>CAHIKZ030001642.1:107500-187500 GCA_903632075.3 Acanthosepion pharaonis
GTTATAATCATAACTCGACTTCGTGGACGAAGATTTAGCCAGAATTTCTATGACTTACATTCCACAACAGGAGACATGTGGAAAAGCCTGCACTGGATATGTTTTAAGCGAGAAAATATCGTGCATTATCGACTTCAAAATTTCACCTGGGATTTAAGTGCTGTTGTCCTTCTATGAGATTTTGGCAGTAAGCTCCCTACATCATAGGTTTCTGTTGCAGTTTTTCTCTACAAGGCTGTAGTGTCTGCTATCACACCGAAAGAACATCCCGACAGAATAGTTTAAGGATAGTAGTTAATTTAGTTGCAATTGCTGTTAACTTTTAATTTAGCACATCCTGCATGTAACTCGCTTGCTCTTTCGACAATCCTTATAGCTTCTACCATGTTAGAGGTCCGATGACAATTTATTTCCGACAGATAATCATGCAGCATAATAACGATGGTAACAGTATGAATCGAGAAATAGCGATTATGAAAACCACTTAGCTTGAGTACCCAACCCACTTGAAGAATACAAGTTTCGTAGAAACTTAGTATGGAAAAAGAAATGATAACTTAATAATTCTCCCACCATAACAATATAGCTTTTCTATGGTCAACCTTAACTAAGATTAAAAAATGTCTACGCACGCGTGCAAGTATGCGTGTGCGTTATTTCATGGCAAATATGATATTTCTAAAATTGAATTTCTTTTGAAATAAAAATGGTTGTTTAGTAGAATTTTCGATTAAACAAAATTAAATTGGGATTAAATGATAAAATTATTTAAATATGAATGAAAGAAATATATTAAGTGACCTCAACATCAGATTAATGTGGCGTCTGTATGGATCTAATCTTATCTTGTGATACAGAACCAACTAGTAAGGTATTTTACCGGTTCACACAAGGATTGTTTATGATATTTTGTGTCCCCATATCAATGTCTTTATTGGTTTCACAGCCAATAAATAAATTCAGTTATATGCTTTACTACTACTACTAGTAAATAATAATAATAATAACAATAATAATAATAACAGCAACAACAGTAAAAGTAAATGAAGTCATTACAGAGGAAAATTTTAATGTATATTGTTTCAATTCTCTACCTCTTTTAAGTGCGAGTAAACTAAACAGTCCAGTTTCTGTAGAAACAAACAGATTTTTTATCTGATGTATAATCATAATATGAACGGAAGATAGAGTTAGCTTTATCTCTCGTCTTCATCCTCGTCTCTTCTCTCTACAGCAAGAATAATATACAACTTACATTTTCAATCAGTCGCACAGACTTTCGTATCTTTGTAAATAGTTACTGACGTTAGTTGAAAGTTTTAGCAAGGGGGTACAATATTGGGAATACTCCGTTGGGATCGAAATCATTGCCAACGCTCTGCTAAACTAGCTTGTTAACCATAACACTACAACAGGCACATTACATATAGCCACTTTCCTGTTGGCACCAACAGTTAATTTCAAAATCAGTTAAGGACTAAATGTCAGTTGCTAGGCTTTATGGATAGCACGGCCCTCTACGCAAATATTCTGATGCAGCATCATCTTCAAGTGAATTTGTCCTGGCTGACGGGAATAAAATTCCTTTCGTTGTAGAATTACAATTTCTATGTTTCTCCACATCTGAATATCTTATCTGCTAATCATCAGCTAATTACTAAGCAATTATCTGAAAACAGAAAAATCATTTTTTCTTTCGCTTCTATAAATGGGTGTCAATAGAAAAACAGTTTAATGAGTTTTCTAGAAATATCATTAAAAACGACGGCAATTATTTTTAAACGAAATCTTGCATTTTGTATTTCATTTATTTCCTTTTTTAATATTTGAAAATATAATGGCTTTTTTATTTGCATGGAACACAAAACATTTAATCAAAGATATAATCAAGCAAATGTTTTTGAATTCAGACAAGTTTTATTCATGTAAATGTTAAACTAATTAAACTGCTTTTGACAATGAAATTATGTCGAATGAGATCTCAAGGGACAGTATATGGAACTGTACACATTAAGATCTAAGATCTTAATCGGTAATTCTTTTTAAGAATACTTTCAATTGAAAATGACTGAAGAGATCATAGTTATTTTAATGCAAACTAATTTATTAATTCGATCTATGACTTGCTTGATACTAGGTTAGTAAATATATTCTTTAACGAAGCGTATTTTCTTTTTACGAAATCCTTCCTGTGGAGTTTTAGAAGCAGTTTTGTAAATAATTCCACTTTGTATCATTGTTTGTTTTATTTAACGAGAAACTCTCCCTCAGTCGTTCGCAATACACACAATACTATATGGGAGCTTGTGTTGTCTCTCTCTCTCTCTCTCTCTCTCTCTCTCTATATATATATATATATATATATATATATATATATGCATGTATTATATATATATCATTATTTACTAAATTTAACTTGGTCTCGCACTAAGAGCATACAATGGGGAATCGAAGTCATTAATGAATGAGTGAAACTTGTAAACTGTTGCAAAACGGCAGACAACTACATTCAAATGTGTACAAATTAGATTTCATTGTAGTTAACTGCATTTCAGGTTCCTTGAATACATAAAATATTGAAATAGTATTCTTTTGGAGAGGGGTCTAATGTTTTGCTCAGATGAGCTTCAAATATTTCAATATCGAAATAAGTGTTTACATATTTCTCTTGCAAAAACAAATCGTCATTAAAACTGTACTAATGATTTTCAAACACGTAGTTGAGATTTTTCTGTTTTTCTGTTTTGTTTGCGAAAAGTAATGTTTGCTGTAACTTACCGTGGTAAGACAACGACTTGTAGTCCTGCTGTACAAATTAGCATGACCATTGAACAAATCATACTGCTTCCAAAGGCAATATCGTCGACTCCTTGATACTGAAAAAGAAAACAGAATAAAAAATATAGATAAGAATTCACACACACACACGCGTGCGCACACACACTTCCGTACACACGCACATGCATACACGCGTACACATTCACGTACATACACAGTATTTTATTTTAATAAATTAAGAATAAAACGGTTAAGAATAGAAAAATAGTTTAAAAACATGTGTTTCGTTTAACAAAAGTACTAAGGAAAAAAAGAAAAGGAAAAAATAAATAAACGCTTTTTCTTTTATAAGTAAATTTGTGGAAGAGAAAAGGGCATCAGATTACTGTTAAATCCTACCAGTCATCCAATAAAATATTTGACTAAGTGATTAGATGTGATAAAAGATAAACGTTTAGGAAATAGATTTTAAATGACGAGGTAAAAAAAAACGTCTTTACTGTATCTCGACAACACATTAAGGAAATAAAGAAAAGATAACAGAATTTTCCCTTTCTCCAGGCAATAAAAAAAAAAGAAAAGGGCTATAAAAACATCCGACGGCCTTCACACGAAGATTTGTTAAGATAAAAGATTTAAAAATCCTGGAAAATACATCGGGAGGCCGATTACAGACAAGGATTTTTTACACATCAAAGAAAGCAAAATTTAAGTACCTTGAAATTTTTAACTTACAGTCGCCAATGCTTATCTTTTGTTTTCACCCGGTGGTCTAGGGACTTCCGATTAGTTCAATATAAATACGAGTGATTTTTCCGAGCCGGGCAGTTCAGCCGGGTGTGTGCTTGAAGTAGCCACGTGTGTCAGACACACTGAAGAAGTGAAACTCCGTTCGTCTGAGTCGGTCGGTTCGGCATTTGATCTCCATTAGTTAGAGTTAGAGCTGAGTGTCACATCGCCTACCCCAACGGCAAGACTAAGTCTGAACAAAATAAAGCTTGATTAAACTCATCTAAGTTGTGGAAGTTCGTTCCTTCAATGCTTTATCTTGTGCCCCCAGCTTGAGACTTCGACTTTTTCAACCAACCCCCGGCAACATCACAGCGTGGAGAACGGCCGCCGGAGAAATTGTACGGAGCTCACAGTGGGTGTTACAATTGGTGCCGTGTTAACCCAGGATTCGGAATCCACGGAAGTGCCACTGGATGCTAAAGTTTGGATTTCAACGAACCGACGCGACTGGACAGAATACGAAACAAGACGAACGGAAAAAGGAAATTGAAGGAAGAAGCACTCTAACGACCAAATGAAGAATTACTCTAGGAACCTCAGCAGACAGAAGAATTTCTTTTAGATTTTTTTTGATCGTCACACCCACTAAAAGACATTCTAATTGCTTGGTATAAAAAAAAAAAAAAAAAAAAAAAAAAAAAAAAAACAAAGAAAGAAAAGGGAACCCGTAATCAACAAGCACTGATTCACTTAAGGTAAGCCGAATTCCTTACTCCCTAATTTTGTCTGTTCAAAATTCTCGCTGGCATATTCTTGGTATTGGTTTTGATTTTTTTTTCTCTTTCTTTTGCCACTTGTTAGAATTGTAATAGTTTTTTAGTATGGATAGGATTCATGTTATCGGATCAAGTGGGTCGAGAATACCTGTATTTAAAGGTAGATCTTCCGAATTCCAGGCTTGGGTTGAAGCCATAAAAAAAAAGAGTAGAATACACAAGCTTTCGCAGGCAGAGATAGTTAATGTGGCCTACGACTACTCAGATGGAGTAGTATCAGAATATATAGGGCTGTATTTAGAGGATCATCCTGAATGTAGTTGGGATGAACTTTTGAAACAGCTAACTCATCAATATGGTGATTGTACTAGTGCAGCTAATGCTGCAAGGTCTTTAATTAAGGTTAGACAGAAAGAAGGAGAAACTCTGCCAGAACTAACGAGTAGGATTCTAGGACTGGCTAAGATAGCGTATAAGGACGCAGTTCAACGAGAGGGCGAGGTAATTCAGATGCAGCTGGCTGAGTTTTTCACGGACGCAATCGAAAACCCGTTCGTGAGAGAGGACACAGCCAGGGCATACCCAACCACTCTGACGGAGGCATTCAATGCAGCACAACAGAGCCTCAGGCTGCACGAAAGGCTGGCAACCTCTCGGGAGCAAATGTGGGGGGCGCGGGGGCAAGGTGATGGAAGATATGTAGGGCCTCCCCAGAACGATAAGGGACGGTGGAGGTACGGTGGGACGGATCACCATTGGGAAAACCATACCCCGCAGAGGAGCTGGACAGAGTCACGCCCAGTTCCTGGCAGACCGGGATGTTGGGGATGTGGTCGGCTGGGGCACCTGATGAGGGAATGTCCTCGTCAGGAGGGGCCCTTACGTGCCAGAAAAGAAACCGAACGACAATCGGGAAACGCGGAGGGGCCACCCCGAGGGATGTAAGGGTGGCCCGAAGTTATGCGTTGCTCAGCCAAGGTACTGAAGCAACTTGTGATGTGCTGGTGAGCGGCAAATGCGTACAGGCATTATTAGATACGGGGGCATGCATATCAATTTTTAGGTTAAGAGATTTTAAGGCATTAAACCAAAAAATTAGGAGACTCGAAGCCGCAGATATGAAGATAATTCAGGCAGACGGACGAGAAATAAGGATAACCGGTGCGATATCCCTGCCTATAAGTGTGGGAGGGGTATCCACTATGCAGAAATTTTATGTAGCCCCAACCATCTGTAGGGCAATGATATTAGGCCGAGACTGGTTGGAGAACAATAAGGCTCAAATTAGCTTTAATCCAACCTTCTTAAAGTTAGGTGGAAAGGAGATTCCTCTCGGAGCTCCGATGAATGAAGAAGTGGTCGTTCTTACTAGTAAGGACATTGTTTTGCCGCCGCGCACGGCTATTGCATGTAACGGAAGGCTATCGCCAGCAGAAAACCTAAGGCAAGGAATATATCAGGTAACTCCAACTGATAAAGGTTACTTCGAGGAAGGGGAAATCACGTTATGCGAATCGGTGGTCGAATATAGGGACACTAATGACATCCCAATAATGCTAGGAAATGCCACGAACACAACGATAAAAATAGAGAAAGGGGATGAGATAGGAAGAGCAACGCCCACAACTATCATAAGGCAACAGGTGAGCAAGAAACATTTAGCTCATGTTCAGGTAAACTCGATAGTAAACGAGGAGGAAATATTGGCACCGCCTGAACACATGGGGAGCATAAGGCGACTAATACTTAAGAATAAGGACGTGGTGGCTAACTCTGATAAGGACTTGGGTCGGACACAAACAGTGCAGATGAAGATTGACACAGGGGATCACCCACCAATAAAATTAAAACCGTATCGGACACCGATGCACAAACGTCAACTGGTGGAGGATGCAGTCAATGATATGCTGGAATCAGGGGTGATCGAACGCTCTAAATCCCCGTGGAGTTTTCCAATAGTAGTAGTCAGTAAGAAGGATGGAGGACATAGGTTTTGTGTCGATTTTAGGGCCTTGAATAAAATCACGAGGCCCATGGCCTACCCCCTGCCAATGATTGATGATATCTTGGCTTTGTTGGGAAAATCTAAATACTTTTCTAAGCTTGATCTAAGATCAGGATATTGGCAGGTAGCTTTAGACAGAAATGACCGAGAAAAGACAGCATTTGCGTGCCACGCGGGTCTGTATCAGTTTAGAGTAATGCCATTCGGACTCGCCAATGCACCAGGAATTTTTCAGCAGCTTATGTCAGTAGTTTTGGGGGGGTTAGAGCAATTTGCAATGGCTTACTTGGACGACATATTGATTTTCTCCGCCAGTGAAAGTGAACACCTTCAGCACTTGCAAATTGTTTTTTCCCAATTGCGGAAACACGGGTTAAAGATTAAGCTATCTAAGTGCCAATTCATGCATAAAGAAACAAGGTACTTGGGATACATAATCAACGAACAGGGGGTTAAACCAGATATGGATAAAGTTGAGGTGATCAGGGCAATGCCTGCTCCAAAAACGATTCGGCAGGTTAGGGGCTTTATAGGGGCGATAGGTTACTACCGGAGATTCATTCCGGCATTCTCTAGGATAGCCACACCACTTATAGCATTAACAAAAAATATGCTAGATTCAAATGGACGGAAGATTGCCAAAGGTCCTTTGATGCCCTGAAGGAACAGCTGACTGCTGTCCCCCTATTGGCTTATCCAGATCTGAATAGGCCCATGATACTGTACACTGATGCGAGTGATCAGTGCATTGGGGCATGTCTGACCCAGCCCTGTCCCGACAAGGATGGCCCCGTGCCAGGGATACCAGAGGAGGTACCCATCTACTTCTTATCTCACCGGCTCTCCCCTACTCAGCAGAGGTGGCCTGTGATCGAGAAAGAAGCCTATGCCATAGTCTATGCATTACAAAAACTAGACTACTACCTGAGCGGAGCGAAGTTTATAATCAAGACTGACCATAAACCCCTACAGTATTTATTTGAAGCGGAACTTACCAACAGGAAAATACAACAATGGGCCATAAATTTGAGCGGGTATAATTGTAAAATAGAGTATTTGGCGGGGAGGGACAATACATGCGCTGATCTGCTGTCTCGAATCCCTCGGGCGTTAGAAGAGGAATCTGTAAACATTATACCTGAGGTGGATGACAAGGCGTACCAGATAAACGTGATTAACTCTCAGCGAATTGAGGATCGAACCGGCTTAGAGGAACTGGAAGACTCGGGTGACATTGAAGAGGACCGACCCCCCGAAATATTCTGCGAGTACGAAATGGACGATGAAATTAAGAATCTAAAGGAAGCAATAGAGGCGGGCCGGGTAACTGAAGCATGTGCACGAAAATACCTTATTACAAGAAGATAGGTTATATTATCTCTCCGACAGGGAAGGGGAAGTAAGGCCCCGGTTGTACGTAGCCAGATCACTCCGACGTAGGATACTAGCACAGCACCACGACACCCTAGGACACATGGGCATAGATAAAACGTACGGACTTATCAGTAGGAAATATTACTGGCCGGCTTTATACAAAGAAGTGACTGCATATGTGAATAGCTGCATCACATGTCAGGTCAGAGCCGATAAACATACGATAGGACCACTTGTGGAAACGGACACTCCAGCCTATCCATTTGAGAAGGTTAGCTTAGATATTTCAGGGCCGTATGGCGAAACTCCTCGCGGAAACAATTACATAGTCAGCTTTGTTGACTGGCTTACCAACTGGCCAGAAGCTTATGCCGTAAAAGATAAAAAGGCTCAGACGGTAGCCAATTTAGTTCTGACAGAGATATTCCCAAGATATGGGGCCCCCTTAGAGTTAGTGACAGATAATGGAACTGAAAACGTCAATGAGATAATGAGGGAGACTCTCAACAGTTTGAATATAAAGCACATAACCACATCTCCATACCACCCACAGAGCAACGCAAAGGTAGAACGCTTCCACCGATCCTTAGGTGATATTTTAGCTAAATTAGCAATGGGGGAGAATGAGAACTGGGATCTGTATCTAACTCAAGCATTAGCTGCAGTGAGATTTTCTATGTGCGAGACAACAGAATACTCGCCATATTATATGCTATTTGGACGCGACGTGATTCTGCCGGTAGATAATCTGTTGAAGCCTCGTAGAAGGTACATGGGCGAAGATCACCATCGTCTTATAATCGAACAACAACACAAAACCTTCGTCCAAGCTCAACGGAGGATTAAACGGGCTCAGAAGAGGAGGAACCACAATGTTAACAAAAACCGCCGAGAAGTAAAATTGAGAGTTGGGGATCCAGTGTATTACAAGAAGCATGTTAGACAAGGCAAATTAGATCTGAAATGGAGACCCTACTATAGAATAACTGAACAAACAGGACCAGTTACTTTCGTAATTTGGGACCAGCTTAGTGGAAAAATCAAGAGAGCGCATGCCAATGATTTAAAGTTAGCTGAACTCCGAAGCTGGGAAACACCCACGATGGAAAGTGGTGAAAGACCAATCAGACCATCAACGTTGGCGGCTCCCACCTCAGACCGAGAATCCGATATCGAGGACTCGGAGTCGGAGAGAACCTCCATAAAATTTACTGAAAGTTATCGCCACTCCAGGGAGAATCCCTGTTTTCCTCAGCAGGACCACGAAGAGTGGGATTCTGAGGACGACATCCCTTTGGCAGAACTGAGGTCGAACGATAAGCGATCCCCTCATACGGAGGAGGGTGGGGAGAATGAGGACGAGGAAGGTGTGCCCTTGAGTAGGATACAGTCTAAGACGAGACGAAAGTGGACTAAGACTAGCTAGACCATTTCTTCAACAAAGAACGGGGAACCTTTATTTTTTTCTCTCTCTGGGATCGGTAGGAACCTCAAGGACGTTAACAGACAGAAGAGGAAGGTGGGATGGGGTTTAAAATATATATTAGTTTTAGCCTAGTCTATTTTTTTTTTTGGGGGGGGCTGCTATTATTTGTATCCGTTTTCACTACAGTAACCGGGCTCCCCATTGTGTTTCAGGATGGACAGCGTTAGGATTCTGTTGCTGCTCGTCCTTGTTGCGTCAACCGTTGCCTTGCGACATAGCGAGAACACACTTTTCAAAAAAAGACTGCGGAAGTGGTCGTTACCAGATCAAAATGGGTCATCACGTTGATGATCGACCTGAAGCCATATAATAGATTATTGGAAGGGTTGGGTTTGGAGATACAGAAGGCAAAAACAATAGGTGAACACATAGCTGAAAATTATTACTCTGATAAGGGGAACTATCATAACCTCGTGTATTCGCTTAGGCAGGAAATAATTGCATTGGAGTTGCACTGGAGCAATATGAGAGACTATCTGGGTGGACTGAAGTTACTTGAATCTAGAAAAAAAAGGTCAGTCTTACCAATTGTAGGTAAGGCACTTAGTGTGCTTTTTGGAACGATAACCGGGGCCGACTTGGAGACTATCAGAAGGAAATTAGCAGCAATAGGGGAAGGTCAAAAGAGCCTTGAAAAACGGACAAGAAATAGTCTATCGATTTTAAATGTTACAAGGATAGACTTGGCAAAAAATCGGCAGACCATCAATCGGCTGATAAAGAACGTACTAGACATACAGAATGAATTAGGCCAAGTGACTCATTCCATGTCGGCCGAGCTGCAGGAACTCGGGGGCTTTGTGGCGCAATTCCTACAATTGCTCATGGCCATCAACAGATTGCGACAGGCCTCGCAGTCCTTGCAGTTGTCTCTCGAGCATGTTAGTGCTCAATTAGACATGCTCTCCCTAGGACATCTGTCACCTAGTATTGTAGCTCCCGGTCACCTCCGAGATATCTTGCTGGGGATTCAGACTGAACTTCCTCATCAGTTTCGGTTGCCTGCTGATCCCAACATGGAATTATGGCGCTACTATAGCTCCCTGGGTTGTGTTACGCTGATAGAAAACGATAAGTTGTTAGCCTTAGTACCAATACCTCTATTAAACAGAGGGAGTATGTTTGAAGTTTTCCAGGCAATTAATTTACCCATCCCCTACCCTGGAACAAAACAGGAGCTAGGAGTAATTGCTAAATATAAGATAGAAGCAGAATATATAGCCTTGAACCTAGCTAGAACCAAGTTCATGTTGCTCACTGCAGCAGAAGCGGAAAAATGCAGAATGGATATGCTGGGAACATGCCCCTCAAGGAGTCCTATATATGGCACTGGAGGGCATCAAACCTGTTTACTTGGGCTGTTTAATGGGAACAAAGAGGAGATTGAACGAACCTGCAACATAGAGGTATCAAAAAGCAAATTGATGCCACAAGCCATAGGCTTGTCAGACGGGGTGTGGGCGGTAGCGTTGGAGACAAAGTTAGATTTGTCCCAGGTATGCAAAGGGAGGCCAACACTAACCATTACAGCCACCCCGCCCCTATCTATCATAAGCTTACCTATGGGGTGCACAGCCTTCGGTACGTCTATCACACTTCCGCCTTTTTACCAAGCGGAAGAGAGATTTGAATCTAGAGATTCTTTCCTTGCTCTCTCAAACATCTCATCGGCTCGTTGGACAGACTTGTGGACACCTCTCGTTAGAACATCGTTGAATTTTACTGCAAGGAAACTTCCACAACTATTAGAGAAAATAGAAAGAATCGATTTACAAGACTTAGTTGATCAACTAGAGACGATAGATGGGGAGGCTCTTCCCCAGGGGAGTTGGACCACTAAATCTGTAGCCTTGTTATCAGTTGGGGGATGTATTTTGGTGGGGATAATATTAATGATAATTCAAGTAGTTTGGGGAAGGCAGTGGTTAAAAAGATGTAGAAGAATTATGCCGGCGAGGGGACTGAATAGCAAAAAAGGGTGGATCACCCGTTGAAACCACGGAGACCCGAGGGACAGAGAACCCTGAAACTGATCCTGAGAAAGGAACCCAGGCAGAGGAACGGTTGCAACTAAAAAACGATTGGAGACAAAAAAAAAAAAAAAAAAAAAAAAAAAAAGAACTGATATTCCATATTCCTCTTCCTTTAATGGACAGGGTGCTCCAGGAGCATGCACATACAGGAAAAAAATGTAAAAAAAAAAAAAAAAAAAAAAAAAAAAAATAAAAAATGTGTCTACTTAAAAAAAAAAAAAAAAAAAAAAAAAAAAGAGGAAGGGAGAGAGCAAGAAACAACTGTGCTCGAAAAAAAAAAAAGAGATAATGATGATGAAAAAAATATTTTTGAGAAAAACAGAAAGAAACATTTTAGAAACATTTATTTTTTTTGTTGTTGTTCTGTTTAAAAGAAAAAAATGTAAGAAAGGAAAATGGAATAGGTTTGGAGAACTTTAAACAGTTGAAAAAGAGACTGATAATGAGGAACAGTTACATCGCTTCTATAATTAAGCAGTGGACTTGCTCAGAGTTATGTCTATTATATTTGTGTTATTTAATTTTTTTTTTCTTTTTTTTCTTTGGGGGAGAGGGTGGAAACACTCCTCTCTCTTGATTTTATTGGGTAAACTGTGCTTCAATTATTCTGTCGGGCGCCATTGACCCCATTGGGAGGGGGCGTCCTCAGCAAACTTCCATCATGACGGAGCAGGAAGGCTCAGGGATTTGTGGCTTATCTTTCAGGGCTGGTAACAGGAGTTGAATTGACCAAGAGTAGAATCTCTTCCAGAAATAAAAGGGAATGGATGTAAATCGGAAAGCAAAACTTTAAGTTGGGAAAGGCGTTCATTAACGAAGAATTGACATTCAAACGTAGCGATAAACCAACTGCGTGGATTCATTGATGCCACCAGCTACGAAGACAAAATTGATGAATTGGTTGTGGAAAAAAAAAAGAAAAAGAAAAGAAAAATGGGTTGAGGAAATACAAAGAATGGTAAATAATGCCAAATTGATTAATAAAGTTCATAATTATTGGTTATGGAGGGGAGGAGAATACCCCTGTGGAATCAAAATAATTTTTGTGGCGATGGCGTGCCGACCTGAAGAAGCATCGTGTCATGATTTTATTTTTGTTTATTGTAATTTATTAACATAAATGACAAGATCCGTTGGGGGAGGTAATGTGACACGATAACTAGGCGTCTATTAAAGTTGATTTGTAAAATATGTATTTTATTTTAATAAATTAAGAATAGAAAACGGTTAAGAATAGAAAAATAGTTTAAAAACATGTGTTTCGTTTAACAAAAGTACTAAGGAAAAAAGAAAAGGAAAAAATAAATAAATAAACGCTTTTTCTTTTATAAGTAAATTTGTGGAAGAGAAAAGGGCATCAGATTACTGTTAAATCCTACCAGTCATCCAATAAAATATTTGACTAAGTGATTAGATGTGATAAAAGATAAACGTTTAGGAAATAGATTTTAAATGACCAGGTCAAAAAAACCGTCTTTACTGTATCTCGACAACACATTAAGGAAATAAAGAAAAGATAACAGAATTTTCCCTTTCTCCAGGCAATAAAAAAAGAAAAGGGCTATAAAAACATCCGACGGCCTTCACACGAAGATTTGTTAAGATAAAAAGATTTAAAAATCCTGGAAAATACATCGTGGGAGGCCGATTACAGACAAGGATTTTTACACATCAAAGAAAGCAAAATTTAAGTACCTTGAAATTTTTAACTTACAGTCGCCAATGCTTATCTTTTGTTTTCACCCGGTGGTCTAGGGACTTCCGATTAGTTCAATATAAATACGAGTGATTTTTCCGAGCCGGGCAGTTCAGCCGGGTGTGTGCTTGAAGTAGCCACGTGTGTCAGGCACACTGAAGAAGTGAAACTCCGTTCGTCTGAGTCGGTCGGTTCGGCATTTGATCTCCATTAGTTAGAGTTAGAGCTGAGTGTCTGAACATCGCATCTAGTTCCCCAACGGCAAGACTAAGTCTGAACAAAATAAAGCAATTTGTTTGATTAAACTCTTAATAAAATCTAAGTCACCAAAAAAAACTGGTTAAAGGTTCCATTAAAATCTGAACCAAATGTGAATCTCCTGGCCATCATGAAGTCCCTGTTATTCTAGAACAAAACATGAAATGAAATAATCAATGATACAAAAAGTGGGTGTCAAGATTTTATCACACTAACCTGTAAAGAAAATATGTGCTAGAGTGGAGATTTCATGGTGTAGCATGGTCCAGGAGCCCAAGTGTCAACTGTTGAAATTGATGATCATATTCATGGCCTAATTTTAGTTAATCGAGGAATATCAGCCCAAAGAATTAAATAAACATTAAAGGTATACAGGGAATATGCTGGATCTATAATTCATTTCGATATGCAAAAGCTATCAGCCAAATGGGCGCAAAACTGTGAGTAAAGTCGTCATAACCACAGTTTTTGTGATAAGGAAGGTATCTTGATAAAGGATTATCTTCAGAAGGGCCGAATACGAATATAACTTGAGACGATTAAAGAAGACGTTGAAGGAAAGACAGCGAAGGAATCTGTGGAATAATGTTCTCTTTTTGCAGAGCTGGCGAAACAATTATACCCTACTTATCACATTTATTATTTCCTATTTACAAAGCTTAAAATGAGTTTCAAAGGAGGAAAGTTTCGAATAATTCGGAGGTGATGGCAGCAATAGTAGTAGTAGCAGCACAGTATTAACAAGTATGTTGAACTGCAAAATGAATATGAGCAATAGCATATATCCATTTCATGGCCACAGGTCGGAACGGACGAGTACTTTTTTAAAAATCCATTGTATATGTATATAATTTCAAGTTTTAAGAACGTTTCTTATAACCAGTCAAAATAATTTATTTGTGAGAGTACGAAGCTGAATGTTTGAAGATTAAATCCTAGTTTTGAGTGTGTATTTTGTGAGAATGAAAATATTTAAATAGAAGATGTAGGTCCAGTGAATCTTTTAATTCGGATAACATTACATGCGCACTGCACACGTCTGTAGATGGACAAAGAGACGTGATGATGTTTGTTAGAGAGACACAGAAAAATGGTCATTAACAGATTTGTGTTAAGTTTATATTACTAGAAGATCCCACACTTTTTTCTGATTTGTCATTCATGAATCACCTTTTTATTTCTCCCATAAAAGCTCAAGTCATTTTAATCTTGTATTGATTGTGAGCAGTAAAATGGAAATGAAGCAGGAACAGTTGCTAAGAAGCAATTAATGACACTTGCTTTTAAAAAGAATGTAAAACTTGCAGAAATTAATGAAAAAAAAAAACATGTAAAAATGGATGACTTGTTTGTTTGCCGCTGATTATTATTGGTTAATTATCGGCCATTTTGATTTACTGGTAATGCACGTTTATTTCCAATTGCAATTAGCAAACATTCAATCTCTAATTGCGTGACAGGCATTTATTGAGAGAATTCAAATAACAACAGAATTCGACGCATCTTAATATAAAAATGGCTTTAAATAACTCTAGAATTCTGAGATATTTTTGATGGAATCTATCTATTGCAGCTGGACTTTTGTATCTTGAATAGTAATATAAGAAGTATATTGTTTGACCGAAATGTAAACTACTAATTTACCAGAACCAAGTTTGCATACTTGACAAGACACTTGTCCGTGGGGTTACGGAGATAGTGGTGTGTTGTCACTGATTGAGCATGTGTACTCTGTGCGGATTGCTCTCACAATGACTACGTGATAGATTCGTTTACGTTCATGCAGTATGTCTGTTTTTTCGAAACATCACACCGTTTACGTTTGTCAGTTACACTAAAGTGCAATTTGGTTTCATTATGGCTTTTTGCAAAACCGAAAACGCCGTGGATTCGATTAAAGAGAACGTGACGAAGCAGTTGATAGCCATCCCGAAAGAATATTTTGAGAGATTATTTTGAGAAGTAGAAGGGACGCTGTGGTTCCAAGAATACCTTGAAGCGAACTAAGGTGCCATTTAATCAAGGAAGATGTTTTTTGATAATATATAATGGATAGATACATTTCAAAATCTCTAGTCTTGAATAGACGTGATGGGTTAAAATTATCCGAGGAGCGTGTAGGATTAGTCTACAATTTAATTTATTCGGATGAAGGAATTATTTATTGAGAGTTAAAATAATTTTCTTCCGTATCAAAATTTTAAAAAGCAAGTTTCTAATATCCTTCATTTTAATTTTTTATTCATAGATCGTGCTGCGTTGAAATAAATCCATGAACTGATTTCGAAAAGGTATGAATAATGTCGAAATTGCACATTCGAATTGTTTTAAAAATAACAAGGAAAGACGTTATACAACTAAAATAGATTTATGATTTCTTAGGCTTCGAATGATATTTTGATTTGTTATGTTACCCTTCGATTGTGTCATATTTAAGAATAATGATATTTCATAATTCTAAAAATAATGTTGTCCTCAGTGATGATAACTGAATAAGGATATTTCATGATTTTAAAAATAACCTTTTTATCAGTGATGATAGAAACGAAAAATATCACCCTACCCTTATCATTACAAAAAGACCTTTCCACCACAAGAGAGTCCGTAGAATAGATTAGTGTAGTGTAAACTAGGGTAACCATAGTAGATAAGTAGTAGTAGTAGTACAGTCACTCATGTCTTTTCCATCCTCACAAATGAATTTCTCGGAACCAAACTATATCTAACGCCATCCTCAGAAACGAAATTTTCATAACCAAACCAAGTAAGCACTGATTTTTAAACAAAAGACATACTGAGAACATTTTTACACGCTTCATACGAGTATGCTGTAATTCATACCCCCAAAAATGCAATTTCTTTCTATTTATGTCAACACGTATCTGAAGTTTTTATTGTTTATATTATTGTTGTGCGTTTAATTTAATTTCGTTTTCAATATAAAAAGGAGTAAAGGATTCCTCCTACACTACATATACATATAGCAACACTCAAATAATATCAAGTCAGGATTTCTTCTACATCAACGCTACATTACCGACTCTGTTACAAAAAAACAAAAAAGTTACCGACAAAAACCAAAAGAAACATTAAGCAATTTTCTGACGGATGACTCAGCTGAACATATTACTCCTGTATGTAGGACTGTTTCATTCAGCTAAGAATAGTCCTCACTCTGGACGCTACAACAGGCATGAAAAATACCTAAATCACAGAAAATTCCTAAAACACCTCACAATCTCCACGCACAGAAAAAAATTCTATCTGAATCGAAAAAAATTCTACTCCGACAGCATAAACGCTTACTTGGTCTACCCGTTTCACAGAACAGGCCTGCCAGTTATGAAAAAACAAACAAAAAAAAACAAAAACAACTTTAGCAAAAAAACAAAACAAAACAAAAACAAAAAAAAAACAAGATAAATATAAAATGCGAAATGATTTGCAACTAGAAATATCGACAAAAGAAAAGTATGCAATCAGAGATACAACTTCAGGCAAGAATCATTTCATGAAAAAAGATGATTATTTTTTATGATTAAGACACTACGTTCTAATGGGAGAACTTCTGCTATGGTTCAGAATGATGATATTTCAACATTCAAATAATACCAAGTCGGAATTACTACTATATCAACCCTAAACCCTAAATTACCTATCCTGTTACAAATGGTACTTTATTTTTATGCTTCGAATGATATTTTAGAACTGAATTAATTATAATTTGAATGAATCTCTATCAAATCATTTTCGCAATTTCCTTAAAATCTTTAGTTCGTTTATAAACGAACTAAAGATTTTAAGGAAATTTCTACGAAATTAAATATGGGGTGTTGGAATACGTACGAGGAAGGTTGGAAACAAGATAAGCGTTTGATTTAATTATTACAAATCTGAGAGTATATATGTTAAGCAAGCATAACTTAAACTGGCACAGGACGACAGAAGTAATTATATATTTCATAATTAGCTTGTGTAGAATTGATTTCAAATTATCACAGTCTTTTCTTTCTTTTTTTCAACGGTTGATTGATAGGTTAGTTTGGCACAATGTCAAGATCAAGAAGTGAACATTTGTATTGCGCCATTTTTTTTTAAAAAAGAAGCACTATCTGGATTCGATCTCGGACCACTGACGCTAGTTGAAAATATGCAGCAATTTAAGCCCCAAATTACTATTACTGTTGCTAATTATTAAGATTAATTTAGTTTTAACGTTTAGTGGAACAACTGGTGAGAATTGAGCACACTACACTAAGGAGTATGATTAGCTTCAACTGAGAACCACATGTGCCATTTGCCAATATCCAGAATCGAAAAGCAACCACCGGGGAAGCGCTTAGATCTCTCAAATTAAGGCTTATTTGGAAATAATCTAAGAGCCTTGATATCAAGAGTAATGTTAAATTCACAGGGTTGGAGATCTCATTTTAGACTATAGAACAAAATAGTAGTAATAGCCACAAATATATTTAGCAGTACCATTGATGTTTGTCGCAATACAATAAGCTGACATGTTTAGAAAATACATCTTCAGCCTGTCTTTATGGAAAGATACATTTCTTAAGATTAACATGTAGCATACACGAACTTCACAGGAAATATACGATTACATAGAGATTTAATACTGTGATGTGATATTTAGAAAGATATCCTGCATGTCAGTTCAATCCATTTTAACTGGGTAGCTTTATTCCTGGTTGAGTTGAAGATGCTTCCATAATTTTGTCCTTTTAGTAAACGCGTCATTATTTTTGAAAACAGGGCGAGAATGAAACAGAACTGTCTCAGAATAAGTAGATCACCAGTGCAGATATTAATACTCAATCTTCAGAATTTGGAATTCCAAGAGGTTGTAATTGAAGAAAAGACCAAATGAAGAACCGTTCACCTGAACGTTTATCGTACATTTAACCTACAGAAGTTGGCTAGTCACTTTTGTTTGATATTGTTTAAATTTAACAAAGATGTTCAAGAGAATTGTACTATTGCCTTGGGAAAATTATTTAATTACAAAAGAAATTTAAATTACTTACATGGGATTGTTAGATTTGCAAAAGTTACACACAAATATTATTGTTTTTGGTTTTACTTTATTTAAATAAATACAGGAGTGAAAATACAAATTGCCCAGAAGAGGAATGACTTAAATTATTTTTTTTAGAATGAACAACTTGTCATTTTTTATAACAACTAAAACAACAACAACAACAACAGAAGGAAACATTATAATATCCAAAAGGAAAACTAAACTAAATGAAAAATGTGGATATTGACTTAATCATGTGATTGACTTTTTAAAATTTTATCATAATTCTAAAATCTATTGATCGAAACACATTACAGTAATTGCCAACAAAAATAAACTTTTGATAAAGTATGATTATTTGCAACATTCCAATTCGTCTATATAAGTCACAGTTTGAGATAATTACAAACGTTGCAACTTGACATTCTCTCATATTTATTGACAATTCTTAAGACAATGCACATGTGCAGTGAAGTTGAAATAGTTATTTTTTGTTTCAAAATAGCAACATTTTAGTCGATAAAATAGTAAAAATAAGATAAAATTTAAACTATTTTAAAATAATTCAGTCGTTTGGCGTTTAATTACCTTTTTTCTGTGACTGTTGAGATTTCAGACAATTTTGTGGTTTGTTTTTAAGGGGTTTTGTTATTTCCATGGCAAAACTAGATGACATGGGTTTTCAGCATAATATTGCGGTTAAGGTCATGTAATACTGTACTGTAGCAGGCTCTGTAAAGGTTAACAATGGAAATAGCAGCGTTTTATTTTCACTGTCTAAAAGTTAAAGTGGTAATTTGCTTTTATTCATTTTATGTGACGACATTAACAAGGTCATTTAACGATGAAACAGCGTATAACAAAAGTATCAGAACAGAGGAAATCGGCTCAACTGCTTTCTGTGCCGATAATGTCTTTATATTAGCTAAAAGTGGAATTGTTCGGGCTTTCGAGTATTGAGGAAGCCCTCAAAACAATTTTAGTCTTTTGACTGGAGATCCAGATATCAGCTACCCATTATATTAAGAGAGGTAGGGCGAGATGTATGTCCTGGTATCGGCAACAAAATCGAGAGATCCAATATTTATTTTTACTGAAACCCATGTCAGCTAGTCCTTGTGTGGCATTTTGCAACACTGATATGCAAAACAGACATTAGTTCTTGAGAATAAAAAAAGAACACCATTCTGATAAATTCAATTGAAACTAAGTTCATCTTACCAACAAATATTGTAATATAATTTCGTGGCTAATGTTACGTCGGAACAGCTGGAGCCCACAAAATAAATTATTTTAAATATTAGAATTTTAAATTAATTTCTTTGTTATGAAGTATTTATTATTTTCGATAGTTCTCTATTACTAATTCTTTGATTATTTCGTCATTTGAGGACATCATTTTGATCATATGTCTTCGCAAACATCAGTAATAATGACATTTTGTTTGCTGTCATTTGAGACGTAAACATAAAAGAATTTTTTAGCTTATTTTTTATCGTTACAAATTATTTTGAAGAAGATAGGGGAAAAATAAAACACATTGCAAAATAGATAAAATATTCTTATAAAAATATTTTTTAAAATTCAGAAAGCTGCAATTTACAGATATGTAAGTTTTACTATCAGAATTAAATTTTATCAAATCAAGTAATGCCCATCATTTACCCTAATTCGTTATCCTCTGTTCATCACCTCTTGCTATAGATGTTTCTAAAATTCGATGTGATACTACACTGCACCAAATGGGCATCGGACTGCCTTCAAATCCTGACTTTGATGGAAAATCCATAATTGTCTCATCCATTTAACAGGTCTTGTCGTTGTTTGCTATTGTTACGTAAAACACAAAACTTTCATGTATAAAATGAATCTCACGTCGTAAATGCACGAGATATTTACACAGCGTAGAGTCAAAAGCGTGATTTGTTACGTCAGAATAGCTGGATATTGCATTTTTTCTGGACTCAGTAAGATATTCGAAACTACTTCATACACCAAGTAATTGGCATTTCACAGACATCTTCTTGTCAGAACACATGCCCAATAGTTATGGTTAACATCTAAATGATTTTGATCTTCATTCGCTCCCTCATAAATCTAATTTATATTGGATTGGTTAAAACATATCTAAAGCATCTCCCATATGTAGACTGCTTTAACTCATTGTCAGTTTTAATCGTTACCATTTATGACTGTGGTTTAGTTATGACTGTGGTTAAGTTATGACTGTAGTCAAGTGCAATATAAAGATCAACTTTGCCAAGACAAATCTGTTAGAATCTCGCATTAGAACAATTTAGATTTTGAATATTCCGTAAAAACCCGATAACAATAAAAGTAGAAATAAATTATTTTCGAAAATATCAGCAATTTCATTTTTTTTGTGGCCGAAAAGAACATTCATGAATGAGCGATACTTTTGGCAGAGTTAGTAGAATGATCTCTGCTTTTTTGAGCTGACTTTTTTGAGCATCAATTAAGAAGTGTCGTCTTGAATCAACTTAGAAGTTGGATCAAGACAACACTTCTTAATTGATGCTTGAATCTATTCAGACTCAAAATTTAGAAATGACAGATTTTTGAACGAATTCATGACAAGAGAAAATAACATCAAAAATTGTTTCGTATGCGCGCATTTTTGTCCAGACAAAATACAAACACAAAGATCAAATAAATACATATCGCACTGACCGTCCTTGAAATGGCTTCCTCATGTCAGATACTAATTTGCTCTGAAAGAAAAATGAAAAAAATCATACATTCATATTTGTTATTTATTTGTTTCAAGAATGTTGGGACTGATCTCATCTTTTATTTGTAGTGCCTGTTTGTTGGACATTAATATTTTAGATTAAGCAAACGCTGACTTCTTCAAGTGATGAAATCCTTAAAATAATTTTTGTAAAATGGAATTTAACTTGGAATTCTTTCCTCTTATGTAATTTCACAGAAACAAAGAACAAAATCGTTTAATATTAAAATCACAACACGATGTCATTAACTTTTGCGATACAAATTGAATTCTTTCTCATTATCTTCAAAAACCTGAGAAAAAGAGTAAAACCTGCAAGTGAAGAATTCAGCAAATATCCAGACTGGCTGGAAAAGAATTTTGCTTTACATTGTGTTAATTTTCAATTATCAAAACACTTTGTACACCCCACCATGGTGCTATCGATGACAAGTCGGCAAAATATTATTCCCATTGAATGACAAACAAAAATTTACTGGCGATAACATCAAGCCGGCCAAGATTAAACTGTGTTACTTAGTGAATAGGTGAACATTCAGATATTCAGTTCGATCACTAAGAAGTTCGATTATTACAGAAATAATTACAGGTTGTCTACGATCTGTCTAAGTAGAGTATGCTGACGAAACCTTTTGTAACTCGAAATGACAAAGAACGAAAAGTCATTGCCATTAATTTTATATGGGGAAAGTTTTTGAACATTTCCAGAGCCTAAAATACTAAGACTCGCTACCGAAATGTATTACTTTAATTTTGAAAAGACACGTGTTTATAGCAGGAGATATTGAGAGCCTACAATGAATTGTATAATAGAAAAGTACGTAAGTGTAATCACTCAAGCTCATTGTAGTATTTTAAACCTTCCGCATCAATAACAGAGGAAAAATATGAATTTCAACATCAAGGCAGACTGACATAGAAGGTTAATTTAAGGTTATTGGAACGCTCAAAGGTATTTTTTCTCGTATAAATTAATAGTATATTTTTCTTCGAGTGATGTCATATGAGGAAAATCTGCACTAATTAAAAAGCAAATAAGTGTAAAAGGTACTTTTGAAAAGCAAGGAAGATCTTTACATAATTATATTCAAAAGATTCAAACATAAAGTCTGATTTGAAATTGGCGATCTACTCAATTCAAATTTTGCTCATGCATCGCTTAAAATTAAAAATAGGTGTTCTAAGAAACATTTTTTCCAAAAATATTAGCGGCTTGACCTCGAAACCACTAAGTTTGTGATATTTTTAAAATGAAAATAAAAAGTAATCCAAAATCTTACCAGTTTCGACGTAGATTTTTCATCGACGGGCGACAAAAGAACGTTAGAGAAAGGAATTTCAGCATTGAATTTCACAGATTGCATTAATCGCATCACACAATTGGAGACATTTCGGAAGGACAACTTTTTGGGACGTAGTCCACCGAAACCTCTATCGAGCAAAGTATTTGGTTGCTACAAATAGAAAAACAGAAACATAAACATGGCTAGTAAGAAAAATGATAATTGAAAAGTTTTCGCAGAAGAAATTTACTTTCATTTATATTTTCTAAGATTTTTTCGGTTCATCTTGAAGATCAATAAACATTAACAGCAACATCTAATTGGCCGAAAATACTATATTATTACCTTGATACAGGCAACAATACAAGGAGCATATTGGTTTGAAGTAATGAGATTTGAAGTAATGATAAAGTTTTATCAGTGTCGTAGCAATGCATCAGTTCCTGAGGCTAGTCATTTGACAACAAAGTCCACAAGAAAGAATTATATCCTAAAACATTTTTAGTACATACCAGTGCGTAATTACATATGAAAATACAAAATAAAAATAAATACTAGACAGGTAAGCTTTCTTTACAGAGAAGATAATGCAACAGGAGGTGTGACGAAGTGGGTGATAACACGCTCTTGTGGGGCGAATAGAACCCTAAGGAATTTTTGCCAACATAATGTCTACTACTTACACACACAAGTGCATACTTATGAATATACATTATCATTTGAATCCCACATAGACAAAATAGTATTGTTATACACTTACACACATAAAGCAATATTTACAGCTTCAAGTATGGTTGGAATCCACTAAAATTTTTAAACTTTTGATGTCGGAACGCTACAAATTATTATGTTGATTTAAAAAGTCGAATACACGTGAAACATGTTTAACCAATGAAAATCAAACAATACTAAATTAAAAGCATCAGATTTTCTTTCTTCTTTTTCTCCATATCTCATTCTCTGATGAAACTTTAATAAAAGTGAAACATGTAAGATTCCTATATGTTCTTTATCTTATTAATTTGTCGGATTTGATCTGTATTTTTATCTATGTATGTGTCCTTCAATTATCGGAGTTCCAGATTTATATTCGCCTAAAATCTAATAGGAATATAAACACTAATTCATCTATTTCATAAAATTTCGGATACCCCCACACACTTTGTAGCAGTGTTTTCATAACTTTGAAGATCTCGGCGTGTATCTTTGATGTCTTCGTCGATCAGTTTCTGAGGTTCATTAATACTCTATCATTAACCTAATTATTTTTAAGCTAAGTAAAATAACTATTTTCCAATTAATTAATTTTTGGTCCTTTTGTCTCTTTTTTTTTTTATATCACTTATGTTATCAAACCAATTCTTTCAATGCTGAATTCGATAGATAACTTTCAAACTTTTATATCCGAACGATTAGATATCATTTTGTATGTTTTATGACGTAAGTAACTTTCATCAATTCTAAATTATTCACATTTAAATTTTTATTATTACATTCCGCTTGGAGGCCTAATTTCTATAAATCTATGGATTAAATTCACTTTATTTATTATTCAATCTTTGTTTTATTATTGTCATCAAAACAACATATTTTCACTAACCCTGTTCAATATATTTTTCCTTTCTTCATTAAACGGATTTTTTTGTCTGACTATGTATTCACTTCATTTAGCAGTATTCTTTTTTTCTTCGTTACATTTAAAAGTTGTCCCTTTTGGCTTTCTACAATCTTCATTACATTCTTATATACGAAGCAAAGATGGAGCGAAAACACAGAACAATGCTGCCATAATTCTACATAATTTTCGCTTGTCACAGTGGGACCGTCGCAAGAAAGTGGCTTGCAAAATTATTTTTAAGAAAAATCAATTTATATATATATATATATATATATATATATATATATATATATATATATATATATATATATATATATAATTGCGTCATATGCAATAGAAAGGGACTTAAGCAAACTGCACTCGACTTAAACACAATAATGGCTGAACAAAAGAAGACAAAGCCCTTACAGCAGATTTAGCGTATGACGATATTAGTAGAGACGTTTACTAAGTGTCGGGAACCCACTCAGAATTAAATTGACTACAGTAGTCAAGAATGTTATCTGGCGAGGCGCCCAGTGAAGTTCTTAATGTATTATAGTAAGCATTTAATATTGGAAAGTTTGAAATATCAACCGATTAAACTTGATTGTAACAACGATTTCTAGGAAATTGTTGTTTTGAAGAGAAAAGAAATTCATGAATTATTGATTTTTTTAAATCTCCGTTGGGGCAGAGTGACACAACTTAGACGGTTGCAAAAGGAAGCTCAATGTTAAAAATCGATGCCTTCTTGAGATGGACATAACCATTTCTGTATATAAGTGGAGAGGCGAATAGATAAGTTGATATATTTATGTATATTGAAATGAATAAATTTACTCTGTAAAGCAATGACCTCGTAGAGAATGGCTTAGTAACCACTGTTATTATTATAAGTTTATCGCTGTCTTACACTTGTGGTCTTGCGTCAAACCAAGTTACACCTTGTATCCATCCCACTGATGAGAAAAAAACTATTATTACTGAAGTGAGTTAGATCTTCATTGAGTATTGTACACTGCCACTTAGTTCCCTGATAGAAAATGAACTAAAAGATAAAAGAAGATCATTCATTTTAGCCCAAGCAATTTCAGATAAAACTGATTATATCTCCCTTTATATGCGGTTTTTAAGTAAGGGTTAGATCAATTTATTTATGATTTAGTGAAGCATGTGGTCTAGTAGATATTATCTGCTGTCCTTGCACATCCTTATATATAAGTATATACACCCATATTTATAATTTGAAGTATCTACAAAACCTGTTAGATAAATGAGTCTATATCGAGCAGGATAGCTCGATATAGACCTTATTTATAACCTTGAGTTTGCTTATTGGTTGAATTAGTTGTGCAACGGTGCCACTGAACGATGTTGAGTATTCTTCTTCTTCTTCTTCTTATCATTATTATTATTATTATTATTATTATTATTATTATTATTATTATTATTATTATTTCCTTGGATATCTGTTGTATACACATTTCCTTTCGGGTCCCAAGTAAAGAGCACAGGTCAGAAATGGCTTCATGACATTTTCCACTAGTCATTTTTTGTAAAAAAACAAAAACCAAAAAAACAAAAAAAAAAACAACCTAACATCACAGACATTTTACATAGACAAAGGTCTTCGTAATGTGTGAGTTGTACTTCGTAATGTTGTGAGTACAATTGTTTGTGTTTCAAGGCATGGGATACCAGAAATCTCTTCAATTAATATATCAGAACTTTTTCCAATCAATCTGAGAACTCCAACTACAACTGGGATTATTGATGTCCTCGTGTGCCACATTTTTGAGATTTCTACTTCAAGATCTTTGTATTTTGAAGATCTTCAAAGATACATTATAATCTGCAAAGACTGCCATGTCAATAAGAAAGCATATTCTGTTCTTGTGGTCTTTGATCACGATACCTGAGCGATTAGCTTTAATTGTTTAAAGTGTTTGTTATTATTATTATTATTCGTTTTTCCTGATTTGCTGTTTGATAGATTTCTTTTTGACCTAGAGCCTCTATAAATGGAAAGTGAAAGTTATTGATAATATTAGACTGTGAGAGTTTTTCTGAGTATATGAGTGGTGCTCATGAACGTAACCTTTTGTATAGTGAGCGTGTTCCTGGAATTTTCTTTATGTGTTCATTAGTTTACTTTTTAGAGCTCTTATTATTATTGGAGCAGTGGTTGTATTTAAATGCCACATTCATGCAATTTCTATTTCCAGGTCTTTATATTTTGAAAGTTTGCTTTGCTGAGTTGTTTTTATCAAACAGGGTGACTGTCTATGAGTTAAAACGTATGCTTTTGAAGTAAACAATTCAAATAATATACAAAAACCCCCGAACCTGTTATGAATAAAAAGATTCTTGTTTCTATAAATTTCTGCTGCATTAGTTCTTATTTTTACTACAAGCTTTCGTCTGTTTCTACAGACATCTTCAGGTATGGAATAGATGTTGTTCTTGTTTTTTCTCTCAGTAATAAGAGGACAACGAAAATATATGTATTGTTGTATCCGAAAATCCTATTGAAAATGAGTTATTGTTTTTTTTTTGGAGCGTGCAGTAGCAACGCTGAGCTTGATTTTAAATTTTACAGTTGTGCGTTCTTGTACAAATATGGTGATAAGCGAATTTTTTACTGGTAAATTTTCTGTCAAAGTGGCATGAACTATATTGTTCAATAATTACAGTAATGTCGCACTTATTATCCAAAAGTCGCACTTGGATCAGTTATTTTAATTTAGATAAACGTGCAATCAATTTACAAATTCATGAATTATTCATACAAAAACAAATGCAAAGGTTAATGATTTAATTGGCGAGAAATCCATCGTCGCAAACAATAACTCATTTATAGAAACAAGGATCTTTTCATTCATAACAGGTTCGGGGTTTTTTTATATATTATTTGTATTGTTTGCGACGATGGATTTCTCGCCAATTAAATCATTAACCTTTGTATTTGTTTTTGTATGAATAATTATGAATATGTATATATATATATATATATATATATATATATATATATATATATATATATATATATATATATATATATATATATATATGTATATATATATATATATATATATATATATGTATATATATATATATATATATATGTATATATATATGTATATATATATATATATATATATATATATATATATATATATATATATATATGTATATATATATATATATATATATATATATATATATATATATATATATATATATATATATATATATATATATATATGTATATATATATATGTATGTATATATCTTTGACTTTCTTGATAATTGAACATACCTTTTTGTTGAATTACTGCTGGTAAACAAGCTTTAGCATCTAATAATTCGTCAAATCAAAATATCTTTCTAGTTGATCAATCCTTTTCTCTATCTTTCTTAAGCATGTACAATCGATCTTCATTTTCTTTGGGTGATGCATATTATACATGGTAATCTTTGTATCCATTCTTCGTACCTCCTTTAGACCCAATTGATCACTTTGAAAGGCTATGTAACAACAGGTAATGTGTCAATAGCTACAAATTTATTTTTTGTATTTAATTTAGTTTTATTTATTGCCCTTACTCGCCTAAAACATGCTTTTCTATTTTTGTCATTTTTGTGAGATTCCTTCCTTTTCATTTAGATATTTGTTTATATACTTGATTTAATTCACGAACCTAAGTTTCTTTATTAATTTTTATAGTTCTTCTTCTTCTCATTATTATTTAAATGGCTAAACTTGCCCTCCTAAAAATTTTGAGTATTTTGGGATCAGCAAAAGACAAAGAAATATAAGAAAACATGTATTGATACATGTAGCATAAAATAGAAAGAAAAAACGAAACAAATGTCAAGTAAAAACTTTAATCTAGCTTTCTGGCTCATTGGTCAGTGGTTTGAAAGGTTTCAAGTTGGTAAGGTCTAATTGACATTTTATCGACTGTTGCTCTTATAAAGGAAGCGACTCAAGAAACGAAGTCTCTAATATATATATATATATATATATATATATATATATATATATATATATATATATGCATTTATATATATATATATATATATATATATATATATATATATATATATATATAAATGCACTGATATCATATTTACAAACATAAATACAATGAAATACCTGGAAGGATGTATGCATTGAGCAAATTAAAGAAGATTTAAAATATTTTAATTACGTGTTCGTTTATATCTTCAGGGTTTCAGGGGCAAGCCCTGATTTACCATATTTACATCCAAGTAAAAAAAAAAAGAAGCTTTCCACGAAAATGTTACATCTATAAAAATATCCTTGTATTTCAGCTCACTTTTAGAAAACAGTGTTGATTTAAAACAATTCATATTATCTATTCAAATATTTTACGTTACAATGGCAAATACAGCAAAAACTAATTGTATTTTATTTACTAATTTTAAAAATTTTCCTTTAGGTTAGATGGAAAGATGACTACAACGATAAAAAAGAATAATGTTAATATTAATATTTTTACTTAATTTAAATAGAAAAATCAGAAGAAAATCCTGGGCATAAAATATAATTAATAAGATATACGTTCATAAGCTTAAAATTATTTCTTTCCAATATAATCTTATCTCTATTGGAAGGCCTACAAGATGGTGACAGCAGCCTTGTAGTAGAAAAGAAAAGAGTAACCCCACTGTCGTATGTAGGGCCTGTGACGCCTGAAGACGAGATCCTGGTAGTTGAATGGTTCTTGAGATTGAGTGAACATATGAACTCCATCAAACCACTTTAGCACTTACTTGTACTAGACGGGTGCTCAGAGAGGCCTGATTCAATCAATCGGCTAGTCACGCCAAGCCCTATGCACATACATGTACATACATATTTTAATGTACTCGGTCGCTCACAATTCAAATACCATTGAGATCAACACCAAACCTATTTCCATATTTGAAGTTATACTAGAGTGGGTAACAGCTCGCAGGTACAAACATAAATATATTGTCAGTATGTTCCTTTCTATGAAATTAAATGGATTTTCTCTTTGTCATTTCCTAATATTCTGCTCCGTAGAGGTTGGGGATCATGGACAATGAAATTGATTGAAGAAAAATATGGCATATAATAAAGCAATCAAGGGACTACATGCTGACAATAATTAAGATAACTCTGTAGACAGCCTGAATACCGCAAATCTTTGGTGATAGAATCAATGGGGAACAATCTCCTGTCAAGGTTATCACTATTTCTTATGAATAGAATCATATCGTCCAGATTGAACCCAAATATGTCAAAAAGGACAATGAAAATAACCCCATCAAACACTAAACACAAACAAAATGAGAAACCTCGAACTATCCCATTGCATTACTGGACGAGACGGGCTTGAAGATTTATAGACCTTGCAAGGTTTCTGTTTGCATTTCTTAGATGAGGAAAGATATCATTATTTACAATCCGGACTAACGTTATTGTCTTTGTTATTATATTCACAACGTTTCGACCTCTGGTGCAACAGTAATTGTGAGTTCAATCCCTATATCACGTAGTACAGACTGAGTGAAAAGGGTGAGCAAAAATGGAGCAATATTAAATAATAACTAAATGAGATATCCCTAGGCATGGATAGTGAAATGATAGCAATCTACTTCGTAGATTAAATAAAGTGTTCAGTTCGAAAGTTATTCGGAGAGACAGAATGTAAATAATACCAATAGAAGAATAAGCACAAACTGGGAAACAAACTAATTAAAAAAAAACGTGTATATAGATAATTTCAACAGTCCTAACAAATATCAAACAAAATCAAAATACCGTCGAGAAAGTGGACCAATATAGATCTTCCCTACGACGTTATAATTGCCAAAACTATATAAAAGAAATATATCAAATATCAAATACATAGGACAGACAACGTGTAAGGAATGCGGACAGAAATGCCCAGATCATATTGATGGAGATCACTCGACATACACAGGAAATCATGGACGAGGTGAAATACACAGCAAACATATCATCCGCAGGAATACTAAACCCAGACGAGAAATATATCATACTTAAATATGGTGAAAAATCATCAACAGGAATCAGTCAGTCAATGGGATGAATGCGGAACATTCATTGAGAGGCTCTACTAAAGTTTGGATCGGATGTCTGGCCGACGTCCATAAGAAAAATCAAAACAATATTATGAAAAACGGAAACTATGTACACGGAAAAAAGAAGCAATAAAAACCTACAAACCACAAACCATTCCAGCTCAGTTTTGTGATGTCAACGATCACTCGTTTCCACTTTTGTAATGTCAACGAACTTCTTGTCACTTTCGTAATGCTCGTTGTAGTAGAGACTTTTTAATTGCATATATAACTATAATAACGCCGTTGAACAATACTGGTGTCAGGCGCCTTCGAATAACACTCGCATTAATAGTACTTGCTCGATAATACTCGCTCAAAAAGTAACTACCGAATAGTGATCCGAATAATAATCCGTAGAGTGATCACTTAGACGCCACGCTAATTCCCACATATACATTTCCTTTACCATCATGTGATCTACCTATTCAAATTGAGATCGCCTGTGTTTGCTCTCTGGTGACCTGCGTTCAAACTCCAGTGTCAGCAGTCGCACTTTATTCCTATATAACACTCAACAAAATAGAAAATAAGAAAACGAACAAAACATGTCGCCAACCCCACATGATTCTAAAGTACCACTCACAAAACCCCTAAATTACTTAAAAATCAATGTCCTGCAAATAGATATTACAGAGCTTTTCAATTTGCTCCTTCCTCTACTGAAGAACTTTCCTTGTCAATGGCCCCAAACGAGAAATCCCCAAATGAGTACTGAACCAGTAGAGGAGTACTGAACCAGTAGAGGAGATTGATCCTATTTTCAATTCAACTGTGATTTAATTTCTGCACGTAATTCAGAGTTTTTAAGGACTACTTTCGTGGTAAGTATCAGACGGTCATAAAATATAAGGAAAAGATCTGAACTTTATGTGCAGTGGGTAGTAGCCTTGGTACCCATGGATCTATTGTGCATTTCGAATTATTATTTCTTATTAATTTCAGTTGTTTTTTAAACTCGGTTCCTTTTGTAAATGTTTGGCTTATTTTTTTGGTTAAGCTGCTGATTTTCAGTTGTATTCTTTGGAGGCTCATAGCTTTTGCACTGACTTTGGTGGGGTGTTCCTGGAACGAAATAAATCATGTGAATTGAGGTAAAAATGCATATCAGTCAGAGAAGGTGTTAAGCATTTTCTTCTAAGCAAGAATAAAAATGATTGTTGATTGAAACGAAAGCTTACTCAAAGACAAAGTTCAGTGATGATAAATGCACAGAATTAATTCAAAACTGTTAATTATTATTAGAGTAATAATTATTCTTAATTTTACCTGTAAATTACTGTAGAGTAGATTAAGTTATTTCGGTAAAAAGTCGTAAGTATGGTTCATATCGTGAATACCGAACTCACAAAGACGTTTTTAAGACGACTTTGCTAACAATTGATTATCAGGGTGGTGCCTTATGTTGCAAATGTTTTAGTTAAATAAGGAAATCATTAAGAAAAAGAAGTGATAAAATAAAACGTAGATAAAATCAACAGACAATAGGAAGCATTCCACGAAGTTTGGAAAGCTTTAAAGTAATTTCGTTTAACGAAATTGTTAAACAAAATTACATTAAAGCTTAAAACTTCGTAAATGAAATTATTACAACTATTTCTCGAATAAATGCTTTATTAAAAATGACTGTAAATTTGTCAATTATTCACTTTTTTCAGCAAAGGATATTCTGAATATGATTGGACAGAGAATATAGAAATAGTACAATGCAATGATGTTTGCTAAATATTTGTCTTTTAACTTGGCCATGTAATGTAACTTAGGACTCTTTACCTGTTCTCATTCAAGTGAGTGCATTACTTTTTGGGTTACATTTTTTTCTTTTGGCCTTTAGCAGATAAAGCAAATCTAAAGTAGTCATATTTTCGGATACTACAAATAGGTTGGCTAGACCTGATTTATCACAGCAAAACTATTAATATTGGAATATTTCCTACTTTTTATACGCATAATAAGTTGAATTTAATTGATAGAAAACTAAACGATTTGAAGTAAATATTATTACTGTGATATATAGTCATTTTAAGGTAGTTATGATTGATTCTTCGTAGCTTCACAATGGCGACCGTATAAGATCATCAAGATCAATGAAAGCAATTTGTTTTTCAACTAACCTTTCTCGGGTGTTTTGATTTGATGAAAAATGTTTCGATATTGTGATGTTTTAGGTACGAATTTCGTTCACTTCCATGTCCTGGTTCCGTTTCGTATTCTCCGTGAAGATGGTCAAGTGTTGCTTTTGTTAGATGAACACGTCTATAAAAAGAAAGAAATGTTTGACATTGTAGATTTACTTTGATAAAGTTTTGTATCGGATACCATGGCTTTTTCTTGTCTGTCAGGTTTGAATTGAATACACAAAGAAAAAAACCTAATCGCTAACCAGTATGGGTTTAATTCTGCTAGAGCCACAGATGATGTCTTAATTGTAATTACTCACAGAATCACGAAGACCATCGCTCTAGAAATATTTTTTAAATCATTTTACCCCAAGCAAGGCTATAAAGCCATTAAGATGCAGGGTGGGGGGTTACTACGTGTGAAAGAATATTATAAAAGGAAAGACATTATGAAAGAGAGAGAACAATAAAAGAACAGGAATTAAGAAAACAAATTATAATGATTGGTATTGAAATTAAATTTTTGAAGATAAAACTTGACTGGAAAGCAAGTTCCACGAGCGAGAAGTGCGAGATAAGACATTATTAGAATATAACTTATAGTTGCATCTAGCTGTTTCTACTGTAAAATGATAAGACCTTGCCAACAGTCTAGTACAGCGCTTAAATTCATAACGTCTAGGTACTATGGGGGAAAGTTCATTAGAACAATTACCATGAAAGTATTTATGGAAAATGTACAGAGAAGTTACATTACGGTGATGGGAAACCAAGATGCCATTTCAGGATCAGTAACATTGCAGATTCTTCTTTGGATTTTATGAAGGATCTCTAAATATATAGCAATAATACCAGACTATATGTGTCAGTAATATTCAAGACATGTGCGAATGGTAGAGTTAGAGATATGTACGATAGATTCGAGCAGCGAGAAAAATTGTCTAGCACAACACAAGGAAATAACTTTCCTAGCAGCACCCGTTTATTATAATTTTTCCACTTCATAGCAACGGAAAACGTTAGTACGAAAGGGCGAAGTGATATATCAAAGACCTTTGATAAGGTGTGTCAGCGAGGGTTGCTTCATAAACTCTCCTGCTATGGAATCTCTGGAAGGGAATTTTCAATTATCAAACCCTTCTTAAAAGGTAATTCATGAAGATTTGTTGTTAACGGTCATCGGAAGCTCGTGAGATTCATGTCAGCGTTCCATAGGGTTCTAGGGTTCTCTTGTCAAGCTCTTTCTGCTCTATATACATGAGAACATACTCCGATCTTTAGTGAATATATATGCGGATGATGTAACAGTTTTGCAAGTGCCGCTTCATAAATATGGATGACCAGAACCTGGCAGCTGATCTCTCCTTTGACCTAGCCCTGGTGGCTCAATAGGGAAAGGACTGGCTTGTAAAATTCAATATGGCCAAAACCAAACTAGTAACATTACACCATCATAGAACCGACTCGGAATTTTCACCTATTATGATGGATAAGTGTTCTCTTAAGGAGTCTCCTTTCCTGAAATATCTATTGGGATTCAAGTTCACCCCAGAACTCAAGTAGAACTCATATATTACAAGCTAAAGATGCTGGAAAATGATTGGTCCATTGTACCGCTCCAGTAAGTATCTGACTATTCCCGCCTGTTATACTCTATCTTTACAAGAGCCAGAACAGACAAAAAAATTGCTGCCATATCTGGGTTGGAGCTTCTTACTTCTCACTCTGCCTGTTTTGATATAGTTCAAAAGCGTCTAAGCGAATTTGTGGGTGATTAATTATTTTGCACTCCACAACCCCTTCCCCACAGACGAAACGTTGCAAGCCTCCTGCTATTTTATCGCTACTTTCATGGCAAGTATTCTGACGAGCTACATTCCTTACTTTCACCAGTCCTGAGCTTTTTAGCTGGAACCAATCACACCACGGACACATGGATCAATCATTTTCTTTCCTTTCGTAAGAAGTAAGTTCCTTTGGGACAAATTCTTCCTGCTAGTTTGTGGAACAGACAGAGATCTTTTCTTGAATATTGTTTTCCATTTTCACATGCATCTCTTAATAATGGATGTAAATTTCAATTGGATTAATATATAATGTGGTTGACGGCCCATTTGGTGACTTTCAAACCTTTTGTGGCTAGATGGGCAATAGTCAGTTTTCAGAATGTTAAGTGGGGAATTTCTTATATGAATATTGTAATAAAAGACACGGAACAGAGCAACACTAAATTAGGCTATATTCCGCACTATAGAACAGTTAGTACAAACAAAAGTATTTATATGAAGGCACAGTCCATTTTGACGATAGGCAGGGTGGGAGAGAAGAAATGTTCACCACAATCACCCCTGCTTCTAAAATTAATTAGTGGCAGTTAGTCAATCAATATTAAGGAATGATTATATCCTAGCAGTTTTTATTTCAATTTTTAAGTATCTCCTTTATAACCTTATTCGATTTAATGAAATCAGTAAAAGTCGGGCGGTCTACGCCCTAGCTCCGATCGACGTAAAGGAATTTCGATTTCATTTTCTGGTGTATCTGTACTAGATTCAATCTTGTCGGGATCTAAGGTGTCAAAGTTTTGAGTGGGTAAGTCAGAATCTTGTATTTCAGGAGAACAGTTCTGAACGAGACCAGCGGGGGCGAAATCTCGTAGTGATACTATGGTTTCTTTGCCATTTTGAAGACGAATGTACGCATAGCGTGGATTGGCTTCTATAATTTCCGCCTCCTCCACAATAGGTCGTGCATCGATAATCTGACATGTCGTCTCAAAAGAAACTTTTCTGGTGTTGCTAGCTATGGAGGTTCGGCGAGGATAATTGAATAGCCGTTCATGAGGCGTAGCACTCGTAGCTGTTAAAAATAGTGTGCGCATTGAGTGTAAAGCATCTGGCAGAACATTCTCCCATTGATTTATAGGCGTTGAGTTTTGAGTGCCAGAGTTATTGCTTTCCACAAAACGTCATTATACCTTTCGCATTGCCCATTTTACCCTGGGGGTGTTATAAGGGATGGCTCGGCTAGTTGAGATTCCGTGCCCATGAAGCTGGAACCCCTGTCCGAATGTATGTACATTGTGTAAATATAGAGTTGGATGACTGTTTGCGACGACATGTCAGGACAAGCAAAGGCAAATGGGAAGCGAGAATATTCGTCTATTATTGCAAATAGAAACCGGTTACGAGAGGAAGATGGCAGGTGTCCTAAAAAGGCATGGTTGCTTTTATTAGATGCAGAGCGTCAAGTCGGTAAAATTGAGGTTCGCCTTCGGCAAATACAGGGCAAGTAGTGGATACTCTCTTCACATGCATCATTCGCGTAACACCAGGGTGACAAAGAGAGTTGTGTAATTTCTCTATGGTGTCCAAAGTTACAGCTGAATATTAAGCTTTACATAACGTATCTGCAGTAACATTATCTCGACGCGGGCGGTATTTAATATCGAAATTGTAGCAAGCAAGTTCGACCCTTTACTTTTGGATTTTATCATTTTTTTTTATTTTTTCAACCTGTTTCAAATCAAACATGAATGCTCTGATCCGTAAGTAAAGTGAAGTGTCATGCCGTTAAATAGTGCCTCCATTTACGTAAGGCCTCTACGATAGCTTGGGTTTCCTTTTCTATAGAACACTCTTAACGTTCACTGGTACTTAATGTTCTTGAAAAGAAAGCTACCGGTCTGCCTGATTGGTTCAATGAGGCTGCAATCGTGTGGCATGAAGCATCGATCTCTACGGTGAAAGGAACCATTTCGTCGATAGAATACACTACAGTGTTTTCAACTTCAGTTTTCAGGTATTCGAAGCGTTTTTCAGCAGTCTTGGGTAGTGGAAAACGATTAGCTTGTATGAGGGAGACAACTGTTTCAGAATACTTACTAATCCATTGGGAATAATAAGAGCGCACGACGAAGAGAATGAATATCCCGAGGAAAGGGAAGTTCTTTAAGCGGTCGAAGTCTCTCGGGATCTAGTTTAATTGTACCCTCCGATATTGTGTAGCCTAGTAGGTTCACTGTAGAGTCGGAGAAAGAGTATTTATCATGATTGTAAATTAAATTGTATTTCTTGGCCGCTTCCGTAAATTTATCGAGGTTCTCATCGTGGTCTTCCGGTTCTTACCAGAGATAATTATATCATCTAAGTAGGCAAATGTGTGAGAGAATGAATTGTCAGCTATAAACTTATCAATTATTCTTTGAAAGCAAGCTACTTCGTTGGTTACTCCAAACGTTATCCTGCAAAATTGATATAACTTTCCATCTGCTTCAAAGGCGGTATAAATTTTGTCTTTATTAGATATTGGGACCTGGTGGTAATCGGATTTCAAACTGTCTGAGAATACTCCACCACCATCCTCTTTTTATGTCGTTCGTTAGTGATATATTCTTTAGATTAAAGCTTTTTGTGACCTGAACCAATCAAAAATCTTTTCACATTTATTTTGTTACAATTATCCTCTTTGAAGAGACATATAATTATACTCCCTACAATAGTAGCTCTCAGTAGCTCAATAAAAATGGATCGGTGTAGCAATTGGCCGGATTAAGCAATCAGTAAAAACGAAGTAACGTTGAACTATTTTTAGTTTAATCTGATCACAGTGATCATATTTATTTGTGACGGGAAATATAACGGGGCAAAAAAGAAAAGATGATCACAAAATCTAAAATGTCTCCCTTGAACGATCATCAATCATTCACAAGTATTGTAGGAAAAAATGGATGGAAAAATTAATAATTTATTTATAGTATTTACACGCTTCCTATGATAACAAAGTATATTTAAGAGCAGCCAACAAGACTGATCATTCATTTTGAATGCAAATCTGTGAAAAAAGGAACAATAAAGTCAGTCAAGATGGCTGAGATCAACGTGTGATATCAATTGATCAAAAAATTATATTTTGTAGAAAAAATCAGTTACAGAGAATAGGAAACAGCATAAGAATATGAGCTTTCATTGTAAATGTTGATTCACTGAAGATGGTAAGTTTTATTTACATAAGTATGAAGGGAAATGTTTCTTTGAAACTTAAAGAAACAATCATTTTAAGACAAACATGAAGTATTAATGAATAGAAATGACAATACTATTGTGACAATAGGAAATCTAGTAATTGCTGACGCGTTTCGTCCAATATGGACTTTATCAAAGCAAAATACGAAATGAATTTAATTGAACAAGGTAACTAATAAAAACAAAAACAGAATGTTGCTAGCAACTGGAATGTAGAGAAATGCTATTTTCATATTGTTAACTGAAAATAACGTCAGTATTTGTCACGTGTGGAGAATATTGTCATTATATCTGTGTTGATGTATTCAACCATTTTCTTTTGATTTTATGAATCTGTTGTGTACATTTGTTTGTGAGAGCAGTAAATATGTTAAAAAAGGTGAAATGGGGAAAAACCTGGGCGTAGATTAATATTTGGGTGATATTCTATGGCGGCACTCTCTAGAATTTTCCATCTGAGTGAGTTATTTTCTTTTTTTTATGAGTGTAGCATTTTTAAAATCAAAATTATGGTTGAATTTATTTCTATGTATGACTAGTGCATTAACTAAGTTGTTTTTTGTGAGGTCTCTTTTGTGCTCATAAATATTAAGTATTTCCCTCACATCAATCATGGTTGCCTTACATAATAAATTCTAACGCTGTCAGTCTACGGTCATTAATATTTGTTTCTGTTTTGCGATGCTTGCTGAAGTGCGATTTAAATCATCTAAAATTGGTATGAAAAAAGCACAAGAAATAAATTAATAATAGTTGAAAATACTTTATCTAATAACCATGAATTTATTAATATCATTAATTTAAATATGTTTCGTTACAGTTTTTAGTACTTTCGTTTGGCACACTGTCAGAATTTGGAATTGAAACAACGTCAGCGAGTATTGAACTTGCAATACTAACAAAACTGGTAATATTTAGTGACAGATACTCATGATATTTTAATCTCTCATACGACAACAATTTTAAGGTGCCTACTAAAGAATGATGCCTTAATGCGAAAGTGATACAAGTACTCACAACTTGATATAGTAATTGATTATTCTTTTTCTTTCTATCACTAGCAAGATATATTAATTAGCTATCTTTGAAAACTGGGGAATAACAACCAGACATTACATTATATATAGTCTTCCACAATTGAAGACGTTTTCTTTACTTTTAATATCAAAACACTATTTTATCTCATATGTATGATTTCATCATACAGACATAGAATGATTATTTTAAAATTGAAAATTATTGACTGAAGTATTTATGTTCGTCTCAACTGCACCGGTGTTCGAGACCGAGTAAAACCAGATCTTTGAATTCTGATTGTAAAGTCAACCAAATCTCCCACATATCTGTCGTAACACAATGTTTCTCTTTCAACTAAATCTAGTTATCTACAGTGTATATTTAGGTTTATTCAATTATTTCATTTGTCAGTGGTACATTTTTCTGATTCCTCCACTTCTTTAAAAACAAAGAGAACTTTCTAGAGAATAGGTCATTTTAAAAATAGCAAAAGAAGCTCTTCTTGAACGTCATAATCAAACCTAATCTAATCAGAAGAGAAATAAAATAAAAATGACTATGAAATATATTGTGATTGAACGATCTTAAAAATATTGTTTTCCGAAAACAATGCAAAAGCACGAACCGGTATATCGGTATATGTTGACATCAAGAACGAAAGCCAAGAAATGTCAAGAACACAGTAATCACAAAAAATAAAAGAATGAAACAAAAGAAAACAAATAATTTACAGATATTTTCGAGGATAAGTATCACTGATTACTTCAAAAATAGGAGGAAAAAAGATGGCTGACCCGGTACACAGTCATCATAGTGGGAAACTTAGAATCGAACTCGTTACTTACGTGAATTGGTTTTCAGAACAAGCTTTAACGAATGCGTTCAATTTAATTTAGTATGGCACAAGATCAGATTGGTGAGGAAAATGAGAGTAAATAAATTTGTTGCATCAAATGCCCTTTAAATGAATAGGAACTGCCTTGAAATTATGGTTCATTACATGGGTTTGAACACCAAACATTGATATCGGTTGTTTATTTATTCGGTTATTTTAGAGTGAATATTAGTAATTCTTAAGATGAGCAATTCCAATTTGAAAAATATAGATTATTTTTATTTTCCTAATTTGTTCATGAAACCCAAATAACTAAGCAATAAAACCACTGAGAATTGCATATCTTTCCTTACAACTTGATACTTTTCAACCTTCTTAAATGCACGGACGTCTAGGATGACAACGAGTCAGCCTTGCTCTGAAACATTGAGTCAACCGACTAACAAAAACCTCCTTGGAGTGGCTTCTCGTCGTAATTGGAAACAGAAATCAGATCAGCCACCAAAGATGCTTTATCTTTATCCACTTGATGCATTCTCAGATGAAGTCAAAGAATTCAGTGAAAGTTTAGAACATAAAAGTATACCATGAATCTTAAGTCGGTTTATTACTAATTGATTTGTAATCTTCTCGGCAATCGAAACGCCACTCTCGAGCAGTGGTTAATCAGAATGTTTCTTTAATCGGCTAATGTAAGTTTATGGTGTTTTGGCCACAAACGCTAAGAAGTCTCTCAAGAAGGTCAAACGAGCGACCACATAGTAATTCATGAAACACTTCACCTTTACCTTATCATGACGACCTCAGAAAAGAATGTTCGTTATCAAAAGAAAGCTGCAAATTTATCAGATCATAAAACATTTTTTTTACTTTGTTTTCTGTTTGAAAACACAAAACAAAATCGATTCGTGGTTATCATGTAGGGATATAAATGAATTCTTCTACCAAGAAAACATAAAAATTGCCACCTGAATAAGTTGCCTTTACTCTTCCACTTGCTAACAAATTTGCGAAAGAATAATATAACAACTTTGGTACAATCACATTATATAGTGAAATGAGCGAAGGTATTGTAGTATGCAACTAAAAGATTTTGATTTTACCTGTGTTCGAACACTGATTAGTTGTGTCTTTTTCAAAACTGATTTTTCAATGTCACAAGTCAATGTAGAAAAAATCACATTAGGCTATGAACATACCCCACCTCATTTTATAAAGGTTGTCTTTTTGCGTCAGATTATCTTTTTTGAACATGAGATAAAAATAGCGAAAAATATTTTTCTTTTGTCACAGTGAAACAATATTTTAACAAGTAAACTGCTTGAATAACAATAGAAAAAATAAAACGCACTGAGAAATGATATTTCTGGTTGCCATCTTTGTGCCAATATTTGTTTGTCTTTCGAAGCCGATCGTCAGAAATCGGTCACTGTCAAAGCAAATAAAATACTTTTGCAAAAGAAAATCTCATAAATCGATCTGATGGCTTAACTAACCATTCCTCACCCAAAAAAGATTTTTATTTCCCAAAATTTGAGTTAGATCCAATATTTAGGAATTTCTATCTCCAGTAGCGTTTAACATCACATCTTAAGAGAATACCTGTGATGTCAAACAAGTACAAACGCAAATTTCAATTATGCAATTTAAGTTAAGGCTGATTGTTAGCATAGATTTCAACTTATTCACCGAAATCGTTTTCGGCTTTAACAGACAAAATGCAAAATTATAAGTCAAAACATCTATCTCTTAATATATCTCTTTGATAAATATCAGGAAAGTAGCCGGAGACATGTTATGTTAAAGAAACTACTCATCCTTGTAATGGACTTTAGGGTACCTTGATGTACCGCAGGGATTAGCAAGCTACTCCAGTGTAATGTTCTCGTTGGGTGGTCTAGTAACTGCATTTTGGGCTGGCATGAATTCTAACCTATCAATGTGTCAGATAGGAATACAAGATAAATTGTTAGTTATGAATTTAAGTGCGGCTGCTGTAAAAAAGCAAAACCAATTTATTGAAAAATTATTTTGGGTTGAGAAATTAAAGTCAATTACTATAATGCAGATTGATGCCAGAGATTATGTGATGAATATTATTTATTATTATATACATTTCGTGCGCCACAAATATATTATGTCATGTACTTTTACATTAAAGCAAGATCAGACGAGAGAGATTAATGGATAACGAGAGCGACTGAATAGAGTTTGGGGAATTCCAGCATCCTTAAGCTACAGAGAAACGATAGAGTTAATCCCTATCCATGGTTATGGGAATGGTGTGCTGTCTACTACGCAACTTTATCGATGACGTTAACATTCAGCGCTATAATATACCTCTGTTCTACATTCTCCTTTGCCGTATCTATCAACCAGATCTTTTCAACAAATCTGTTTGGAATAAAACAAGTAAAGTCAATGAAAAACAATGTCTCTCCGAAACATTAGATGTATCATTTAGTTGTAATCAAAACCCATTCTCACATGTAGACGTATAAAAAAACTTGTACTTGGGTTGCCATAGAAGATTAGAAAATGGTATGAATTTGAACCTTGTACTTGAAATTTAAGTGATATTCTTTTATACTAATATTCCATAGATTTCAACTCCTGGGCTAATCTTCAAAGAGATTTTAAGAATTTAGTAATTCCTCTTTGTCCTGGAAGCGTTTTTTCGGCAACTTTCCTAGAGATGGTGCCTTGATAAAAGCCCTCAGCCTCCTATTTTTCCGTTCCAGGCTAAAATCTTCAAATGGCGTGGGAATCATCTTTTGAGTTCCCGGATGATTCCTTCATGTGCTTTCGACTTTCGTTGCCCCACTCAATTAGCTATCTCTTGTTCCGCTTCTCAGAATTGTATCATATTAGACAAAATATCTGACAATATAGAATTGGCTCTCTCGCTCTTTACATTTATCTAATAACATTTGTGTTTGGTAATTTTAATTCTCATCATCTCAAGCAGATTAATCATTCTAATGCTACTAATGTTGCCAATATTCAAACTTTGATATTGACATTGCTTAGTCTCTCAGTCAAATAATGGATTTCCCTACTTGTTTCCCTAATAATGCTTCTTTACTTGATTTGTTTCTTACTCTTTATCGTTGACCATTGCAAATCTGTCCTCCTGAAAATTTAGATCAAGCTATAGTATTTGTTGATATTTCTTTTGAGTCTATTAGACATGACCCTCTTATTCATATTACTTCTTTCTGTAGTGATGTGGAATCATTTCGTGATTTTATTCTTGTGGTTTGAATTTATAACCTTCCTAGTATTGTGCCACTGAGGTTTCTTCTTGAGTAAAACCCGACATCGATGTTTTTGTGCCTTCGCGTAAATATCAGGTGAAACCACAATCCTCTCTTTGGTTCATACCTGCTCTTGTTCAGCCACTATATCACACAAGAATATCTTTTTCTGGGTGTAACAGTTCCGATCATAACAAATAAATCTTTGGGTATGCTCGCAATAATTGTAAACGTGTCCTCAAAGAGGCTATATTCGCTGACAGAATAAGACACCGTGACTAATGGCGACCCTGTAATAGTGTAGGAGTAATTCTTCTATTCCTCCTTTCAATTTGAGGTGTTATCATTTCTTCTGATAAAGCAGAATGTTTTGCTTGTAAATTACCTCTCAATTCAACTGTGGAGTATCTTTGCCTGACTTTCGACTTAGAACTGAATCTCTATTATCTAATATGAATATAATCCCGTCCATGGTTTCTCCTATCATCTTTAAACTGGATTATCACAATGCATATGAATTTGATGTTGTCCCTATAATAATCCTTAAGAAATGTACTCCTGTGTGAAGCTACCCACCTCTGCAACTCGTTGCACAAAGATATAGACCCCACGTCGTAGAATTTCTGTGCGGCGGATCGAGCGAGAGGCAGGCTCACAGGCAAAAGAAAAACACAACTACAAACTTGGGCAGGACGAAAAGAGAAGGGAGGGCGTGTGACCTTTTGTGGATAATTAACTCTGGGCTGATTCTCGGCTGGCAAAAAAAATATATCTTAACTAACAATGTCCGGCTGCTAATGTGTCGCTCTTCGTTGTTACTTGCTCCGGCCTGAATCAACCTTCCTCGGACCTAAACTAAGTCTATCTCTGGTGAAACCCAAAGCGCTCCCGTATATATGCAGAGTCCTCTTTCATCATTTCCGGGCAAGGGACACCCACGAATAAACCCATAACTTTTTCATGACCATTTCTCCTTTTGAAGAAAGTGGACATAAAAATATTTCTTAGCCTAGCTGACTCCGATTCAGGGACATTAAATTCAGACCCTTTTAAGTTTTTACCAGAGCCAGTCTTTTAACTATCAAGTACTTAACACTTATCTACCCTTTTGGCCATATGTCCAAAACATGTTTTTATCTAGATTCCTAATCTAGTCATTGGGTCTTGAAGTTTGATACCCAGGTCAAATCTAACTAATCCTCTCGCACATATGTGTGCGCGCGCACGCACACACAGATGTGTGGGTGTATATATATATACACACACACAGATGTGCGGGCGCACACACACACGCGTGCGCATATATCCAACTCATAGTGTCACACACCTCCCCCAATCATCTTTGTCATTTATTTCATAAATTACACAAAGAATTCAACAACAATGAGACACTATGCATCTCCGTCTGCACATTATGACCCTGCTCGGGCGTCCCCGAAGAGAAACAATAATGTACAGGTCACAAAAACAAATTACCACAGAATTTACAACAATTATCGCCACTCTTCAGGGGTGGACAACAGGTTTCAACAATACAATATGAGACTATGTATCTCAACTCGGCCGAGGAGAAAACAAAATAAAAATATACAACACACAAAAAAAATTTTTTTTTTTTTTTGGTTTCAGTTCTTCCACTTTGCTTTCCTGTGAACAATTTTGAGGGGCTCCTGACTCATTCCTATTCTGCAATCCAGGAGGACTTTTCGATTCACCAACACGGGAATTTTAACCACCCCTATCCAAATATTCAGGAGTATTTTTCGGCTTATCTACCCTTTTCCTTACGGCGTGGGAACATCATAATTTCCGCAGTTCTTTCGGTGTCGTAACAGGAATAATGTTTTTGGAAAGCATTGTGGAATTCACTCCTCCACCAGGGATCTTCACTACCCCCTGTACAAAACAACAAACTCTCTCCCTGTGTTTACTGAGTATGTCAACATGACTGACTTCCCACTTCAATGGCGAGTTTTGCTTTCTTTTTAGTTGTAGCGGCTTTGTAAGTGGTGACTCCACTGAGCATGCAGTGTCCGATTGGTTCATAATTGGGAAAATTACACTGTCTTTTGTTTCCTTGGTTCCTGCTATCCTGACTGACATTCCATCTTGGTCCTTTTGTCTCTTTTCTGGCATATTTCTCATCCTACACCTTATCAACCACGGATTATCAATATCACTACAATTACAATTACGACTATGGCACACACACCTAGTGACGACCAGGCTATGGTGCCTGTGGCTTGATCGTACCATGATCGTACTTGTAGGAATTTCCTTTCCCACAGTCTCCAACTTATACACCAGCTTGTGTAGATTAATGTTATCTACGTTTGCCAGAAGCTGGGGCAATTTAGCCAGAGTCAAGTTGGACAATTTTTTTCACCAGCGGTTCCCACAGGCCCGCCCACCTGCTAGAAGAGACGTTTGAGAGAGCAAGGAAAGAGTCCCTAGTTTCAAATTCCTCCTCCGCCTGATAAGGTGGTAAGGTGGTGGACCCCCGAAGGCTGAGCAACCCATAGGCAAACTGATAACAGTCAGAGGGGGCGCTGCTCTTATGGTTATTGTCGACCGCCCCCCACACACCTGAAACAGGGCTAACTCCTTCTCCAGTACCACCGCCCAAACCCCATCGGACAACCCTATGGCCTGTGGCATCATGGCCCTCCTAGACACTTCCACTTGACAAGTTTCCTGAATACCCTTCTTGTTATTTCTAAACAGCTCAACCAAGCACAGTCTATGGTCCCCGGTGGTGTATATGGGGCTCTTGGACGTACATGATCCCAGTGCGTCTGTCTTACACTTATCTGCTTCCCTTTAGGTGAGCAGCATGAACTGTATTCTGGCTAAGTTAAGAGCTATATATTCTGCCTCTAATTTGTACTTAGCTACAACGCCTAATTTTTGTTTCGGGTCAGGGTAGGGGATTGGTAAATTTATCACCTGAAAGACTTCAAAGGTACTATCCCTATCCAAGAGCGGCACGGGCTCTAGTGCCAATATTTTTTTCTCCTCCACCAGAGTTATGCAACCTAAGGAGCTATAATAACGCCATAGCTCCCTAGTGGGATCAGAGGGCAACTGAAGGTGGTGAGGAAGCTCAGTTTGAATCTTGAGCAGGATGTCCCGAAGGTGAGTAGGGTCCACCAAGCTTGGCGATAGGTGCCCCAGGAAGAGCATGTCTAGCTGTGCCCTAACATGTGCAAGTGACAATCGCAGAAGACTGTGAAATTTGCAGCAGTCTGCTGATTGCCATTGATAGTTGCAGGAACTGCTTCACAAAGCCCCCCCCAGTCGCCGCAGTTCCATTGACATGGACTGTGTTACGTTTCCCAGTTCCCCTCCACATCCAAGACACCCTTAATTAACCGGTTGATGGCCTGTCTATTTTTCGTGAGGTCTACTCTAGTGACATTCAATATTGACAAACTGCTCTTTGCCTCCTGTACCAGAACCCTCTCACCCTCCTCTGTATCTATCAACTTTTGTTTGATTGCCTGGTACTTCTGTCTCTGAGACTCTCCCGAAAAGAACATTAAGAGCTTTACCAACTATGGGAAGCACGGCCTTTCTTTTTCTAGGTTGTAGCAGCTTCAATTCCCCCATCCCTTCCCACTGAGACTCTAGCGCTTGGATTTCCTGCCTAAGGGAATACATGATCCCACGGTATCTATCGGAATAGTGATCCGTAGATATCTCATCCCCGATCACTCTTACCTTCTCTATTTCAGATGCTTAACTTCTCCAATAGCTCGTTATAGGGCTTCAGGTCGATCATAAGTGTGATGACCCATTTCGACCGTGTAATCACCACTTCTGTGGACTTTTTAAAAATGGTGCTCTGACTGCGCCTCCACGCACCAATTGGCATCATCAGAATGAGCAGTAGCAGGATCCTCTCCCCAGCCATTCTGTAATGCAAATAGGATGCAGAGTCACTAGGGATGAACACACTATAAGCAGAGAAAACTCACATGACACTACACCCCCATTCCCATTCTACTTCCTTCTATTCTTAGCAGCAACCATCCCCAGAAGATGTACAACTAAAGGTTGGAACCCTGAGAGGGTAGAGCTCTTACATCTATTTCCTCGGTGCGAAATTGAGCCCCATCCTCCTGAGGTAAGTTTTTCTCCCGCAACCGGGCCTGTATACTACTCAGGGGCATATCTTCCTCATCGTCCGTTCCCTCTTCCTGTGGGGATTTGGTTAATCTTAATTTCAATTCTGCAAGTGGGATCTCATCCTCAGAAATCCACCTATGTGGTTCTCGTCGAGGAGGATTGAACTCCACCCCTGGGTCGTGATCATCTTCTGCCATATTTGATGGGGATGATTCTAACTTGGAATCCTGGGTATCGGAGTCCAGCTCTGAGGGGGGTGCAGCTAGCGTTGATTGCCTCATTGACCTTCCTTTGTTTTCGACCTGTGCGTTTTCCCAGTCTCTGAGCTCGGCCAATTTCAAATCATGAGCATGGACCCTCTTAACTTTTCCCGCTAGTTGGTCCCATATTACAAAAGTAACAGGGCCTGTTTTTTCGACTATCCTGTAGTATAGCCTCCACTTTTGATCTAGTTTACCCTGCCTATCGTGAGCCCGGTAATAGACCGGGTCTCCTACATCTAACTCTACCTTTCGGCGATCCTTGTTTATGGCGTAATTCCTCTTTTTCTGTGCACGTCTAATCCTGTCCTGAGCCCTTACGAAGGTTTTATGCTGTTGTTCAATGATGAGACGGTGGTGGTCCTCACCCATGTATTTCCTACGAGGTTTTAGCAAATTGTCTACCGGTAGGGCCACATCACGTCCGAACAGCACGTAGAATGGTGAGAATTTTGTGGTCTCACACATCGAGAACCTCACTGCGGCCAGCGCCTGAGTTAGGTACAGATCCCAATTATGTCTGTCACTCTCAGTCAATTTAGATAGAATGTCACCCAAGAAACGGTGGAAACGTTCTACCTTGGTATTACTCTGTGGATGGTATGGAGACGTAGTTACATGCCTTATATTGAGGCTTGCCATTGTTTCCCTCATGATCTCATTCACATTTTCAGACCCATTGTCGGTCACTATTTCCAAGGGGTCCCCATAGCGCGGAAATATCTCTGTTAATATCAGACTAGCTACCGTTTGAGCCTTTTTGTCTGCTACAGCGTAGGCTTCTGGCCAATTAGTTAGCCAATCAACAAAGCTAACAATATAGACATTTCCCCGAAGATTTTCACCGTATGGACCAGAGATATCCAAGCTAACCTTTTCAAATGGATAAGCTGGAACATCCGTCTCCTCAAGAGGGGCTGTCTCACACCTGCTACTTCTGGCCTGACAGGTGACACAGCTATTCACGTATGTCATTACTTGCTTGTACAATCTGGGCCAGTAATATTTCCTACTAATGAGCTCGTAGGTCTTATCGATGCCTATGTGCCCAATCGCATCATGGCACTGTTCCAGTATCTTATTCTGTAGTGCACGGGGGACGTACAGTCGAGGTCTAGCTTCCTCGTCCCTATTAGAAAGGTAGTATAACCGATCATCCTGTATTAGGTATCTACTTGCACATGCTACCGTTACCTTCCCTGCCTCTATTGCTTCCTTTAGTGCCCTAATTTCCTCATCCGTCTGGTATTCGCACTCTAGTCCTATTAAATGGTGCTGTCCTGCAGTATTTGAAGCATCACAGGTTACCTCGTCAACGCTTGGCACCTTTTCTATTCAGTTGATCGCATTTATCTGATAGGCTCGATCATCCACTTCTGGTATTACACTGATTGATTCCCGCTCCAACTGCTTAGGAATCCGTGATAATAAGTCAGCACATGTATTTTCTCTACCAGCCAGGTATTCTATTTTGCAGTTATACCCGCTTAACTTAAGTGCCCATTGTTGGATCTTTTTATTGGTCCAGTCTGCTTCGAACAGATACTGGAGGGGCTTATGGTCAGTCTTAATTACGAAGGTAGCACCACTCAGGTAATAGTTCAGCTTTTCTAATGCATAAACTATGGCGTAAGCTTCCTTTTCAATCACGGGCCATCTCTGCTGAGTAGGAGACAATTTATGGGACAAGAAGTAAATGGGTACTTCCTCTGGCACACCTGGTATGGGGCTGTCCCTCTCAGGGCATGGTTGAGTAAGGCAGGCACCGATGCACTGATCGCTGGCATCGGTGTACAGAATCATTGGCCTGCTCAGATCCGGGTAGGCCAATAAGGGGATGGCTGTCAACTGTTCCTTCAGTGTATTGAAAGATCGCTGACAATCCTCCGTCCAACTAAACCGGGCATATTTCTTTGTTAATGCTATGAGTGGTGTTGCTATCCTTGAAAACGCTGGTATGAACCTCCTATAATAGCCTATTGCCCCTATAAATCCTCTAACTTCCCTAACAGTCCGTGGTTGGGGCATAGCTCTGATTACTTCAACCTTATCTATATCCGGGTGTACCCCACCCTCATCAATAACGAATCCTAGGTATTTTGTTTCCTTTTTCATAAACTGACATTTAGGTAACTTAATCTTTAGTCCATGCTTCCTTAGCCGAGCAAACACTGTCTTCAGGTGCCTGAGATGCTCATCGATAGTGGCTGAAAAGATTAATATGTCATCCAGGTAGGCCATAGCGAACTGTTCCAATCCCCCAAGCACCACAGACATGAGCAGTTGAAAAATACCAGGCGCATTGGCCAACCCAAAGGGCATGACTCTAAACTGATAAAGCCCCACGTGACATGCAAAGGCAGTCTTTTCTCGATCGGCCTCATCCAAGGCCACCTGCCAGTATCCTGATCTCAGATCTAACATGGAAAAGTAGATGGATTTGCCAAGCAAAGCCAGAATGTCATCGATCAATGGCAGTGGGTAGGCCAGAGGTTTCGTGATGTTATTCAAGGCCCGGAAATCCACACAAAACCTATGCCCCCCATCGTTCTTGCTGACTATTACTATTGGGAAACTCCACGGGGACACTGAATGTTCAATAACGCCTGCTCCCAGCATATCTTTAACTGCCCCTTCTACTAGTCCCCGTTTGTGCAGTGGGGTTCGATATGGTTTTAGTCTTATAGGTGGATGGTCACCAGTGTTGATCTTCATCCGAACTGACTGTGTTTGACCTAAATCCTTATCCGAGTTGGCTATTATGTCCCTATTCTCAATGATAACACTGCTTATTTTATCCTTGTGTTCAGTTGGTACCACTATTTCTTCAACATTAACTGCTGTGCGTGTGTGTCCATCTCCATAATCTGCCTTACTTATTACATTCTCTCTTATGCTTGCAGATACCGCCTTTCCTATTCCCTTGCCGCTAGGTATTCTTATTGTGGTGTTAGTGGTGTTAGCCAACATAATTGGAATCTGGCCTTCCCTACCGACTTCCAGCACTGATTCGCATAGCGTAACCTCCCCCTCTTCACGAATGGGATCATCTATGGGGGTTATTTGAAAAGTACCCCCACGATGACAGCCTGCCTTGACAGGAAACAGTTGTACGAGGGCGAATAACAATGTCCTCAGTGGTTACCACCATAGATTCCCTGCTCATGCAGTTTTCAAGTGGTATCTCCTTTCCCCCTAATTTCAGCCTAGCCGGATTGAAGCTAATGTGCGCCTCGTTTCCTTCCAGCCAATCTCTACCTAAGATCATCGATCTACAGAGGGTGGTTGCTACATATAATGTTTGCATAGTTACCACCTCTTCTACCATCACTGGCAGACATATCATACCAGATATTTTTATTTCCCGACCATCAGCCTGTACTACCCTTAAGTCTGCAGGTTTTAAATCCTTGCTCATAAACCCTAATTCTAACAAATCCTTCTGCTTAATTATTGATATGGATGCTCCAGTATCTAATAATGCTTTTACCTTTTTATTTACTATCTCTACCTCACAAGTTAACTCAGTGCCCTGACCAATCAATCCATAACTTTGGGCCACACTTATTTCCCTTTGGGTGCCCCCCCCACGTTTCCCTGGATCCTTCCAAACCTCTTACCTCCAGATGCACCCTCCTTTCTGGGGCACTCCCTCCGTATGTGACCCAGCTGTCCGCACTCCCAACACCCCGGTTGTCTTGCGTCAGGGAGTGGCCTTCTCCAGCCACTTTCATGGGGGTGGTCTCTCCAACGATAGCCCGAATGGCCACGCTCCCCCTGATCCCAAGCAACAGGAGGAGTCTCGGTTCACCCCGTTCTCGTCTCTCTTGACCGTCCCTTTTCTTCTCCCCTCCCCTGGGAGGCTGTGAGCCTATTATAGAGCCTAAGACTCTTTCCTGCTGTTGCAAACGCCTCCGCAAGTGAGGCTGGGGCCGCCCTTGCTGTGTCTTCTCTTACGAACGTATTTTCTATAGCGTCCGTGTAGTACTCAGCCAGCTGCGCCTGCACCGCCTCCCCATCACGTTGAACAGCGTCTTTGTATGCAACCTTAGCTAATCCTAAAACTCTACTTGCTAGTTCCGAGAGACTTTCTCCTTCCCTTTGCTTAATCTTAATTAAGGCCCTTGCAGCATCAGTCGCACTAGTATAATCACTGTACTGGTTCGTCAGCTGTTCTAAAAGGTCCCCCCCAGTTACTTTCAGGATTAACATCTAAATATAATCCTATGTACTCCGATACCACCCCGTCCGAATAGTCATAAGCCAAATTCACCAATTCTGTCAGTGTAAGTTGGTAAATTCTAGCCTTTTTCTTCAGAGCTTCTACCCAGGCCTGAAACTCACAGGCTTTCCCCGTGAATATAGGGATCTTGGACCCACTTGCGGCTACCTTAAAAATAGAGCGCGATGGGACATCTATATCCATCCTATCCATATTCCTATTAAATGCTAGCCAGACACACTAGTTATAAAGCAACAAGGACCAAAAAAAATAAAATAAAATAAAATAAAACAAAAGGACAAATTTTCAGCCTACCTTGCAGGGACCGGAATAGACTCGCTTTTTCTGTTTCTTTCTTTCCTTTTTTTTGTTTTTTGTGTTCATTTACTTGTTCATTGCCATCGTCCTCCTAGTTGAAGTAAAAATTTAAAAAAAAATAATTCTCCAGTACTTGAAGTGTCCGTTCTCTAAGGGAGGAAGAAGTGTGTATCTGTCTGTCCCTCCTTTCTTGCTTCCTTTCTCTCTCTCACTCTGCGTCTCTTTCTTTTTAACTGTTCCCTCCCCTCCTTTTTCCTCTGTTTTTATTTGTCCTTGTTTGGTCGTTCGTCTGTTTTTGTTTTGTTTTGGCTGTCTTTTTATTTTTATAACTGTTCCCTTTCCTCCTTTTTCTTCTGTTTTTATTTGTCCTTGTTTGGTCGTTCGTCTGTTTTTGTTTTGTTTTGGTTGTCCCTTTTTTTTTTTTTTTTAAGTGTTCTTTTACTTGTTCATTGCCGTCGTCCTCCTAGTTGAAGTAAAAATTTAAAAAAAATAAAAATCTCCAGTACTTGAAGGGTCCGTCCTCTAAGGGGGGAAGAAGTGTGTATCTGCCTGTCCCTCCTTTCTTGCTTCCTTTCTCTCTCTCTCTGCGTCTCTTTCTTTTTTAACTGTTCCCTTTCCTCCTTTTTTTTCTTCTGTTTTTATTTGTCCTTGTTTGGTCGTTCGTCTGTTTTTGTTTTGTTTTGCTGTCCCTTTTTTTTTTTAGTGTTCTTTTACTTGTTCATTGCCGTCGTCCTCCTAGTTGAAGTAAAAATTTAAAAAAAATAAAAATCTCCAGTACTTGAAGGGTCCGTCCTCTAAGGGGGGAAGAAGTGTGTATCTGCCTGTCCCTCCTTTCTTGCTTCCTTTCTCTCTCTCACTCTGCGTCTCTTTCTTTTTAACTGTTCCCTCCCCTCCTTTTTCCTCTGTTTTTATTTGTCCTTGTTTGGTCGTTCGTCTGTTTTTGTTTTGTTTTGGCTGTCTTTTTTTTTTTTTTTTTTTACACACGTGTCTGTGTCTATCGGATTATCGAACTCATTTACACATTATACACATACGCCTATGCATATATATTGAGTGTTTAATCGGACGATTCGATCTTTCCTTCCTCAAAAAAAGTCTATCGTACTAACGTGCAACCCAAAGTCAATCCTGGTCGCTCGGCACCAGTGTGAAGCTACCCACCTCTGCAACTCGTTGCACAAAGATATAGACCCCACGTCGTAGAATTTCTGTGCGGCGGATCGAGCGAGAGGCAGGCTCACAGGCAAAAGAAAAACACAACTACAAACTTGGGCAGGACGAAAAGAGAAGGGAGGGCGTGTGACCTTTTGTGGATAATTAACTCTGGGCTGATTCTCGGCTGGCAAAAAAAAATATATCTTAACTAACAATGTCCGGCTGCTAATGTGTCGCTCTTCGTTGTTACTTGCTCCGGCCTGAATCAACCTTCCTCGGACCTAAACTAAGTCTATCTCTGGTGAAACCCAAAGCGCTCCCGTATATATGCAGAGTCCTCTTTCATCATTTCCGGGCAAGGGACACCCACGAATAAACCCCTAACTTTTTCATGACCATTTCTCCTTTTGAAGAAAGTGGACATAAAAATATTTCTTAGCCTAGCTGACTCCGATTCAGGGACATTAAATTCAGACCCTTTTAAGTTTTTACCAGAGCCAGTCTTTTAACTATCAAGTACTTAACACTTATCTACCCTTTTGGCCATATGTCCAAAACATGTTTTTATCTAGATTCCTAATCTAGTCATTGGGTCTTGAAGTTTGATACCCAGGTCAAATCTAACTAATCTTCTCGCACATATGTGTGCGCGCACGCACACACAGATGTGTGGGTGTATATATACACACACACACAGATGTGCGGGCGCACACACACACGCGCGTGTGCATATATCCAACTCATAGTGTCACACCTGAACTGGTTCCTGTTCTCTCTAAAATCTACAATAAATGCCTTGCTCTTTTTGCTTTTCTGCTTGTTGGATATTACTCTCAGATCTATTTTGGTGCTTCTGCTATGTATTTCGAGATTCTTGATAAAATTCAAAGAAAAATATGCACTGTCATTTGTTCTGACTTGGTATCTCGGCTTTAGTTACCCTCCCACCATCGTAATGTAGCCTGTGTCTTTTCTATAAATAATAATTTTCTGAGGATTTTCTTTGGCATCTCAACTCTACGAATTTAAGCGCAATACTAGATTGGCGTTAAGGTATCATCATTTTACAGTTGAAATATCTTGATGTAGCCGTTTTATGCTAATAGCTTCTTCTCTCGCACTTCACATTTGGAGTCTTCTTCCAGCTCCTTATTTTTCAGTCAAGTTTGATCATCAAAGATTCAAATGCAATATCAATCATTATTTTTGTCTTTTTAATTTCTGTTCTTTTATTGTTCTTTCTCCTGAATAATGTGTTTCTTTTTCTCATATTCGTTCACACTTAGTAACCCCTTAGGTCTTACCTTGCTTGTAGTGAAATTATGTAAAAAAATGAAAAGAAATATCTTGTAAATTTGAAAACTTATATTTGTGTAAGAAATATACTGAGAGTGTGAATATATATATATATATATATATATATATATATATATATATATATATATAGCGAGAGATAGATAGATAGATAGATAGATAGATAGATAGATAGATAGATAGATAGATAGATAGATAGATATGTGCGTGTGTGTGCGCGCGTATGTGTACGTGTATGTGTGCGTGTGTGTGTGTGTAGGAGAACGGAATAGCAAAGTGCTTGTAAATGCGGGAGAAGGAAAATAGTAATCAAAAGTGAGACAGAGAGAGGGGAGAGAGAAGGAATTATCAGTTGGGAAGAGTGGAAGTGTACGTTTTTCAGTTATATTCTTCTTCACTCACTTGTCTCAAGTGAGTGAAGATATAACTGAGAAACGTACACTTAACAAAGAAGGTAAGAGTTGCCAAGATATTAATTTATAGGAAAAGGCAAAAGCGGAAAATTTGTCTGAGAGAAAGAAAAGAGCAAACAATCAATAGAAGAAAGGGTTTTCAGTTAGAAAATGGAAAGAGTATAGTTACTTATAAAGAAAACTAGAGAAAGAAAAATATCGTGGGTAAAGAGAAAGGGAGTAAGAAAGAGTGAGAGAGAGAAACTGAGAGGGAGAGTCCAAAGAGCAAACTTGGTGAAGCAGAGGGAGGGAGAAGTAGAGAGAGTATACTGAATAAGTATAAGAAAAGAGAGAGAGAGAGAGAGAAAAAAAAGAAAGAGAGAGAGAGAAAGAGCATTACTGAACCTAAAGAGAATGAAGAACAAGATTCCCACTATATCGTCTTATCAGCTAGAATTTTTTCTGGCCCATCATATGCTTGATTTGTGCTTGAATGTCAACAAGGTGAACTTACAAAGCCAGAACGCTTCTGGATATAAATAAACCGAGATTTGATATTTATTCACATACATATGTGTATGTGTACATCTGAATATTCTTGTCTTTTTGAAAACATTTAAGAATACTTGAAAGTAGTAAGTTTCAAAACTTCGGTTCTTGATTTTATGGACTATTTGATGAAAAACGTTTAACTTATATAATATTGAACTCATAAGTTTGTCGTTCATTACTGAACATTTTCCAAGATTTCCTCACCTCTTTTGTTCACATCAGTCAGAGTTGGTTATAGTAAACAGTATAGAATATCTGATCGGCACTACGGCATTCAATTTTATGTCTTAATCTGATGTAAATTAATGTAATTCTCTGTAGGAATTTCTTAAAGGTTAGTCATGATAGCTGATAGGTTGCTTTTATATTTGAAGAAAAAACATACATGTGTCTGACAAAGCATATAGACAATTCTGGGTATGTTATGAGAAAGAGAAAAAGACAGTAGAGCATGTGTCATTACTGAATGTAAAACTGAAAAAGGTATTCATTCGTTACGAGATCAAGCAACACATAAAAATGAAACCGAAAGAATATAAATCAGACCAGATCCAAAATGAGGTTTTTAGAAAATATATTTGCTGGAAATAAGGTTTCAACGTTCAATATTGAATGAAGGAATATTTATATTTCTCATTCTTTGAGGATTTATTCCCACTATCCCGGCCAAAAAAAAAAAAAAAGAAAAAAGCGAAAAGCTGTATGTTACAAAACTTCCTCAACAAACGATTTATTCAATAAGTGTAGATACTTAATAAATGACTTATAGATAATGTATGTATGTATGTATGTATGTATGTATGTATGTATGTATGTATGTATGTATGTATGTATGTATGTATGTATGTATGTGTTTTGCCAGCCTGTTGATAACACTGCTAGAGAAAATAAAAAAAATATTAATGTATTTTTCTTTCTTCGAAAAGCAATTTTACGTTTTAATTTAACTGAACACTTCAGTGACCAGCCATATTAGCTGTGTGAACTTTCCTACACATTCTCTAATTAAAAAAAAGCAAACACGGTTTACTGCTGTGTATTCACTTATCAAAGAAGTTTCTGCGATCTTGTGCATATACTAAACCACTCATATATATATATATATATATATATATATATATATATATATATATATATATATATAAGCATGTGTGAGCGTGTGCGTATGTGTATGCAGAGAACAGACTTCCTGCTTTTGTTTCAGCTTCACGAACAAGAACAAGCTTTGAATTTTGGATAAAACCCCAATCACCAATAATTTTATCTTGATTGTCACATAACATAATAAACAAAACTTTCCCTATATTCTACTTTCATTACAAAGCTGGTTTTTCAACCATTTTTGTAGAATATTTCATTTCAATAGATTATTTTTATATGTTGCTTGCTTTTCTTCTTCATCCTTACCTCAATTAGAACTTCTTCGTGTAAATTCTCTACAAAGGGTTTTATCAGGACAAAATGCTTTGGAATAAGCACAGCTGGTCAGCAAAAATGTGAATTTGTGTTAATTAATATATTTCTCCTTCGAGATACGTTCGAGATAAGTAGACACTTAATATGCCACACAATTTTCAAATCTTCATTTGCTTTCATGACCTGAGGCGCGGCCACCGATAGAGAAGGCCGCGGTTGGGGTATGGAAAAATGTGACGTCATAATATTGAGTCCGACTTTCAAGAAGCGTGTCGTTTGTTTTGTGTATCAGATTTTTTACGGCGGCATTTTTAAATTATTTATTAATATCTTCTTGTAAATATTGAATTAATTTAAAACAAAACAATGCCTTATAGATGCGTTGTACCAAATTGCAAAGGGGATTATAAAAACGGCTCTAAAGTTCATGTATTTTTTCCCTAAATATAAAGAATTCTGATTTTTGGATTCGTACAATCAGAAGAGATCATTTTTCACCTACTAAATTCAGCAGAGTGAGTATTTTTTGTATTAAAAAATATGTAAATTTTATTGAAACAATAATGATAAAATTAATACCATGTCTTTGTAATTCATAACATAAAGTTAAGACAAAAAATCTAGCAAGAAAGTTTTTAGACATTCATTCTCGTACGTGTTGTTTTTAAAAGCTAAAACCTCATTTTTTTTTAAAATAAACTTTAAAGAAATTTTCGACATAAATTCATTTATGAATTCCTAAAGGAATATTTTATATACATAAAAAATAATTCTAATAATTTTAACGATTTTTAGAATTGTTTTATTCGTGACTAAATAAAACTTTAATTGAATTAATTTCATGTCTGTAATTCACAACACATTTTAAAACAAAGTTTTGTTTTAAAATGTTATTAAACTCAATTTAAACTTTGAGGATTAAAATAATTTCATATCTTTATAATTCACAATTCACACAATAAAAAGAAAGTTGCGAAAGTTTTTAAAAGCTGAAATCTAATTTTTATAAAAATAAACTTTAAAGAAATTTTCGATATAAATTCATAAAGGAATCTTTTTATAGGCATAAAAAATAATTCTAATAATTTAACAATTTTTTATAATTGTTTTATTCATAAGAATGTTTTTTCTTTATCATTTTAAATTAAAAAAAAGAATAAACATTAAAAACATTGTTCTCCGCTGTTAAGGCCTTTACTTTTGCGAAACACGTGTGGAGATGTTAATTTGATTTTTCTATTTCAACTGAGAAGGGTACCTACAAGTATCAGTATCGTCTTATGAAATTTATATGATCTTATTTTTATATCAATCTCAGTTATGACATTTTTCCATAAATGAAATATCAAAATTAATAATAAAATGAATGGAAATACAAATAACACAGTAAAATGTAATAAATGTACATAAAATTATAGTATTTTATGTACACTTCTGATAAAATTTCATAAGAAAGGTACCTATAAATTAATTAGATAACTTTCATATGAAAGTTAATCTCAATGATAACAGACTTATTTTAATTTCTTTATAATATATTTTCCATATGCATCGTAAAAGTAAAGGTGAAAGCTAAGTACAAAAAACAAAAAAAAATTAGAGCGCTGAAAGTTTTCCTTAAAAATAACGAGGTAAATAATTTGTTCACTTAAATCTAAATAACTTCAATTTTCTCCTTCCGTAGAACAAATTATGATCACGTAAATCGGTCATTACGTCATTCATCACCTGTCAAGTGACACGAAAATTTATGACCTGCTTTGTTTTATTTTCAAATTACATCTTTTCAGCGCTGAAACTAAGTCAACGTTGGTTCAAAATATTTTAAATAAACATTATAATTTCTGATTTTCTTAAAATAAGTTTTGAAAAAAAATGATAATTGATTTTAAAAGAATTTCAAAGTGAGATTTTCATTTTTTTTTTATAAAATGGAAAAAATGGAAAAATAATCGATTATCTGTCAATTTTGCTGACTCAAAAAAAAAACAAGATTTTTAACGAAAATTTTGGACGTGCTTGGAACGATTAAAAAATAAAAAAAATACCCCAAAAATATTTTGATCTTTCCTCTTAATAATAACATGAACATTTAGACGATAAAATTTTGTTTTCGTCAAGTTTGGCGTCTTTTTTCATCATTCTATGCTCTTTTTTTAGTGATCTCATGGAGATACCTAAGTTAAACTAAAAAATATATATCTTTTATTGATGGTGCTATTTCTAGAATTTCCCAAACTGTCCCTAAAAATATTTATTTTCATTGAATATTTTAGAGTCACCAGATTCCAGGAGAATGGTGACTAGAGAATTCTGCTTTAAAAAGTGCTTTAAATCAAAGTATTAATGATGACTGATATAAAATGCAGAAGAAATTCCATAATGTTAATGATCTAGAAGGAAATTAAATTTCCTTGATAGAAATTACTGGAGTTTTGTTAGGCAGCAAGAGACACTTATTATATTCAGCATTTTCAAATCCCCATATACAAAAATCAATCTGTCTCTTGTAATTGAAGAAAAATTTTTGCAAGTACATGTGTTTTAAGAGATGTGGAAATGCATTCAATAGGGGACTATAAGATTCCTAAATATGTAATTGAAAAAAACACTCTTGAAATTCTGATAGAAAACATGAAAAAATGGACACAGAATAACAGCAAACTGAACCTCAAAATATAATTTTTATATTAAAATTGGTTTGTCATTTCTACTATTGATTTAAGAAGAATCAAACTGGTTTTTTAATGCAATCAAATTTTTATATGAGCAGCTAAATTTAATGAAACAAAATAATCTTTATTATTCAACAGAAATGATGATATTTTCTTTCATTTTTATATAACTCCTTTAATATTTCAACAGACTGTTAAGTGACAGCAAAAATATAATTTTACCTAGCTATTCAATCATTAAAAGATTTAACCTTATCAACATATATGAATCCTTTGATTGAGCAACATGATATCAATTTTCTTATGTATATTAAAAAATAATTTAAGCTACTAGTGCAGAAGGACATCACAGTATCTTTACTTGTTGATGAAATTCATCTAAAACCTTATTTAGATTATAAGGGTGGTAATATTTTTGTTATATCTGACAAGAGCAGTGAATCTGCAACAAAGTCTTTTTGTTTTCATGTATTCTCACAATATAAAGATGTGTATCTGAATATGTTATGCCAACTAAATGTCTTCAAAGATTGAAGTTATTTGACATAGTTAAACGTATAATAATTGGTTTACAAGAGATAGGTTTTCAAGTAAATCAATCATAACATATAATAATGCTATAAAAAAAAAATATATCAAAATTTTGCAGTCAATCAAAGTTGTTTCCATTGTATATCCACACCCATTTATAAAGTCTCAACTATTTCCTTCCTTTTCGACTCAGTCCATATATTAAAAGACATTAGAAACAATTGGCTTGGTCAAAAGATGCAAATAAATGCATGTTGTTATTTGAAATTTTGTCATAATGGAAATCATTAATTTGATAGTATCCAAAATGCCCCATTTTCTACCTTACAGAAACTTCATAATTTTAGAATCTCAGATAATTTTGAAATATTGTTATAAATTCACCTCAAGTTCCTTTCACCTACTAATCTTGAAAGGCAAAATGTTAATTTAGTTATGCAAATTTTTAATGAATACACTATTCAAGGATTATTGACTTTAGGAAAACAGAAATATTTGCCTAATTTTGCAGAAGTTGCAGAATATATAAACATATTTTATATTTGGTGGACAATAATGAATGTTAAAACGCCATATAAAGGTTGTCGGTTTTGAAATAAATACTGCAATCCACTTAGAATGAATGAAAAAAATTTTAGATTTTTTCTCTGTATTCTAAGAACTGGTTAGAATTTGGTATAGCATTTCTGGAAGAAATGGAAAATTAACAAAGGAAACCTTCACTGCTTTGCATCATACAACTTTTTGCATTTCTAGAACCTTGACCAAGTATGATATAGAAGAACTGAAAAATGCTAAACATATAAACCAGGTAAATTTCAAACTGATCATATTGAGGCAAGGTTTGTTCAATACCGGCAGCTTAGTCAATCAATCAGTATAATATCATCGATATGGCAAGTGTTTGAAGTGTGAAAAAAAATTAGAATGCAATCATTTTTAAAATTAAAGATTTACCATTTAATCAGCAATGCATTAAAATTGATTTAAAGAGTTTTTTCAACCAAACTGGGATGTATTGACAGACGAGGAAAATTAGATATGTATAAATATAGAATTGATGAAAAGAGGATGATGTTAATAAAACAAAGAGAAGTTTTACCTGTAATACCATACTTTAGTTATTTCTGTAATGTAGTTTTTAAAAAATTAAATGCAATAGTTGCAAAAGATTTAATATCTTTGAAAGAGCTAAATTGGAAGAAATACGTGGAAATAAGCAGCTATTTTCAGGGGGATTAAAGGTTCTTTCTTATATCCTAATAAAACTATAAATTTTGTTTGTATAATTAAAGTCATTGATAAGTTGATAAAAAATCATCCTTTTCTTCATTCAGTAAATCAAAGAAAATTAATATGAAATATAACATTGAATGTTTTGGCAGATTATGGCTCTTTTGATGTTGACACTTGTGATGATGGTCACATTATAGAAAAAATAAAAAGAATGTTTGTCTGGAAAATACAAATTCTCTCTTAAATAATTGTTCTAGGGAAAATAATAATATTACAAGTAACAAGTTAAGCGAAAAAAAGAAGACTTCAAACATTCAGCTAAATTTTGTATCAGTAACCTATATTTCTGAAAGTATTATTTGATTTTTAAATGTATTTATTGTTTGTATCTAATTTATTTGCTTGTTTGTATTTATTTGTTTCATATATATGTTTAATTGTTTTATTTATTCATCATAATTATTTGTTGTGGATTCCGTGATGAAATCCGGTCTCAAATGAATGACAAACGCAGGAATGAAATATAGCAAATAAATATATTGATGTAATAATACAATTGGTAATACGGTTAGTAGACCCAGAAATGCGGTTAGTAGCAATAATAATATATATACAGTCTGGGAAATTCAGTATCGAAGTATGACTTCCTTCTGAGTCTACGTGTGCTCGCAACTGTGAAAAAAACAAAAAAAAGGTTACCTCAGACTCTCACTATCTCATGTCTCTCACTAGTCTCCCGGTATTCACCAGCAGCAATACAAGTAAATACTGGCGAGTCCACTTGTATGAAAAAAAGGGTGGACCCTATAACATTATTTTATTTATTCATATATTTAATTATAATTTGTTTATTTAATTATTGTTTGTATTCTTAATTCATAAAAAAAAAAAATATTTTTTATTGATTTTATTTTGATCAAATATTAATTGAATATAAAAATGAAATTTTTAAGTATAAACGAATAATAACTGTTATATAACGATAAAAAAAAAAAACGTACTTAAAAATCGAAAACAAAAAATGGAAAATATATAAATAACAAATAAATATTTAGCATTATTAAAATAAATTGATATTTAAATTCATCCAAATAAATAAATATTTAATATTGATATGAATAAATTTAACTGATTTTAAAAAAACAAATAAAGATAAAATCCAAATTTTATTTAAGTCTTAATAAACAAATTTAATTTCAGACATGCCAAAATAATTTTTATTTTAATTTTTCAACAATCAACCCCAAAATTGAAAAAAATAGCTTTATCTTCCCAAACCAAAAGGACTCTATTAAACAAAGATGAATAAAGACATTTTATTATTTTAATAAAAAACACCGATTAAAAAAATAAAAAAAAATAAATAAATTTATAAATAAAAAAAAAAAATAAAAAATAAAAAATAAAAAATAATTTAGCCCCCAAAAATTAAAATAAACAAATAAACGATATTATATATATAAATATATGATAAAAATAAACTATTCATAAAATTTGGAGTTTAAGGTATTTAAATATATAAATAATTGAAAAAAATTTTAGCACATTAAATTTTAAGTTAAACGATAAGAACAAGCATGAAACAGACTTTTTCTAACTGATTTGACTTTATGTTCACTTTTATATTTACTTACTGAAATCTATTTATGATATATTATTTTTACACTTTATCCCATAAATACAGCACATTTAAGACTATATTTCTATTTTATTATATTTAATTATATATATATATATATCATTTTTTTCTATTATTTTTATTTAATTTTTCCTTTTTTTTTTCAGCATGACATGGGAATGATTTATTTGTTGTAAATCGAATATTATTTAGTTCAATTTAAAAGTTTTTTGATGTCTTTTTAAAAGTTTACGTTTCGATTATTTAGAAATAAAAAAATTTTATATGTAGTTTATCAAAATTTATTTTATTTTTTTGTCATTTTTTATTCATAGCTAAAAATCAAAAACTTTCAATTCAGAAAGTGGTTAATTAATAACCTGATTCTTCAAGCATTTTGTAAACTCTTCCTTCTTTATCGATTGTTCGTTCATTTATTTCTGTTTTTGAGAAATTGTTAAAGTTAAAAATTTATTTTGTTCAATTCAAATAGGTTGTAATGAATTATTTGAAATAAAAAAGAAAAAAACATTGATATAAATAATTAATTTAAATATTAAAAGAGAAAACAATAAAAAAATGATAGATGGTCAATTTTAAATCAACACCACAAGAACAAAAAAAATTTTGTTTTTCATCAAGTGTAATTTTTAAATTCAATGCGTATTTTATGAAAAATTTTGTTAAAATCATAAAATTGATGATTTTTTAATATATTTTTTAGTTATGTTATATAACATTGAGGCAAATAATTATATATATATATATATATATATATATATATATATATATATATATATATATATATATATATATTACGTGCAAAAGATGAATATTTTATTTATATTTTTATCTTTCTCATATTTATTTATATTTTTGATTTTGTTCATCTCCCCATCTCTTTTCTCTAAAATGGATAAAGCGATCAAAATGAAACTATTTTTGAAAAAATTGTTTTTTTTAAATGGTAATTTGTTCCAAATAAAAAAAACAGATTAAATATTTTTTTTTTATCTTAATGTCATAAATTACTTATACATATAAAATAAATATAAAATGAGTTCATTAATAAATACAGAGTTTGGTAGGTAGTTCGATCTTTACTTACCCAGGAAGACCACCAATTTAAATCTGATTTTTTGTTTTTCAGACGTCATTTCTCTCCTATTGTCATCTGCAATTTTTGGAAATTCCAAATTGTATGCATCTGTTTGAAAAAAATTGAAGTTTAAAACCCTCATATTCAGACGGATTTCAAGCGAAACAAGTTCATTTTTGTTTCAAAAAAAAAAAAAAAAAAAAAAATATATATATATATATATATATATATATATATATATATATATATCATAAATAACAGTAAAATTATTATTTATAGAAATTTGAAAAATATGATTGGAAATTTATTTAATCCTCAAAATGTTGATTATATATAATCAATGTCACTGAAATATATCAATTTACGATTAAAAAGTTTTAAAATGCAAATAACATTTTAAATCTGGATTAATTTTTAAAAATTTATTACTTTTTTCATTTTTTTTTTTGTTGAGTAATACCAAGTTCGGTATGTCTGAATATGAAAAAAAAAAGAAAAAACATTATATAAAGTACCAGAATAATATAGCCAAGAAAACCAATGCTAAAAGTATCAGTTTTAATATTTTTTGAATTTATAATTAAATGGAAACTGCATGAAAGACCAGACGGAAAATAAATAAAATAAATTTAGTCGGAAAAAATGAACATTTTAATCTGTTTGAGATGTTAAATATAAATAAATACATTTTATATGGGGCCCAATTAAAAATCAAAATATTTTATCTAATTACAATTTAGCATATCAGCCAGGATCAACAGAGAAGGAAGGAACTAAAATAGTAAGATAATAATTATAATTGCATCTATTAAACGTTTAAAAAAATGTTTTTTTTTTATATTTTAATTTTGTATTGATTTTGAATCAGGTACAAATATTTGAATGTTTAGTTCTTTTTTTTGAAAATATGAAAAATTTGGAAACCCAAGATTTAAAAAACATGAAAAAAAAAAAGATACTTATACGAATCAATTATTTTTTTAGCATTTAGACGAACATAATTGATGAATGATTAATCAACAAAATAATTAAATATTTTTTAATCGAAAATGAAATGAAAAGATTTTCAGGTTATTTGTTTTATTCAAAAATTTTGATATGGACTGGGTAGAATAAATAAAATTTAAAAAAGAATGAAAATCTATAAATAGAGAATTTAGAGAGAGAGAGAGAGAGAGAGAGAGAGAGAGATATGTGGAAAAGAGAGAGAGAACGTCTTGAAACATGACGAAGTTAATAAAATCGTCATTATAAGCTTTGTTCCTTTTTGATGAAATGATGTTTTTATCCATCCTTTTTTATTAAAAATAGTATATATAAATAGATATGATATAGCGAACGATAATGAAAAAGAATAGTTTTTTTATGAAAAAAAGAAACTGAATATAAAACATTTTTTCCATGTATATTATTCATAGTTAGACATTGAAAAACGTCATTTCATAATATCTTTATGATCTCAATATATCGATGGCCATTTATTTATAAATAGACATGTCATGACAGAATCACCGATACCTTCTCAGCAGGATAAACATTTTTTGTTACAAACAGTAAGTAAACTTTTATTTAAGAAACACAGATAAGTAATAAGTAGCGACATTTTAAAAAAAAATATTAACGCTAAATAGTTCAGTTTGGAAAAGATGAAAAATAAAAAAAATAGAATCAAATCATTTTTACATTGATTCATTCTAAATGATATAAAATTTATTTAGATGAAAACAAGAAAAAATATTTATATACTTATTTCTTATATATTTTCATTTATATATATATATATTTACAGTTATGGATTTATATTAGATATTACCGACATTTTTTCAAAAGAAACGCTCAATTAATCAAAGTTGATTATTTTTCAGGTGACAATGTTAAATGGACAAAACTTTTGCTTATCTTTCCTTTATTATCCGTTGTTTTATGTTTTCATTAATATCAGAAAAAAATTGCATTTTGATAACAGATCAAATATTCGTTTATTATTATGTATGACAATGTATACTTTTTCTTTCGCTAGAGTTTCATCATTATTCAATAATCATTTCATGAATTTACCAGTTGTCAAAATGGAATATACAAATTTTATAAGCTCATGATTACAATAATTCATTTTGAATTTGTTATTTTTCGAATTTTCATTCTTTTTTTATTGTGATTATTTCTTTTTTTAAAATTTTCTAGTTTTTTGAAAATTTTAAAAATGAAAGATGAATTTCAGAAAACATTACCCGTCTGTCAATTTAATGATATTTAATTGTTGTTTTTAAAAATGGCTGAAGATTATTTATATGAATCTTTCATTTATTGTCGCTCTATTTTTGTTAACTGATAACAAATATCTATTTTTTGAAATATTTTCTTTGTTTTAATATTTTTTTTTTCAAAAGTTTCTCGGGAATTATTTCAAATTTTTAATAAAAGAATTAAATAAAACAAATTTTTTAAAATTTTTATTTTCCTCATTTCAAGGACAGTTTTTTATTAATTGATTTTATTGATTTGAAATTTTTTCAGGTAATCTAAATCCCCGTCCAGCCACATGTATTTTTGTAATCCTTTTCGATCAGTTCGCGGCATAAAAAACTGACAAAGGATTTTTATTTCATTTTTTTATTCGATTGATTTATTTTTTATTTTTTATTATTATTATTATTATTATTATTATTATTATTATTATTATTATTATTATTATTTCTTTGATTTCTGGCGTTTACACATTTCTTTCCGGGTCCCGCCCAGGGACCTAAGGTTAGAAAATGGCATCATGACACTTTCCACTGATAAAAAAAAAAAAAAAATTATATATTACATAGATAAAGCCCTTCGTAAAGTGTGGGCTGTACTTGTCAGAACAATTTTTTGTATCTCTTTGAGGCATGGACTTCCAGGAATCCCTTCAATTAGTCTACTGCAATCTTTTTCCAACCAGTCCTAGGGCTCCAACTACAACAGGGATTGTTGATGTTCCCATATGCCACATTTTTGAGATTTCTATTTCAAGGTCCTTGTATTTTGACAGCTTTTTGAATATCTTCAAAGATACATTGCAGTCAGCAGGGACTGCCATATCAATAAGGAGGCACCGTTTTTTTGTTTGTGGTCTTTAATAACAATATCTGGGCGGTTGGCTTTGATTGTTCTGTCAGTGTGTATTGTGTAGTCCCATAGAATTGTAACAGGTCCTATCTCCGTAACCGGGTCTGGGTGGTGTTCATACCATTTTTTTTCAGTTTCCTTCCCGTAGAAGTTGCAGATTTTCCAGTGCAGATATTGGCCCACTCTGTCATGCCGGGTTTTTTATATTCAGTGGGTGCCAATATCGTGCAACCTGATACAAGATGATCAATCGTTTCTGGATATTTATCACAGAATCTGCATTTTGGGCTAACACAATATTTTAGTATATGTGCTTGATAATTCCTAGTTAGCAAGCATTGGTCCTGTGCAGCAAGGATAAAACCTTCAGTTTCAGCTTTCAACCCTGCACTACGTAGCCACTGATGGGTACGGGTTTTGTATACGTCAGCTTCTTTGGTACGGGCAGAGTATTGGCCATGAAGCGGTTTATCTTGCCATCGTTTCTGTATCTGGTCGGTTGCATTTGTCTTTGCTGTTTTTTTTTTAAGTATTTTGCAGTTTCAGCCGGTGTATTGTGCTTTACTTGCATTTCTACGCCCATTTGAAACTCCATTTTGAATTTGTTGGCTTCTTTTATTACGGAGTAAAGACGCTTACTACTTTCATGTTCTTTGACGCATACCATCATCCAGTCTTCTGTAGTTTCCAAATATCTTTGGAGGCCAATTGTTTGTAGTTTTTTGTAGGACAGTTCTAGTTGAACTAATCCTCTGCCTCCTTCGGATCTGGGCACACATACAGACGATCAACATCAGCTTTGGGATGATGCATGCGGTAGCAAGTGAGAAGCTTTTCGTTTTGGCGTCCATTCGCTTAATTTCAGCTATGGTCCAGTTAAGGACATTAAAGCTGTATTGCACCACAGGGACAGCCAATGTGTTTATGGCTGATATTCTGTTTTTTGAGTTTAGCTCAGTATTTAGTACCAGACGTACACGCCTGTAGTACTCTTTTTTTTTTTTTCTTTCATTTGGGGGTGTTGTATGCCATCTCCTTCGCTAATTCCTAGGTACTTATAAGCTTCATCATGCTCCAGTTCCCTAATCTTTGTGACAAAATCTAAATCTATTAAGGGTGTTTCTGTAATTCTACCTTTCTTGAATGTTACTTTTTGCACATTTATCTAATCCGAAGTCCATACCTATGTCGTTGAAGTATTTTACAATATTGAGGAGGCCTTTCAACTCATTGTCGTCTTTGGCAAAGAGTTTGAGATCATCCATGTAGAGTAGGTGATTGAATATTTTCTTATTTATTTTGTAACCATAGCTACTGTTGTTCAGTTCATGTGTAAGAGGGATTAAGGATAAACAAAACAGAAGGGGTGACAGAGAGTCTCCTTGAAAGATTCCACGTCGGATATTTAGACAGTTGAATATGGCAGTGTCACTGGTGTGTTTAAGGTATAGTTTGGTGTTCCACATTCCCATGCTGTGCTTAAGGAAATTTAATACCACAGGGAAGACTTTGTACATTTCCAAAGTCTTAAGGATCCAAGAATGTGGAACACTATCAAAGGCTTTACGATAATCAATCCACGCTGCACTAAGATTTCTACGTCGTCTCCTGCAATTTTCCAGGATCATTTTATTAATCAGTAGTTGATCTTTGCAGCCATATGAACCTCTTCTGCATACTTTCTGTTCCAGCGGAAGAATGCTGTTTGTTTCGAAAAAGGAATGAGTACGGTTCGTCAGTACAGACATGATCAACTTATACGTTGTGTAGAGACATGTTATCGGTCTATAATTTTTCGGGTCGTCTGTTTCAGTTGTTTTTGGTATGAGGTATGTAATACCTTCAGTAATCCATTCCGGGATTTTATTGTGATTATTTACAAGCGTTTGATAATGTTTTTGCAAGAATTTTATGGGTAGATGAGAGATGATAAAGCCAGAAATTGTTATTTCCTGGGGATTCCCATTTTTGGGATTTCGTTAGAGGTTGCCTAACATCATCTGTGGATATATTTTCCCATTCTTGCAGAGGTGTATCCAGCATTCGTTCTTCTTCACGTCGGATCCATTCTGCATTTGGATTATATTCCTTTGGGCTGCTCCAAATAATTTCCCAAAGTGTCTGTACATTATCAATCGTTGGTGGCCTTTCGACATGTAAAGATGTTTTTCCAATTTCTTTGTAAAATTTCTTAAGGTCCGTTTGGAATATTTTATTTTGGCGATAGAACCTACAACGTTTTTTTCGTATCGTCTTGTTCTCTGTGCCTTTAGCTGAAGTTTCTGTTTCAGCATTGGTTTTGATTGATGGAATATCAATTAGGGATTTAATTTATATTTCCGCTTGATATTTTTTGCATTTACGTGTGGAAATATTTGGGTTTCTAATATGAGCTCATCTAATATAGAAAGCTCACATCTGATTTGTTTTATTTAAAATATCAGTTTTGTTTTCCAAGCTGGTTCTCTGTGTTTGTTAATTTTATTTATTGTCTTGACCCCAAGCTTCCGAGTCGCTGCTAAAGCTGTTGCGTATATGACGTTGTTAACTTCTGTGATGTTTCCCGATGGTTTATCTGTTAACAGTACTTCCAGAGCAGCGTTGTATATTTTCACGATGTGCTTGTTGAAATTCGTCATATGGATTAAAATGACTTTGATTTACTGGTCTCTGTCTGACAATTGTATGAAAGTTACTCTGCTGAGTACTTGGATGACGTGGTTTTTCGCTTCGGTGATTTCAGCTTCGTGGTTTTCAAGGAATTCTAACTTTAATGTTTTTGATGAGTCATCAGTGTGAATTGTCTTTGGAGAACTGTTCAGGTTGTGTTTAAGATAGAGTCTTTGATTTTATTTCCTGGGAGATTATCAATTATTTCATTTGTTTTAGTTTTTACCTCATCCTCTGTCACATTCCTTATTTTTTGATTTCATCTCATTAGAGTTTTGTTTTGATGGGTCATAGTATTTTGTCTTATATCTAATTTTATTATCTATTTCTGTTTTTTTGAGAGTCTGTTGTTGTTCCGACATGATGTCCCTACGGACATTGGCATACATGTTTGGATTGAGGTTAGGTTTTATATCATTTCCCACCATACTTTCCATATTTGGTATGTTTGATTGGTGGTGTTTTTTCTATTGTTTTTGAGATAGTGAGTGAAGAAGGATGTCATGACTTATCGATACTCTTATCGGGTCCATTTTTTTTCGTTTTTTTTATTAGTCGATTTGGTATTGAGACACTTGGTCCAAGGTTGGCAATAATCCGGGTTTGGTGACCTAGTGTCTCTTCGTTTGTGGAAGAGTTTGTTCCAGTGACAGATTTTTCGTCCTCAGACTGGTTCTTCTCTGAGGGACGCGGCCCTGATTGTCCCGGGTGACGGCCGATCCGGTATAAAATTTATCCGTATGCATTGAAATTGGTAGAGATAAGCGTTCTAACCTTGACCGCCAATAAATTAATTATGTTCAGGTTACCAGCTTTAGAACGATACTCGAAGAAGATCCAAGAGCACGCCACAACACAATGAGATTGGTTAAAATGGATTTATTAATATATCGAAGATGGAATAGTTGATAATAGTGTATGGTATTCATTTTTACAATAGACTATACCAATTTAGTATCCAAGGAGGGATATCAGATTTTATTTAGTATATAGAGTTAAAAAAAAAAAAAAACGGAAGAGAAAGGCAAGAGAAAAGGGAAATGAAAAGGAAAGAATTAACTTGAGTCAAACGGATTTAGAATCATATCAAAGTACAAAAAAAATATGATTGAAAAATGGGAAACAAATTTACCATAATTTACATGTTCGGAGCATGGCACAACAGAAATTTCCAAATGTTGTTCAACTTTCCGTCGCCAACGACAGATACTTATTTTTTAAAGATGGGGTAGGCTGGACTTATAATACAGTTTAGTAAAGGGAACTATCAAATTATTATTATTATTATTATTATTATTGTTGTTGTTTTTGAATTCTTATAAAGTTATTATAAGTTTTTTAAAAATATGGATTAAGAAATATGATTGGCTTTCAAAACATTGGATTAAAATTTTTTGATTTTGTTGTGATATGAAATTTTCAAAATTAGATGTTCGTGATTGTTTATTTTATGTAAGAAAATAATTCATCGAGAATTGAAAATATTATATATTAAAAAAGTTTTATTAAACATTTTTTCGTAATGTGTTTTCTGAAATGCGTATATTAGGTTTTATTATTCATGTCAGGGATTTTATAATAAAATTGTCATTAAATAATCGATATTGGTAAATTTTTCAAATTATACTTACATTTATATGATAAATAATACCATGTGAATTTTAGTTTATAATGTTTATTTTTATTATACGTATCTACAGAAACTCTAAGTGGCGTATTCATATTGTAAATACATATTTAATAGAATGGTTATTTGATATTTGTCATTTCAAGATATATTTTTCTTTTAAGATATATTCCATTGAGTACACGAAATATATAATTTTAATAAGAACCAACATATTGTAAAGTTTAATTGAGGATAGAAAATTGATTTTTTGAAATTTTAAAAGTTGAAAGAAATAAAAAAACCTAAAAAGAAATTGAAAAATTTTTATACAAATCAGATCAAATAAAACGATATTATTAGAAGAATTTTAGATTTGAAATGAAATGTTTTTGAGATTTGGTAAAGTATAATCATAAAAATTAATGTTTTTAAAAATTATATAGTTAAAATAAATTTATATTTAAATATTTTAGAGTGATACAGGTTGCCAACAAGAAGTTAGATGCTAAAGAATATATTTATACATCTCGTATTCTTCATATATTTTAATATGACTATTTTGTGAATGCTCTCTTCCCATCCTCCCGAGATATTAATCCAATAAAGAAAATGTGAACCAGCATTAAAAGGATGTATCTAGGAATGGACAATTATATTCAAACAAAGAAATTTTTTGGAAAGTTATAAAAACCACCAGAAGTAATGTTAAAGTGGAAATAGTAGAAAGTTAGAAAAATTAATAGTTTAAAGACTAATGTGGTTTATAGAATATCAACAAGAAAAACTAATATGTAAAATAAAATAATTTATTCAGATATATGAGATATTGTAGGCGATCTATTTTGGATGTATTGATAAATAAAAAAATTGTGCGGCAATGAATTTATTGGCATAATACATCCTGATACCCTGAAAAAAGTTACCATTATCAATATTTTAATAGCGATAAATATAAAGTGAAACTAATACGATATATTTGTCAAATAACTATATATTGAAAAATGTCAATAGTCTTATTTTCATTTACTGTAAAACATAAACTAAATTTAATATTTATATATATATATATATATATATATATATATATATATATATATATATATATATATATACACACACACACGCACGCACACACACACACACACAAATATATATATATATATATATACACACACACACACGCACACACACATTTATATATATATATATATATATATATATAACAAACATATATATATATATATATATATATATATATATATATATATATATATATATGAAATTTTCTCAGAGTTAACTTGTAGAAAAGAAATATTAAGAAATATAATGACAATAGAAAATTGTTCTTAGTTGCCAACGCATTGACGAAACGCGTCAAAAACTATTAGTTGAAAATTGTCATTTATATATATATGAAAGAAATAGGTGATTTTATTTATTGTGAGATTGGACGTGATGAGTTTGTTCACTAAGTTATCCACGGAAGAGGTACTATCTGTATCAGAGACAGATTGGCCTCGTACTCGTCTCTAGGCGATCGTATTAGTATACCAATAGATAACCTGATAGAGATCTTGACTTTCTGTACAAAAACAACATAATTCAGAATGGGATCAGCCATATAGCAGCTGGATGAAGGCTTGGCGATGTGCTCACATTATCACCAGCATATACATAGAATATACATATAAAAACATTAACTCTCTATGGATGAGATACGTAGACGAGACCTTCATACTATGGCCCCACCAAGAACATGTCCAGCTACTACTGGACCATGTGAACTCAATAGGACCATCGATAAAGTTCACAACGGAGATAGAAAATAACAACAAACTAGCATTCCTGGATGTACTAATATCTCGAAGAGAGCATGGGTCCAAGACATTTGTATATTGCAATCCAACATTCACCGGACAATACCTCAACTTCGATCCCACCACCCATAAAGAAAAGGATCTCCCACTGCGTAAAACATCGAACAAATCATTAGTAGCGACCCAGAGACATATGACTGGTACTATTCTTGTTCTCAATTTGATAGTTTCAAGGAATTTTTAGTTGCTATGTTACAGTCTTTTCTGAATTAAAATATATCAACCTTATTTCAAGGTGATATTTTTTTTTTTTTTCGGCATATTTGTTTCATTCTTATTTTCTGTAAAGAAAAATAATCATTAATCCCATTAGAATTGTGATGTCTTGAATTTCTATAACCGGTGCTAGATGATGTTCATACCAGTGTGAAATTTTTTATTTTTCCAAAGTGTCTGCACATTGTCCAGTGTAAATATTGCCCCACACTATCATGGCGATATTTATATTCAATGGAAGAGATATACTGAACTTTTGGGTTTGATTTTTAGTTTCCATATACTTCCCAAGATTGACGCACGGGTTCAAAAGTACATCCAAATTTGCCCGACACATTGGACAACGGCCTTTTATAGACAGGGTTCTGAAACCTGTCGGGGATCGTTCGCGACATAATGCAACAGCTATTCACTCCTTGGCAGATTATCACCTTCAGTTGCGGGTTGTTTTTCGGAGTTTACCATTTCCTAGATGGGTTGCCAAAAGACGGAGACACGATTGGAATTCAAAAAGACATAGGAAAAAGAAGCTATTCAACGAAACAGAACATTATTATGCTAGATTATCATGTTTAAATAACATATTTTTCTCCCTCGGCCTTCACAATTCTTTCTTTTTAATGTTTCTCGGTAAGAAAGCGTAAATGATTGTTCTGAAGAGCCATAGATCGAGCAGTAACTACTGAAATCGCGGAAAATACTGAAAAATTTATACAAATATCATAGAAATCTTAGGACCTCGTCCAGTAAATGAGGAAACTGTGAAAATAGTTGTCGTATTTAGAGCAGTTTACACTTCCCAACTCAGCTGATTAAACAGATCGGAGATTCGCAAATATATTAAAACTTTTCATATCACAGCCACGCTTGGGTTGAAGAGAATATTGGGGAAATTGCTGTTCGACTTTTGAAGAGATTAGCTGCTGACTACAAAATACTGGTATCGATGTCTAAATGCATGAAATTTACTTCTGCTGATACTACTACTACTATTACTACTACTACTATTAATAATAATAATAAAACAAAATAAGAATAATAATATCAACAACAACAATAATAATAATTTCATAGATATGTCAATGCTATCAGCTAAATAATGAATAAGATAAAATTAATGAATAAGATAAAATTAGTAAATATAAAGATCTATAAACTGAAACTGAAAAACAGTAGCACATGTATGGTTATACTTATAATAGTTGGAGTCCTTTGTACTATCAGAAAAGGTATAGACAAGAAGATTAACAAAATCTCTAGTAGCCCTGTTTACAAGAGTTTTAAAAATGTATTCTGTGGAACTACTCATTGATTTAAGAGAGTTTTTTTTAATCAAGTGAGGATTTAATGCAGAAATTATAGAAATTTTTTGTATTGAGAGAAAAGGACTTGGTATAAGAGGAACCGGGGAAATTAAAAATGCTGAACATAGTTCAAGAAAATAGAAGATGGCGATTAACGTTGTATTTAAATTTTTGAAGATTGTAGTTATGGAAAAAATGGAATCAGAAGGGTGTTCCACAGGAGGGAAGTGCAAGAAAAGAAACTGTTGGAGTAGAAGTGGTGACTCCATTTAACTAATTCAACAGTAAAAGGGTGGGACCTAATGCCAATCTAGTACCACATTTAAACCCACGTAGTTCGGGCACCAGGGAAAAAAAGCTCGTCAGAGAAGTTACCATGAAAATATTTGTAGAAAATAAACAATTTATAGAATCTTAACAACATCAATTATATTACAACCACATCTAAATTTATTATGGATATGACCAGAACCCAAAATACCCATAACAATAATAACTCTGAAGCAGGTATATCTTACTTATTATAAAACGCAGGTTGTGTGTGTGTGTGTGTGTGTGTGTCTGTGTGTGTGTGTGTGTGTGTGTGTGTGTGTGTCTGTAACGTTTATATGTTGGATCGAATTTCCTACATTTTTTAGCCGATTTCAACAAAACTTCACAGGACTATATAAAATTACCTTGTGGTGGTTCTAACGGGACCGAAAAAAATGGAAAAAACTTGTTTTTTAAGAAAATCAATTGAAAAAACACGATTAAGACACATCGTGAGAATGAAAGGGGACAACTCACCCACGAAAATGTAAACAAAAGAGCATAGCATGATGAAAAAAGACGCCGAACTTGACGAAAACAAAATTTTATCGTCTAATGTTCATATTATTATTAAAGAGGAAAGATCAAAGTATTTTTGGGGTATTTTTTTACATTTTTAATCGTTTCTAGCACGTCTGAAATTTTCGTTAAAAATATTGTTTTTTTTTTGGTCAAAAAAAGGACAGAGAATCATTTTCAATCATTTTTTTCGATTTGAAAAAGATTAAAATCTTACTTTGATATTCTTTTAAAAATCAATTATCATTTTTTCAAAACTGATTTTAATAAAAACAGAAATTATACTGTTTATTTAAAATATTTTGAACCAAGCTTAACTTAGCTTCTGCGCCGAAAAAAATGTAATTTGAAAATAAAACAAAGCAGGTCATAACCTTTCGCGTCGCTTGACGATTGACGAAAGGCACATTCATGACGTTTAGATAACTTACGGGAGGAGAATTCTTTCTACGGATGGAAGGAAGTGAAATTATTTAAATGAACAAATTATTTACCTTGTTACTTTTTAAGGAAAACTTTCAGCGCTCTAATTTTTTTTTTTTTTTTTTTAAATTTTTTTGTACTTAGCTTTCATTTTTACGTTTACGATGCTTTATGGAAAATATAAAGAAATTAAAAAATAAGACTGTTAATAGTGAGATTAAATTTCATAAGAAAAAGGTATCTAATTAATTTAGGTACCTTTCTTATGAAATTTTATCAGAAGTGTACATAAAATACTATAATTTTATGTATATTTATTACATTTTACTGTGTTATTTGTATTTCCATTCATTTTTTTAATTAATTTTGATATTTCATTTATGGAAAACTGTCATAACTGAGATTAATATAAAAATAAGATCATATAAATTAAAGTTTAGCAGTAGTTAAATTTCATAAGATGATACTGTTACTTGTAGGTACCCTTCTCAGTTGAAATTGAAAACTCAAATTAACTTCTCCATACGTGTTTCGCAAAAGTAAAGGGCTTAACAGCGGAGAACAATGCTGAACTCAAATAATGCAACTAAATTGTATTCTGGTTGGTCTTCCGTACTTGATAATTACTGTCCGACTATAAACACAAAAATTACATTTCTTAATTACCATGGCTAATCTGATTGGTCCAAATTATACAATTTTCAAAGCGCTAGACAATGACAATCTCACACGGACATTTTGAAAGGTTGATGTTGCTTTTAAGTTTTAACTAATGTTAAAATATTTTTTAAAATTCAATTTAAACATTTTTTAAAAATCTTTTTAAAATTAAAGAAATAAGAAATAATTGTATTAAAAATTCAATTTTCATTGAAAAAATTTTTTGCTTTCAGAAAATATTGTCCATATTCATAAAAACAAATTAAAACAAATAAAAGCATTTGAAACTAAATAATATATTTGTTTTATTGAGTTTTGTATGTTACAATTCACAGCTGATTTTCAGGTACGTTGGCCAAAAAAAAAAAAAAAAAAAAAAAAAACATGATTTGCATTCTTCAAAGCCTTGTGCTTTTAACTATTGTAATCACTAAAACCGATGGTCTCGAATTTCTAGATTTTTTTCATAAAATTAGTTATGGGGGTGTTAATAAATATAAAAAAAAATATTTCTGCCATGACTTTTTAAAAAAAAAACATATTTATAATAATTTCGATCATCTGTGAATAGTTTCTGAAAGTTTCATTAACATCTGACAATTATTTTTATTTTTGCAAGATTTTCCAAATTAATGTAAATACAAAAAAACGCGCTAAAAATTATCTATGTTATTTACTACCCCTTGTTGTTACAAAGAGAAACAAGGTTTTTTAAATCAAAATTTAGAATATTCTAAAAAGATGGAAAATTTTAAAAAATAATTTAAAAAAATTTTTAGTCTATCCTCTTCATAAAAAACATAAGCATTTTGACGATAAAATTTTGTTTTCATAAACTTTGGCATCTTTTTTCATCAGACTATGCTCTATGTTTTAGCGATTCCGTGGAGTGACTTAGGTTAAAAACCCAGGTTGTTTGTGTGTGTGTGTGTGTGTGTGTTTGTTCCTTTATATATGGGATCGGATTTCTTATATTTTTCAGCCGATAAAACAAACATCCTTTTTTTTTTTCGGCAGGTAGTATTTCTTATTGTTTTGCACACTTTTTTTCTTTATTTACATTCAGAATGCTTTAAAAATTCCATTTACAAGACAATTGTTTATAATAAAATTCTATTCACCAATCGATAGACGATTGTAAACAATGTTTTTGTTTGAATTTGGGTTTGACCAATTCGTAAAAAAAAAAAAACTAATTAAGACATGCGTGTCCGTCAACCTTAAACAATAATCTTTGTCAATTTTATTTTTCAGTCTTTATGATGGTCGATACTTGATCTATCTCTTACTGTTACATCCCCGGGCAACGCCGGGCTCTACTGCTAGTATAAAATAAACTGTGACAACTGCTCTTCGCAATACATTGGGAAAACTTGCAGAAATAAAAAAAAAAACGTATAGATGAACACAAAAAAGACAACAATTTACCAAATACATTAATTATACATAGAAATGAATTCAAACACAATTTTGATTTAAAGAATACCACACTTATTAAAAGTGAAAGTAACTTAGACGGAATTCTTGAGAGTGCCGCTGTCAAATCATATCAAAATAAAAATTTGTACCTCGAATTTTTCAAATATCTCAATTCCTGAAATAATTACTCCTTTCCCAAGCCAACATACATGGCATTAAAAATATTGAAACAAAACGGTTAAATTCATAACCTCTCTTTATTTAAAAATATATATAATACATAAATTTATCACATACTAAAATAATTTATATATTAATTGCATAATAAATTCAACAACAACATCATCTACTCATTAGACGTTAAATTACGTCGCTTTTGTAACCTGATGAATACTTACGAGCATCCCTTGAATTAAAAGAATTGAAAAAGTAACAACATTTTTACTTTTGTTTATAAATACTTGTTGCAAAAATACAATTATTTGGTAATCCGTATGGATAATTCCAAAGACGAATAGATCCAGAGAGAGAGCTCAATGTAAGAAAGCGGTGACTTTAGAAACCCATAGTAATATTTTTTTCGCCAAAACGAGATTTCGGTTTCGCTTCATCAGACCAAACGTTTTCAACAATAAAATTTTACCAGGCACAAAACGCAATATTTAAACATAAATTATGCTTTAAAATATATATTCAAAAGGGGGAATGGAAAAAAGAAAGAAAGAAAAAAGGAGATATGTCTGTCTAGTGAGATATAGGTAAGGGGGTAACATAGAAGATGAAACAATGGTGGTTGAGATTAGACAAAAAATAAAATAGGGAAATCAAAAATAAATAGTTATTTGAAAAAGATATAAATAACTGAAAAAATTGATTTAGGAAAATATAATAACTTATCGAAAGTTAGAACAGCATAAAAAATAAAACAGCTAAGATAAATAACGTAATTTTGAAGAATTTCAACTAAAATGTATAATTTTAAAAAGAATTTATTTATAAAATAACTTAATAAAAATTACTTAATTAAATACATATTAAAAATATTTTATAATTTTAAAATGCGCATCTTTATTCGGAATCAAAGAAGTGACTACATTTTCTTTAGATTAATTACAAGAGAACAGTAGACAATTAAAGCTGCACATTTCTGAAATATTCTATTAAAGTAGAAAAGAAAACTGCACGTGAAGGATTAGAACTCCACAAAAAGTATAATAAAAATATCTTATGAAATAAAAATGAAATTCGTCCTGCTAGTCATCGATGGTTCAGTGCAGACATCGCTAAAAGAAAACTAGTTACACAGAATAATTATTTTTAATCAGTGCATATTATTTTAATCAAGGATATCATTTCTTGATCTCGAGCTGCACGAAATTGCTTCGTGGTTAATGTGTGGTCCACAGCCTACGTACCGAATAGCAGTGTTATACACTGCGTTTCAGCATTACATGCAAATCGGTAAAATGATAATAATTATGAAACTAATGGTTCTAGTGTCATCAAATTTCGGTTAAATATGAGACGTACGTGTATGCGGAATATCACAAAATATATGATTTCATTTATGCTGAGATATATAAAATAATATTTAAAATGTTTCAATTCATATTTATGTTATTTCAAATAACGAATCACTTTGAAGCGATAAGAGGATAATAAAAGAAAATGATCAAGCACAACAATGATTTGAATAAATCATTGTTGTGCTTGATCATTTTCTTATGAATGACATACGAAACAAATATTTCAAGTTTGGTCAACGGTATAAAATCAATATTATTTGCTGATATAATTTCTAGTTTTCTGTTGACTTCAAGCAGCCTAGTGTCCCCAGAAAACGTCAAATTCAAAATATTTTCAGGATTGACGGCTTCTCAAACAGTTGATATTGTTTAGTAAAGTTCATCTTTGGATGAAAATCATTTGCCGCTCTCATAAAGATGTTTTTTGACAATGCTCCAGTAAACAGGCTGGTCAAACCATAAGTCGGTAATTTTTTTAAAACATACTGTAACTAAATTGCATAAATACCATTTTCCGTTTGAATGCCAGTGTGATTTTTAGCCATGGTTAAATGCCGATACTGAGGAACTCAACGTTGACAGGTGAGTTCATTTCGACACCATCCGCAAGTGCCCAGAAGGAAACAAATACGTTGGCAGTAATCCCTGTCCAAAAAACATATTTGCCTACTTGTTGACGCCTCAGTCGAAGAGGCTTATAGTCGTTTTTCCGGCGCCATCCTCTTAGCATCACCCGACATTCGTCCGTAAATAACACAATAAAAATCTAATTTTAAATATATTTTGTCACAGGAAATAGGTTTAGTTGGGTGATTCGACTTAGGAGGCTTTGGTGCAAGTTCATAAGTGTTTTAGGTACATTTGGAGCCCCAATGAGAGAAAATAACTCTGCTACTCTTAAGTGGGTGCTTACGCATCTCTACCTTTTATCAAGTAAATGACAGTCACGTTTCTTCGCTTTGCCGTCATTGCACTGCATGCAGCTGGGTTCGAGACGAATTTCTTGATCGTCTCTTGTATGAGTTTTAACAATTTCAACTGCAGCTTTTTCCTCATAAAGCATTTAAACAATTTACGCCTTCTCATCATTGTCAAAAATGGTTTACAGCCCATGTTACATATAGTTTGGAACAGTAGAAAAGACGCATTACCACCAAAATGGCTGCCAGTCGTTTATTGCAATGAGGAACTACTTGAATACAGTTGCGTTATTAAAATTTGGGACAGTACATGCAATCAACCAGAAGATAATTTAAG
>CAHIKZ030001642.1:190000-432500 GCA_903632075.3 Acanthosepion pharaonis
GCTATGGAATAATTGCTGTATAATAATAATAATAATAATAATAATAATAATAATTAACTGTATTTGTGGAAATTAGATTGGTGTTGTTAACTATGATTATGCCACTGCTCGTCTCTCATCTTGTATAGTTTTGTTCTTCCATGTCCATTTTCAATAGTATACACGGATTAGTTTCATATGCGAACACAGAATAATGAATAGACAAAATATTTACTGTTCTCTTTTATCTTTCTTTTGCTCTATCTATCCTTAATGAATGTTAATGCATCGCAATTTTTTACACTTTCCCATCCCTACTTGCCTTTAAGTCTTTATTCTATATTCTCTGTCTTGCTTTTGTCTCCATCCATTTCCTCCCTCTATTTATTTTTCATTTCACCTGCTTGTCTTTTCGTTTTTCGTCAGTTCTCTTGTCTCCAAAATTTGCCCCATTACACACAAGTAAAAATTGCTTAAAGCAAATAACACAGACATGAATGGGCGCTTTGTCCTTCCGAAAATACACAAACTAAAATGGAGAATTGTAACCAAAACCAACATCCTCATAACATCCCTTTTCAATGACCTTTATTTATTAAATGGACTTATACATGCAGCATTTAATGTTGGTACTCTTCAATGCGGTTTGAAGGTCAGAAAGAGAAACGTACATATTCAATCAAAACTCTGAGTGGTAACAAACAGATACTGGTTAAGGTCTGATACTGAAGTTCCCAAAACATGAAAAACAATGTAAATGTTAGGGAATCGAATGCACGTAAAGCTAAAGAAAAATATTCAATAAAAACAGTAAATGGAAAGGCTAGCATCAGTGAAACCATCAAGCAAAACATCCAAGCTAAAAACGCACACAACAGGCGATTTGAAAAAAAAAAAGGACCAGGATAACAACATATTTCAGAATAATCTGAAGAACTTTTACACGAAAATAGGGAATCCTTTCATAAATGTTGATAAACAGCCTGTCAGATGTGCGACAAAAGAAATAAGATAAAGAGAAGTAAAAAGAACGACTGAAAACCAACTGCATTTTATAGTAAACAAGAAAGAAAAAAATATAATTTTAGTGATTATGACTAAAAAGGAGAAACATAAAGGCTTACCGGCAAGAAGTTAGAAATACTTCAAAATAAGACCAGTCGGGAGTTTCTGTCAGGTTAGCGGATGGTAGTAAATGGACTGCCCTTAAACAGATTTGTACAACTGAATTTGTCAGCCAACTTGCTTAATTTGGGCACCAACCAACGAACACGAATACTCGGGAAAAGACCTACACATCCAAAAATTCTTCCCCCGTAAAAAAAAAGAAGTTTAATATGAACATTGAAAATTTTTCAAAATAATTTTACAGAATAAAATATGACATTTTGAACAATTACAAAGAATAAAATGTTGAACAATGATAAATAATAAAAGTCATAATTGAAATTTTCCTGATATTGAAATTTATCAGAATGAAGAAGATATAAAGAATTTTAAATTCTAGAAAGTGCACCAACTATAACATTGTCTTTTCCTTTAATGTGATTAATAAGGAAATTGTATTTTTGAAGAAGAAGAATCCATCTTGTGAGTTTTTGATTTTTTGTTCGCCATCTTTTGAAGGTTAAATCAATCAGAGGGTTGTGATTAGTGTATACAAGAATTAGATGAAAATTAACACTGAGATAAACTTGAAAACGTTTGAAAGGCAGTCAATAATGCTAAACATTCCTTTTCAATAGTGGAATACTTTTTCTGTTGTTTATTTCATTTTTAAAAAATAACACAGTATTTTGACAATAGAATCATTGATTCTGAGAATCGCAAGAGACCATTTTGGTTACAGCCTTTAGTTTGCGGTAATCTGCCACAAGTCTGTAAGATTTATATGACTTGGGTACAAGAATACATAGTGAACTTCTATTCACTGTTTCTTAGACCAACAATGTCATTTTCCAGCATATACTGAATCCCTTGTCTTAAAATTTGATGAAGTTTAATTGGATTCAAAAGGTAAGAATGTTGTTTGATGGCTTTTGCATCTCTAATGTTAACATGGAAGTTGTTTTTTTCAGGAACATCAGTAAAAATCCTTTTGAACTCATTGGCCAAATTTCTTTTCTTTTACTTAGAGATTAATATTTTAATTTTTTATCTAAATTCCATATGATTTTATCATTATCGCCTTCATTATTAATATTAACAATTGTTATTATGATATTAGTTAAGGTCAAGATTGATTTACTATTTCGATTATTATTTCTTTCAATGTAATTGTTTATTATGTTAACATGGCATATTCTTTTGTTTTTACACTGATCTGGGGTGAGAACAACATAATTCAAATCATTCATTTTTTTGTTCTATTAAATAAGGACCGAAATATATTGCTTGTAGATGATTGTTAGGGACTGGTAAAAATACCAAAATTTGTCACCTGCATTAACATTTTTTCCTTTTGTATTGATATCGTACATAATATTTATTTTGTTTTCAGATTGTTTTAAATTTCCCTGAGCGATTTTGAATGCACTATTTAATTTTTCTTTAAATTTTCATACGTAATCTAACAAAGTAATCAGACAACCATTTTTGTTTTCTAGATTTTTGAGGGAACATTAATTTTATTTTGGATATTTCTAATTTTCAATTATTTTGAAAAGTTTTCAATGTTCATATTAAACTTTTTTTTTACAGGGGAAGAATTTTTTGATGTGTAGGTCTTTTCCCTTCTTGCCGGTAAGACAGTGAAAGTTTTGTCCTATTATGGTAGCACACCTTCTAACAAGAAGGTCTGAAACGAAAAAAAATTAATGGGTTTAAAACAGCTAGCAAAAAAGGATGAGGCCGAAATGCGATTTGCAGGTAGAATCAAGCAGACGCGGAAGTTTAAATATCTAGGAGGCGTTTTGACAGAGGACAGTAAGTGCGACACTGAAATCCGTAGAAGTATTGGGATGGCCAAGGACGCATTTCAAAAGCTGGGCAGAGTATTGTGAGACAGGAGGATTTCTTTGATAACAAAGAAAAGAATACTGAGCTGTTACGTGACATCTGTCCTTCTTTACGGCAGCGAATGTTGGACGATTTCCTCAAAGATGAAGAAGAGATTCGGGGCGACGGACATGGCAAAAAGAAAGTATCAATAGATAAATCCCTGTGACAAACAGAGCTTATAATGGGAAAGGAACTGGATTTATGATCCTGATTATCAGGAAATTGTAAAATGGGAAAAGGTTTTTTATTAGTTTGTTTACTAGCAAAAGCGTTGAGATTCAGCTTCATGTTTCTTTTTAAGTACAAGCAATAAAAATAATGTGATTTTTTTCTTACAATAAGCACATGAAATTTTTTATTCTACTTCATTATTTTTTGACTAACCATAACACCCGTACGAGGTTTAAAATGTGGCAGAGTGATTCGCTGAAACACTGACTGATCTAGTGATTTATTGTTATAGTTTTAATTTGATCTATAGTTACTCATTACATGAAAATGTGTTAGAGTATAAGAGTCAGAGAGGACTGCTGCCTCATTTATCTTTTTATCACCAAGGTGGGTTAATACATCATAAGTCATGCATTGTTTAAAATCCCCTATTAGAATTAATTGACGCAATTGTTTAGAGTCACCGTCAAATTTCTTAGTCTTTAACCATTGATAAAAAAACAATCTTTGTTTCTTGCAATTTCCACAAATGTTTGATGATCAATTTTTTATATTTTCTAAACTTCTGTATTTTCTTTATTCTGCCTCTGGCACCAGTTCGTAAGCATTTAAAAAACGCTGGTTTAACTGTAACATAATTTGATGCATCTTCAATAGCTGAAGATACTTTGGCTGCTATAAAAACACTTTGTAGTAAGGTCGGTCAAACTTGGTGTGGCTATTTTAAATTTTCTGCTACCTTTTCAAATTGTAAAAATATTTATCTACTGATTTAATGAACATTTAGGAACCAGTCTAATATTTCCTGTGGCTTCAAAATCAGAAAAGGGGAATTAGGATTTCGAGAATTTTGTATTAATCTATTTTCATTTTCAATTTTTAATATTTCTAATTCCAATTTTTCTTGTTCAATTGTTAATTTTTCTAATTCTAGTCTTTCTTGTATTTCTATTTTTTAAATTCTAATTGTAAATGTAAATTATTTTGAGGAAATTCTTCGAAGTTATAAGGAAGTAAAATTTCTTCTTCAACTAATTTTTCAGCTACAATATCTTTTTTTTATTTCCGCTTTTATATATCAGTATTTGAATATAAATTAAAATGTGTAGCAAGTTGGGCTAATTCATTTTTTAAAGATCCAAATGCTTCGTCCAGGTTTGTTTAAAGAAAAAAAAATTCAATAGAAATGACATACTAGTAAGGTCACAATAGCAAGTTTTTAAAATAGAGAAATATCAAATTTGATTAAGTTATTTTACTTATCGAAAACAATTAAACATGGCAAATGGGACGAGGAATTGTTAAAACAATTTTTTTCTGAACGAGTCCTCATTGTGTCACGTGTGCGACAAAAAAGAAGTAGAATAAAGAGAAGTAAAGGGAACGACAGATGACCAACTAAGTTTTGTAATAAACAAAAAATGTTTTATTATAATTTTAGTGATTATGGTCAGTGGCTAAAAAGGAAAAACATAAAGGTTTATTGGCAAGAAGTTAGAAATACTTCAAAATAACTTCAGTCAGAAGTTAATCTGTTTTGTTTTATAGTTTACATGTCAGGTCAGTGAATGGTAGTATACGGACTACCCTGAACCATTGTACAACAACTGACTTTGCCAGCCACTTCACTTAATTTTGGCACCAACCAACGATTACAAATACCCAGATGAAGATCTTCACTTTGTAATGATATACGACCACATTAAAGAGTTTTTTGAAATCCTTGATCTAAATGACCCAGCACTCGGAGAAGTTTCATTCATAAAAATATATTCTCTTAACTCTACAGTTAGAAAAATCTTCTCTTAAGTCTACAGTTGGAAAAATCCAAATATATTGGTCAACAATCTGATCTGATAACAAGGAGTACAACAATCACGAAGCCTCTTGCATAAATGAAATAATGCAGGAATGAAATCTAGCAGGAGAACAACTATGGTAAAAAATAACTTTCAATGGGAATTATCAGGATCAAATATAGTGCCAAATTATTAGTTAAATGTACTCACCAAATCCCATGAAAAATAACTTTGCATAACTGTGTTATGAAATATCCCGATAATATCCTTTGGTTGGTTAATGGAATAAAATTTTAATACCGAAAAATGATGAAACACTGAATGCAAAAAAAAAAAAAAACAAAGAAAAACTGTCGGCTAATAACTTACTTGAATGCCATATACAAAATTATTTTACTAAACGGAAATACTCGCAATATTTTATGAAAACTATTTTTTTCTGATGAACAGAGAGTTTAAACGTAACACATGGATAAAGAGACTAAGTGTTGATAAACAAAATGATTTTAGAAGGTTTCCAAAAACACCATCAATTCTCTCAGTGTCATGGATTGACTAAAAAGAGTATTTGACAGTCTTCCACATTCATGGATACGAAAGTGTTTGGAAATACACAAAATATCACCGTCCATACGCAATGCAATTTATTTCTTAGAGGATGAGCCTATGGGAAAGCAGCCTAGATTTAAACGCCGAAAATGGCATCATTGAAGCAGGAGAGGTTCGTATAAATTGTGGAATATTACAAGGAGATTCGCTTTCGCCTATCCTTTTCTAAATAGCATTATCTCCTTTAATTAAAAACTCTCTACAAATCACAGTATGGTTACACGATTAACGATAGGACTATCAGTCAGTTATTATATTGATGATGCACAACGGTAACAAATTTTGAGGATGAAATAAAAATAGATTTGGGATCGATTAACTGTTAACACAATATTTAGGTGGGGAAATTTTTATGCGGCAAAAATATCAAAAAGCTTGAACCTGAAGAAACGTACAAGTATTTAAGAATATATGAAGGAGATGGTATGAAACATTCGCTAATGCGAAAAAAAATCAGAAAAGAATGTTACAGAAGAATAAGGCTTATCTTGAAAAGTGGATTAAATGCACGGAATAGAATAGAAGCAATTAATACATGAGCATTACCTGTGGTGATGTACGGCTTTAACATCATAAATTGCACAATAAATGAGATTCGATAAATAGATATAAAAATACGAAAAATATTGACGATTAACCGCCTCATTATCCGAAGGTAGAAACCTAAAAAAACACCGTGACAGAGGACTATGAAAATTAGAAATGCCCTTAAAGCTGGCGACTATTGGAAATTGACGAGATGTTAAAACTGGTATTCAAAATCAAAATGACCAAATCAAGGAAGACGCAAAATAAGTATTCGAAATGGATTTAAGTGACATTCATGTCCAAAATATAAATGGACAGCCCAGATGCGAGACAAAAACAAATGAAAATTTGAAATCAAAAGCAAAAATAACAAGCCTGGAAAAAATCAAAACTGGATGGAAAATGAAACCACTTGATGGAAAATATCTCCATAGGTTAAATAGGTAAACAGTAATGATGTTGATATAACGACGACTGATCATTGATTTTCCACAAGTAACAATCTTTGTTGATGCAAATATTTTAATAAAATTGTTCAAGAATGGTCTGGAACTTTGTCATTCAGATCAACATCTCATCCAAACGAAATAATCGGATTTGAATGAAAGAATCGTCAGATTGTTGAATTGGCTGTGCCAGCGAATCGCATGTTGATAGAAAAGAAAGCAAAAAAGTGATTAAATAGCAGAACCTTGCTAGTGATCAGAGAAAAAAAAAATGAAACACGAAGGTTAGGTTTGTGCCGATAATAGAAATGAGATTAGATGAATTTGTACATTTGATGAAAACCTGAAACTGACGTTGCTGGGTTCGAAAATGATTGTGGAAATGTGCTGGCGAGTTGAGGGGACATGCTGTCACTTAATATCAACCTATAATCTCCGGACGTGTGTTACGAATATACAAACCCTACACATAAAACATAAATAACAACGATAATCAGTGGATCAATTAAAGTTTTTTCCAATTCAAAGATTGGCGGAAATGGAATTGGGAAAAAAGTGTTGTGATGATTCACACAGTTGAAGTTGGCAAGAATGCTGAATAGAATACTTGATATATTTGATGAACATTGCTATCAGAAATATTTGATATAATAATAAAAATAATAATAATAGTAACAGTAATAATAATAATTATAATTATAATAGACCAGCATTTAATCCATAAATATAATTTCAGAATCCGTTGAATTTTATACTTCAAACGTATTTCAAGGCATTGGTGAGTTACTAAATTACTTTCTTCTTCATGTTACATTAATACAGCCTGAATTTTGAAGTAGAAATCAATTCTGAATGCGATCATACACGGAAAGTAACCATTTAATTTATGTTGCTAAACAAAAGTATACGGCAATATTGAAACAGTGGAGCCAGATTAAAGGGCAAAATAGACCAGTGTACATGAAAATTATCGCTGGAAGAAAAAAGTGAATCATGTAATAACAAATACAGAAAACCATGAATGAAGAAGATTTTTCTTTTATGGTGTCCTTTCCTTGGCGGGAAAACGGGTGAGTTGTCGAAAAGATTGTTAAAAGGAATGACGTTAATAACAGACGGTCCTTTTCTGAATTCAGGGACCTTTTTGATAATCTGTTAATAACGACAATTCATTCAACATTGGTTCCAGTCTTGCTGTCAATATGTCGCCTGTTTACAACCAGATCGTCATCAGCTTTGTGGATTGCAAAGAAAGAACAAGAAAAGGCAATGCAAATTGTATTCGCATGCAATGACACGAAGAGCAGTCAAATAATAATGCCTGTTCTAGTTTCATTTGAAAAGTATTAATATATATATATATATATATATATATATATATATATATATATATATATATATATATATATATATATATATATATATATATATATATATATATATATATATATATATATATATATATATATATATATTATCTCTAATGTATCCAGAAGCATAGGGGAAAACATTTTTGAATTACCTTCTCTTTTCTACGACTAATCCTTTTCAAAATGGCTGGCAAAATCTTATTTTCTGCTTCTGGAAGGAAGAAATGTTGCAATTATTCACAGGAGGTTGGTAAATATCTATGGATAGGTTGTACTTTATGTAAACACAGTAAGAATGATCCAGAGCCTACGCTTTAGTGCAGTCTCTTGTCAACTCAAAGGTTTGTGTAAATTGGTTCACTAGAATTTTGAAGAACCCCATGAAGAAGCAGAGGGCGGTTGCTGTCCTAGAGCCAATGTTGTGGATTCCGTGAAATAAATAAACAACGCCGGAAATTGAGATAGAAAAATAAGTGTATTAAACGTAAGAAGTGAATATTAGTAGTCCAGGAATGTGGGTTAGTAGAAAGTATATGTACAAGTCTCTGTAAGTAAAGCCGTAATCATCTCTCTCTCTCTCTGGACTCTTGTATAACTCTCTGACAACACCCTGTGTCTGTCTCCGTATCTCTCAACCTGTCTCTACGTATCTCAAGGTATCTTCACGCATCTCAGTATTTAATATTCCACCCACGAGGCATATATGTGGCACAAGGCCGAGTTTAAAGTGGGTTTAAAGTCGGCCAAAAATATACCCTTTGAACGCGCCTAGACGGGTTCAGGGCCTGTCTACCTCTCCGGCAAAGCAGAGAGTTCGACAGACTGTATCTCGACGGATCTCAACAGCAGGTATTCTCTCTGTCAGTATAAGTATACTTTGGACGAGTCCACCTTATGTAAAAAGAGGAGAGCCCCACAACGCCCAACATGGAGAGTACCTTCATAAGCAGAGTAGTCTCAGATGAAACCTGCGTTCAACAGAATGACTTTTACATGAGCATATTGTCAAAACTCCAAGAATGGCTTCTTCGAGCTAGGCCACAATTGTAAATGATTGTTGCACTTCGCAACACTACAATGTAAGTCTTCACATCTTTGTTATGGATTCCGGGATGAAATCCGGTCTCAAATGAATGACAAACGCAGGAATGAAATATAACAAATAAATGTATTGACGTAATAATACAATTGGTAATACGGTTAGTAGATCCAGAAATGCGGTTAGTAGCAATAATAATATATATACAGTCTGGGAAATTCAGTATCGAAGTATGACTTCCTTCTGAGTCTACGTGCTCGCAACTGTGACTCCTACAAAGCAGTTACCTCAGACTCTCACTATCTCACTTTCTCACTAGTCTCCTGGGTATTCACCGGCAACAATACAAGTACACACTGGGCGAGTCCACTTGTATGAAAAAGGGGTGGATCCCTTAACAATCTTAAAGACTAGATAAGCAATCACAAGTCATAGCCAGACAGTCTTCCCTAATGCACCCTAGGATAGTAAGCTGACTCCTTCAGGCATTCACCTGTTGGGCCCGTGAAGGAGACACTGAGAAGACAGCTGTTCCTCATTGTTAATGATGCGAAAGAAGCAACTCGTACATGGCGAAGAAAGTAAGCAAGAATTCTTTAAGAGGTGAATATTCATGTCTTCATTTAAAGGTGTAATGTCACGATTCAAACAGAAAGAGATTATGTTGAGGATTAGATTTGTAATCCTGAGAATTTGTGTTCATTTTATTATATTTTTGTACTTCTGCAATTAAATCTGTCGTCATTAAAGAAGAGGCATTACCATTTGATAAAACGTGCACAAGCAAAATACGACATAGATCCTGCAAAGTGGAATAAAGCAGAATATGTGAAGCTTAGAAGATAAAGTCAATTGAAAGGACAGTTGAAAAATATCAGCGAATTTATTATAAAATGGGAAAAACATTATAGGAAAAACAGCACTTGTAAAATTTTTACGAGTTTTAAGTTTTCGACAAAATTATTCGAGCCAGTTTTCTCATTTTGCTCTTTGTTATCACAATATTAGAATCAATATGTTCTTCGAAACTTAAGTTTATTTCATAAGCCGTGAGTGTCGCCATTTTTTTCCGAATTCTAGACGGTAACATCATATTTGATCTTGCATCCAAAATTACCTGTTTATATTCATTTATTTTTAGTCTTGTACGAGATTTTGTGTATAAACTCGGATAGGTACACTGTGTTGTTTTTATTCAGCGTGTCGGAAGTGCTTGAAAAACCTAATGCAATGTCCAACTGTAGAAAGTCGCAGAAGACCTAAGTAGTGATTAAAAATAATAAAGAGAAAGATACTTGTGAGAATAAATCTTGAACCACTCCCTCATAAAAATTCAGAAAATTTTACAGAAATAAAAAGAATTAAAATACAAAGTCAACAACTTAGAGAAATAAAGGAGAGGAGCTGAAATCTCATCATTTTAACGGTAATAATCAAAATATTGTGACTGAATGTTACAATTAAACTGAACAAAAGAAGATCTTTAATATTACTAACCTGAAATCACAATATTTGAAATCTGAAAGATTTGTTATTCAATTTATCTACTCTTAAAGTAAATTTTAATCTTTCGGGAAGTTTGGCCCCATAAAACAAGTTTCTATGCCGTATCAAAATATTCTTGGCAACGTGCATTACGAAAGATGGAGCATAAGAGTTAGCTTCCTTTTTATTGAAATTTATTTTCTTTCTCTTCTTTATTATTCAGAAAAATAAGCATGGCTTATTTTTTTCTGAACGAATTTGTTTCTTTATTTTCATTTTTTCTTAATGGCGTTTATTGCGTGTTTCCTGCAAGCAGCAACAAGTGAGATGAAATTCTTGGTCACGACATCAGAACGGAACGTGCACGCGAATTAATGTGAACTAATAAGAAATAAACAATTGTTAACTAAATAAAAGAAAAATGGATCCATGACGAAGAGAATAGGACGCCAGTAAAAGATAACAGACACTTTTATTTGTAAAGTCCAAGAATAAATTAATGGTGGGAATCTGATAGAGCGAAAACGTTAACCAGTCTGTATTAACGGAAGCATAAATAAATAAATGAAATAAAAATAAAACATCAAGATGGCAATTAATTGAAATTAGAATTATTTTTTCTGCTTGACAGAAATTATAGAAAATAATTTTAATAAAAAGCAAAGGACAGATCTTTCTAATTTCTCTTAATGATAGGAAAAGAGTGATTGAAAAGTAACTACCTATTTTATTTATGAGTGGCCAGTCAGTGGCCCGTGACTTTTTTCTTTGGAATTGGTTAATGGAGCAAGTCTACTATACCAAACCAAGACTTTAGAAGAACTTGAAGAGAGAATACAAGAAGTTATGCTTTCCATACCACAAGAATTCCTGGTGAAATCAATTGACGCGATTCATGAGCGGCTTCAGAAGCTGGCAGTGGAATCTAGTGTCCATTTTGAATTTTAGATAAGACTCATGCGAAAACCTCATGCTTTCCTCTCATATCCATTTCTTGTAAAAATTATAGTTAATAAGGAAATTATAAGTTTTTAAATGGGAGTTACTTTTCAATCACCCTGTATATATCTACATACATGTGTGTGTGAGTGTGGGTGCGCGTACGTGGAGACAATAAGACAAAAAGAAATGCATTGTGAAGCAAAAGTAAAATCTGCACTTACTAGATTGTGACGATCATATTTTATGCTACACAAAATCATTTCAACTAACAGACTATCAGAGCATGAAGATTTTGTTGGGGTCTCTGTTGTAGGCGCGTTTAACTCTCTCTGTCTCTCTGTCTCTCTCTCTATCTCTCTATCTCTCTCTCTCTATATATATATATATATATATATATAATGAGATAGAATGGAAAAGCATTTAGAGACAATGCGTTTCGTCTCCCTGTGGTAAGCGTCTTCGGAATGAAAGACAAACCCTGTGTGTAAGGAAAGTGTGCTGGAATTTTTGAGGAAGATACTACATCCAGAAAAGTATTTTTTTTCGCATTAAAGTCGTTAACGTCTGCTCTATTTGAAATTAGTCAACACCAAGCATATCGCTGTTTTTTCTTCTCTATTAGTTCGTATAGTGCATTGTGCGTTTGAGGTTGACAGTAGAGGCCTGTGAGGTCAGTGCACTTTCAAAACATTTTTTCTTAGTGAATTTTCTTCTCTTCTAATCAGACTGGTATTCATTAGGTTGAAATTTAGGTGAACTACCAGTGCATTTAAAGTGTTGTTCCAGAGCAAATCACTTCAAGGCTCATATAGCATTTTTAGAGATCCCTTGGTGAAATATATCATGGGCATTTTGTGCAATTTATTTTGTATATTCTTGCCCAATGATGTGCGTTTCCTCTTTTTGTTTTAATTAATAATTTAATTAATTTTAATTAATTTATTAATAATTGTTATAAAATTTCATTAAATTAATAATTACTGATATTAATATCTACATCAAGTTCACTGCCCTAATGTCCTAATGTCGAAATCTCTAAGCTGATATATTGCCATTATTTTATTGTGCTAATTCGACCCGTCAGGCGTCTGATTATCAAAGTTGAAATATCGTTGTTATAATAGTGGTAACTATATTTAAATTTCTTTTCTGTAGCCAATTAGAATGATTTACAGATCTGAGTGTGAAAGATTCGTGCAACATTTCAATAAAAATTGTTTGAATGGTGGCGAATATCAACAAAAAAGAAATGATTTAAGACACATATATTATATATATATATATATATATATATATATATATATATATATATATATATATATATAATGTATAAGTGCGCAGGTATGCAGAAAATAGAAAAGGCTCTCGTTTTTGAAACAGGAGAAATCTTATGTGAAGGAATTATATTTTAAACAAAAAACATTATATATATATATATATATATATATATATATATATATATATATATATATATATATATATATATATGCATACTTGTTTATGTATGTGTGTTTATACTTATACAATGATAAGACATAGGAGATTAATGTACTGAGTGTAAAATCATTTTCTAATTGTATGTTTGTTGAAGCATTTTAACTGAATGAAAACAAGAATGAAAAGAAATTGTTTAAAAAGTTTCCGTGTTTTGACAGAAGTAGATAACGAAAATTTTTAAAAATGCAAAAACAATAACAAAAACCAAAAGCAAAGCGAAAGTTAACTTGTTTCTTTTCAGACCTTTCCCGCAAAAGACCTTTACTTCTTGAATTAAATATGATGTGAACGTCTGTAGTATTTTTTATTTTTTAGCAGCGAGGAGATTTTTACCCTATACGTTTATCTGTCCAGCCGTGCTTTTTCGGGAGGCATTCCAAGAGAGTGACTATTTTTAGAAAATCTTTCGTTTTTTTTTTTGCTCTTTGTTTTCCTTTATCTTTTTTCTACTTCTTAGTTTATTATAAAAAGTATTCCTCCTGCCAACATTGTTCACACGGTGTATCAATGGGGTGCTTCTTTCTTTTTGATACCTACCTACGATTTTCAACAAGATTACTTTGATACAAGTTTGAGACAGTGAAGATCTAGTTGGGATCGAACTCAATACACTTAAAATATTCTTCGTGATTTGATTATTAATTATCGTTTTATGGTAGATGCTCAAAAGTTGAGCTGTGTAATTTACTTTACTTGTTTACCGAGGAGGCACGTTGGCGTAATGGATAACGTCTCGGGGTGCGGTATTGGAGAGCCGAGTTCGGGTTTCAGTCGAATCCGTTACATTCACTTACGTGCTAATACTCTTGGAAAAGGTATGAATCCCCACCTTTTCTTCTCCCCCCAGCTATGGGTAAATAGCAGAACAGACCAGGTTCTATAGCCTTGGATGGTAACTGGTCTACCACAGAAAGAAATGGCAACCTACTGCCTCGTCAGTTGTGTATTGAAAGATACATGATCGCCTAAGCGTGCATGGCACATAACTGACTGATTTACTTTTTTTTAATTAATCTCTTCCTCGCCTATGTTTTGCGCAAGTGCAAGCACAGACCTGAAGAAATAGAGCTGTAACATTTAAATAACCTGTATGACATCTCAAGTAAATCTACTAATAGAAAGTGTTGCTCTTGTTTTTCCTCTAGAGCCCAGTGTTACCGATGATGATATAGGCTCCCATAGTTGGTATAAGGATAATCTTGAACAGAAAAAAAACTCGCTATTCTCCATTGTACTCAAAGATGTAGGACTTAAAATTTTCCAAAACAGAACCTATGGTTTGGATTTAGAATTGGAATAAGTGTAGACATGGCGCATAACCTGAATACGTCATAAAATTCAGAATGTGGGAATTTAGGCATTTCAAATAAAAATCATTTATAACAATTTTAGTATAAGAAATAAGAAAACTGAACACAGGATAAGTTGCATTAAGTCTACTTTCGTCCAACGACGTAAGCTGCTATAAAAATTAAAATATTACTCTAAGAAATCGAGCCATGTTCTTAAATAACCGCCTCATATCTAGCCTCTCATATGGATGTCAATCATGGCGTCCAACTGGTTCAGAAATATTCAATAGTTTTCTTAGATCAATGACTAAAAATGACTTTAAGCGAATGAATCCTTTATGTCCATTATGAGAGCCCATTAACGGGCGCTACATAAAAAAAAAACAATCAAAAACAAACAAAAACAGAAACCACGTCATTTGAAGACAACAACAACAACAACCACGACTAAAATGCTAAATCTCTGCAGCATGATCATTTACCGTGTTGTATTTACTACTTGAGGATGAACATTGTCCTGTAAGTTCTGTTTGCTTTTGTTTGTTTTGTTTTACGGCATATCAACCACAATAGGTTATTTAATGCCGACAAAATTTCCTTTTTCAAAAATATATAGCTGGTAATATTTTTAAAAAAAATGTATAGTTTGGTTTGTTTTGTTTTGTGGCATATTAACCTAAATGGGTTATTTAATGCTGACATGATTTTTATTTCTGGTAATATTTTCTTTTTTCAAATATTTATTGCTGATACTAATTTTTTAAAAGTATTTCTGGTATTAAAATCTATTTTTACACTTTCATAGTGTTTGAGTCAGGTTGTGGGGTCAACTATTTGCCCATAGCTGGAACCCTAACAGGTGCTACCACCCCGGGTCAGGGTGGACCTGGGAACACCAGCAATTAAGAAGTGGTTCCACGCTCCTCAAAACCTTCTGATCAGGGGCCTTGCTGCTGGACGTAGTTTATCGTCTTACCCAGGACGCGGATGCAGTTTATCGTCATACCCAGGACGCTGTAAGTTCTGTAGCAGAATCACTGGTTGGAGGAAAATACTTTTCTATTGCAATACGTCATTCAAACGATTCATTGTTTGTCCAGATACAAGCAACTTGTAATAAAATGTAACTTGAATCCCACAAAACGTTAAGAGGTTTTCCTTTTGTAGATTCTCTTAAGTTGAGATTCCGGTTTTTACCAAATTGTCAGTGTTTCAGTTTCAGTGTTTGGATCTGTGCAATATATACATTCTTAATCACCATCAAGAAAAGAATGTTTTAATACTCACTTCCGAAAGTTCTGTTTTGCATTTTTAAATTACCTTTAAATGGCTTGTAAACGACATGGCTAATTACACGAGTAATAAAGAATTAACTCTAAATATAAATGGCGTTAAGAACGTTTGTATGAATGCAGCACACACGCATGCACAGACGTAGATACATCACTATCAATAAGTCTTTAGTCTAATGATGGAAAAGCATTTATTGTACAAAACATTTATTTTCATCTTCATCTCTTTTCTTGTCATGCATTTAACTCAGTGTTGAATATTAATCACATTTCTACAATAAAATTTTTAGGTTAAAACTCAGCTCATTTCTAGATATTAGGCTACATATTTATTGATTCTCCCATTTTATATTGTATTCTACAGACATTTTCCTTAGGATCATATAAAAATGAAGTAATTGATTTATGACAATGACAAGAAAATCTTTAGACAAAAGACACAGATCCCGATCTCCTCTTCTAAGCAGTCCTAATATGCTGACCTTTTTAAAAATAGGTACAGAGCATATTTATGTTCATGCTAAATATTAGATTCATCAATAATGTAATCGTAATATCATTTTAATAGTTTTCAATATTCACTTGCGATGGCAGTATATGATTCATTCGGTATTTTCGTACATGTGAAAATTATGCCTGGTTTAATAAACAGTGGATTAAACTATTAGATACCGGATGCCTCTTAACGTGCACATCTTGCATTCCCATCACAATTTTTCTCCGATGGATCTGGGTTAAGAAGGCACAAGTAAATTGAAAAAAAGGATTTAAAAAAATAAACTGGAAAACAAGAGAAACGCTGTTTTTCGATAAACTGAAAGTATACTTATAAGAAAGACAAGGAGAATGGAGTGCGAGGGTATTAGTTTATTTTCTCTCTTGAGATGCCGTGACGACTCGCTTATGCGAGTCGTCACGGCATCTCAGAAAAAATCTGTTTTTGGTCGAGTTGATGTTAAGTGATGGTATTTTATTAAGTGTTCAATCGACCCCGCGCAAATGAATAGATTATATTTTAATGACCGGCGAGTTAAGTGCCAGTGCGATAAACGGAGGCTAACAGCAAGTCTCTAGCAAAAGTTCGGTCAGTTGATAGGACTTGGAAAAACAGGAATGGCATTGTAGTTATATTTTTCCTTCGTCTGCCTAAGACATGACAAAATTTATTAAGAAGAATTGTCTATTTTTGGACACTTGCTGGAGCGGAGAATCGACAGGTAACGGTGCTGAAAATCTGCATGCTGTTAATCTAATGAATAGAACGTTCATTGTATGAACTTTTGATATAAAGTTGTTGTGTTACAGAGCTGCCTCTTACTGTTCCTTGTGACGTCATCTCGCCAAAGCTACCGGATCAACGACGTTGAGTAAACAACTCGGCCTTCACCCGCCATGTGATTTAAAACAAACACAACATGGACAACTCCAAGGCTGGCCGTAAGGATCGACCACGGACTTGCCCGGTATCTGAGGACAGGATTGAGACGTCATATGAATGCCGTAAGCGATGCGATGCGTGTCTCAAGAGCTTTCAACAGGACATTGAAATATCAGGGCTGGTTTAACCTAAACTATTAATACAATCAGCGATTACCTCAACGCGAGACCAGCTCTGTATAAAGGTGCAAGAGGAATTATCTCAGACATTTCTGTTATCTTCATATTTTCATATCTAATAAATATAATGTGCTGGGGCCATTCCAACTTTTGCTGCACAGTGTTATCGAATCTAACAGGAAGAGCAAACCTACATCTACAAGATATCGATTTATGGATCAATATTCATATCTAATTACTGCTCTATAAAAGAATGGTCGAAAAGTCACTGATACAATTTCCGGTCATATTTATTATTCAGGATAATTGCCTCGTACATAACACGATCATAAAAAGTGAGTTCTATATAAAAAGAATGGAAGCCAAAAATGAATTTTATTCTCGTAACTTGATCCGAACATAAGCGACGAGATTCGATAGAACCTAAACTTGCATTTACTTGATTGTTGCTATCAAGAAAAGATAAAAGCTCACCAAAAATGATCTTGTGAATGAGTGAATTTTGTAAAAAGCACGATGCTTTGAAACCAATCTTTGGCACCAATCTTTCAGCATAAGGTTCGTTTTTTCTGGCAGATTTAAGGCTAAAAATATTATTTAGAATGGCTATTAATTACATTAGAAGCATGTTCGAAACAGAAATCTGCAAGTCCAAATTGATAGTGCCACTTTCTGGTAGTTTTCTTGTGAAACCCATGGTCCAAAGCAACTGAAGAAAAATGGATATTCACACATAATTACGAGAGATATGTCCAGTAAGTATATCCTAAATGAGATGTACAAGTGATAGATAGATAGATAGATAGATAGATAGATAGATAGATAACGAAAGAAAGAGGAAAGAAGAGTGAAAAAGGATTCATAATCAGAGAGAGAGAGAGAGAGAGAGAGAGAGACATACACACGCACAGACATAGACAGATAGAAAGATAAAGAGAGAGAAAGAGAGAGAGAGAGAGAGAGAGAGAGAAAAGAATGGTATGTGTCCATGTGGTTTAACTTAAATACAGAGTTCCATATCAAAATCAAAGAATTGCCAAATCTTCCTCTATAGAAATACAATATTGTATTCCTTTTTGTATTTCAAATCTCATTACTTAGAGTGTGATAAGTCTTTCCCTTCCCATCAAGATAACAAATAACTACGAGTATTCTAAATAGAAATAAAAATGAATATTCGAAGAGTTCATTTTCTATGTGGAATTTCCAGAAGGATGACATTTAGTTTTTATGCTTTTGCCGAAGCTGTTCAGTGCATTGTAGGGAAATGATGTGTGTAAAATAATGCGCTTGTATGTAAAATCAATAAAGACATATTTTACACAATGAAGAAGAATAAGATTAGGATAAAAAAAGTTAAAAAATAAGTTTTCATTTACCAAGAAAACGTTTTTTTTATGTTTTTTTTTAATTATATTTCGGTTTGTTCCATTCGTAGATGTAAATAAGAATCCCAAATTATTTTTTGTTGGCGATAGACAGTTGTTTGGGTTATTTTCTAAAGTGAATAAAGACAAATATTTCTTTTGTTATACCCCTACTTTTAATTCTTAGAGAAATGGTTATCAATACAGTCTTTCAGATTACTGCTAGTGTAAAGAGTTCGATTTTTATTAGGGGTCATTATTCTTGTACCTTTGGAGCGAACAAATGTAAAGCTAGTGGATATATATAGGGCACCTACAGTAAATCTATTAGAAAGTTGTTATCTTATATCTTTAGCTTATCGAGTGAGTATAGTCTTTTCTGCTTCTTTGGTCTTGACGCTAAGCTTAGTAAATATCTAGTCATTATTAATTTATAATGAATCAAAGTATCAAACAAAGACAATAAACAGTGCTACATAAATGCTGCGCAAGTGACCTAATTCGAAACAGAAATTTTCGGTTAGAATATCATAGCAAAGGTATTGTTTCTTGGGCATTCTATTTCTAAATGTGACATTAATATACTTGTAAAAATTATAGTATTTTTAAAATATAAATAATAGTGTATCCCTCTACGAGGCGGCCGAGTATTTCATAAACTGAAGTAAAACAAACTGGAGTGATATTGAATATGGAGCCATTGAATTTGACATCTTCCCCATGACCAACTGAATCATAAAATGTACAAAAATGAAAAAAGTGTTTTCAAATCGAATATCTTGTTTTTTTTTCTATTAATCTGTTCATATTTTCTCATTTTTCATAATTCGAATTCACATGCATTTTGTAAATTTGAATTATAATTTGCTGTGTATCAAGGAAGGGTTATTTCTCCCCGGTGCCTGAGCTCTGATTTGACATAAGACAGTATTTTGAACGTTTCTATATAAAACAGAACCCCCTTCCCAAGAGGAAGTTTCGCGAAACACAATCTTCTTATCTTCAGTTTCCTTTCACTTGGACTTGGTAAATACTAGTATAAATTGCTATGAATGAACATAAAATTTAAAAGTAAGCATTTTAGCATAAATACACCGTATTGTTATCAAGTTGCTTAAACTTTAAGAAAGAAAATTCGAAAGGCAATATTTTAGGGGTTTAAACTTAGCAGAATAGGAAGACATAATTTGATCATTATGGGTTTGAGGGAATCCAATTTATGGCTTTCAGAAAAGTTATCTTAATCCAGATGTGCAAAATTTAGACCTAGTCTGAAGATTTATGACCGAAAAGATTTGAAGAGAGCCTTGTCTGGCTGATCACGTCTATCAGTTTGAAGCAACGTGGGAGATGCAGTCTTCATTTATTATCAATTCTTTGCTAAGGAAATAGGTAACATGAACCGTCAGTCCAAAGCTACAAGCATTCATTACTCGAATTGGTGACTGAATAATTTCAGAATCAAGTTTTTCATCATTTTTTAGAGTTTTTTTACTAGTTGATATTTACATAGCTTTGTTTAGTATGAAACAAGGAGAAACTATCCAGTAAAGGGGACTCGGAGGATTTTACTGCACCACATTTTTAGAATATGTGTTAAAGATCTACAGGCATAGTAAGTCAGCACTGAAGTACACGTCTTTTATCTGAGCTCAAATGTCGACAGCTGGTTCTAGTAAGAAATGCGTCACGATCTTTATGTTCAAGATCATATATTCTGAGATAAACTTTTAATGTTGAAAATATGTTCACGATGAAAACGGGAGTCACTCATTGATGTACAGCTGCTCACGCATATATGAATCTGAGGCCATGAAGAAAGTGGTAAGAGGAGTAATTATGTCGCCCCAAACAAATCAAATTATTATACAGAAATTAAGTTTTAACATAAACATAGTATAAGTTTCAATTATCATTAATATTTGAGGTGATCAGATATGAGATGGATCAATGTCAAAGGAACGATATTTGTCTATTTTATAATTAATGCTCGTTTCTTTGTATAAAGAATTTTTGTTGAGACACTATGCAATACAGATACAAGAAAAAGGAATTGATTTAGCGGATGTTATTATTTAGTGGATGAATATTATCAATGTATGGGCTGAAATAAAATTTAGTTCCATGGATTGTTGACAAGGTTACGAAGTTATAGTTTTCAAGTGGTCATAATTTAAACCAGAAGTTGACGGCCCTAGTTTTAAAGTGTTTTAGGGTAAATGTTTCCGGGTTTTGATAGATGGCTTAAGAGAGACTGCAACTGGGGAAGATAATACCAAAGCATTTGTCACACTTTTTATTTGGTAAGTACCAATTTATTTTAGTTTGTATTGCAATAATCTTATCCGTTGACTCAATACACATTAACGGATCAATATCCCTATTAAAATTACTATTAATAACTTATTTTTCGATATCCACCTACCAACAAATTGTTTTTGAATTTGTAACCCAATAATATATTATATTTATAATAATCTTGAACTTTGAATCCACACACAATGTAGCATTGTTCCCATGAGACCCAGGAATTAAAAAAGAAATAACCATATTGAACAGTTCGTAACTTTTTTTGATGATTGGCAAAGTTATGAAACTCTGAGTCGTACTGTAAACGTAGATATATGTGTAATTATTAATATAGACTTTATAGCTATGTTATACTATATTCATTGATTAAATAATTATTCGCTTAGCTGGATGTGTATATAATCGCTAACATATATGCTTGACCTTATCTCTTTATCATTTCTACATCTATCTATCTATCTATCTATCTCATTCTCTGTCTGTCTGTCTGTCTATCTGACTCTCTCTTTCTTTCTTTCTCTCTCTCTCTCTCTCTTATATATATATATATATATATGTGTGTGTGTGTGTGTGTGTGTATGTGTGTGTGTGTGTGTGGACAAAACATTAACAGAACAATTCGTGTAAATAGTCAGGATTTTGTCACGCTATCTATTTAGAGAAAGAGAGATGGGGAGATGAACAAAAGAGAAAGAGAGATAAATAGATATGAGAAAGATAAAAAATATACGTATACGCACATATATTTGCACGTACAGGATTAATTTATGTATAATATATTTTAAATAGTAGATTATGAATCTAAACGTATTCTTTTAATTTTTAACATTTTTATAGTCATGTATTTCTTTCAGGAACGGAGATATTTGAAAAACTCCGGGGCGCAGATTGGTATTTTGATAAGATTCTGTAGGGGCACTTTCAAGAATTGTCCGTCTAAGTAAGTTACTTTCCCTTTTAATAAGAGTAGAATTCGAAGATGAATTTATTTCTATGTATGACTAATACACTTGTTAATTTATATATATATATATATATATATATATATATATATATATATATATATATATATATATATATACACACATATATATATATATAGTTACAAATTACATTCATGACTTAGATTCAAACTGATAAAGATGTTATCTTAACAGTCTTTTACAATATTAAAAGATTATTATCGGTTAACTGTTATATTTTAAAAAAAATCTTTTAATGTGTTCTCTATGAATGTGTTAATAAATACAGTATTTAACTTATATTAAATCCCTAAATTATTTGTAAAAGAGTTAAATATTTAAATTGCTAACAAGAATCAAATTAATTTCTTCGTAGATTTTTTCAGACATTTAACTTACTATCAAACATTAAAATCTATTTTTTTATATAAATTGCTACAACTATACCACCCCTCTCCTTCCTACGTGAAACCTATTTACAGCCTCTTTCTCTTTAATTCCCCCTTCTTTCTCTTTATTTTCTTTTTCTCTCTTCTCCCCTCCCTTTTCAATATATCACTTCCGTTAAGTTAACCGATTAAATAGGTCATGGTCTGGTCCCTCCTCCCCCAATACTAAGTATGATTGAAAGAAATATTAAAATAAACCCTCTCTAAACTCGACCATGTCTCTCAAACCACTCTTCATTACCCCCTCTGTTAAATAACAAAAACTTACACGACCCATCAAAAGTATGAATTTTCATTTCATTTCGTTTCATCTTTTGGAAGTGCTATCTGATGATCCAGAGTCCTTTAAAAGGGCTCTGGGGAAATAAATTATTATAATCGAACCTTAAAGTGGTCTGTTTTTCTTCAAAATATATATATATATATATATATATATATATATATATATATTCTTTTAATCATTTCATCCCAAGTAAGGTGAGAATGCCACGAGTACCGGGAATGAAAGTGAAAGAAAAGACTGAGAATAGGGAAAACTGAATTGAGGAAAAGATTAAAGATGAAGTGGATTCAAGAAGAAAGAAGGGGTGATTGACGATGTTGGAAAAGGCTAGGGATTAATTGGTAGGTTTTGTATCTGAAAATCATTATTCGCTTTTTCGTCTGTGCGATGAAGGCGGGAGATACTTATGCTAAAATTTTCCGAATTACAGTTTCTCATTTTCTTCATTATTCAATAGGTTCAGCTCATTACATGAGTGCATGCACCTTTTATTAGTTAATACTTCTGATTCCCCAGCTATTGAACATCAATAGTAGGAAAGAGAGATAAAAAAAAGCACTAAAGACAAACAAATATAAAACAAAATAAAATAAAAAAATGGCCATTTTTCAAGACTCTACTTACCAAATGGCATCAATCATGTCCAGGCCCATCTCCACGCAGCATTTCGCGTGGTCTGGCCTGGCCTCGGGCAGTCCACTCACACAGTAATAGCAATCACCGAGGATTTTAATGCGTAGGCAGTTGTTGTTCTGAAAAAGAAGACAGCAATGGAATAAGATTCTGAAAAGAAAGAACAAATACTTCAACGGAAAGCAAATAATAATTAAAAGAAAAGATTCAGAGTTCTCATGAAAACAATGGAAAACGGGAAATTATTTATATCTATTAATCTTTACTTGTTCCAACACAAGACCGAATTTGGGAAAATAGGGTGAGAAGATTATGTTACGCCAATTTTCCAAGAGACAGTTGCTTGCATTGAAAATAAATATTTGAATCTCTGGTTGATTAATGGTTTCGAGCCACGTTCCCCGTTGGTAAATAGTTAACTATCTCATCTATGAACCAAAATAATTAGAAAATGTTTGATGTCATGCATTTTGAACAAGTAAAAGTGTCCATCATTTGATTTTTTTGCCACGGGGATTTCTTTTGGAAATAATTTGCTCTTTTATCGTGTCTGTCATAAATTCTTTTACTGCTTTCTTTCTCTGAGATGAGGTATTATGATTATTTACATTATTCGAACTGTTATCCTCATCTTCATTGCTATATTCACAAAATTTCGGCCGTTGTACACTCCGTCCTTCACACATGGCCCAGTGGATAAAGGCGTTGGTAAGATCCAGTAACTAGACCCAAAGAGTTGTGAGTTAAATACCAGCCTATAGCAGTGGTGAACCAAAAATAACTTGGAGAGTTGAGTTAAAGGGAAATAACCGAGACAGCCGGAAGAGGCATGACACGTTGAACTAGAACAATTTACCCTGATTCGAAATTCCAATCACCTGAAGAAGGCTGGAGCGTGTTGTACGCTCCAGCCTTCTTCAGGTGATTGGAATTGGTCTAACCTGATAATTATTTTCCGGAGGATTTAATAGAAATTTAGGAATGGAGTCGGCTTTTCACTTTGGTAAATTTTCGAAGACAATAGTTTAAATGATTTTGCAGATGCATGAAAAATCAATAATTCTTAGAATTTTGATTTAATTTTTATTGTTTTGATTTATCTCCAGTAATAACTGAAGTGTGAAATGAATGTCATAAATTCTAAGATCTAAACGACTTCTCTCACTTGATTGCAAACGACAAATATCAGAAATTTGAAGCCGCCTCAAAGACCCTTGTAAAAGAACTGGAAATCAAAGGAAGAATTGCCACAAACAAAAGCATTGTTGGAATTGACAAGAATTGTTTAGAGAATACTTGAGTTTTGAGGAGACTTCCTCGGGATACTCCAGTGAAAGACATTGAATACTATTAGTGTGAAAACGCAGCGAGTTGAGAATAATATAATCTAAGCACAGACGTAAGAAATAAAACTCAGCCCAAATGATTTGAAGTACAAACTAAAGAACATACGAAATCAAATTTCCATTCCGGTAGATATATAATACTTAACAAGCTTTTCTCGCAGACAAATTCACTAATGTACCAACTTCGATCATTGCCGTGCACATTACTACTGTAGCCTTGTCTCTGACTAAGTACTGACAAATAGCCACTGCTAGAAGAACTCGCTTTGTGGTTGAGACAGTTGGATATTATATACTGATGTAAGAGGTCGGCGTTCAAGCCCAGATTAGCACTAGATTTTCAGTGCTGATTTTCAAAGCAGGTGGCGTATCACCATTTTGAAGATTAGCGCAACAATTTAATTGTACAAAAATAAATATGAACAAAGTACCGATTTGAAATTGAATCACTGAATGTCAAAAAACGAAAGAAAAATAAAAAGTCTAATTCAACTGGTTATGGTCAATCAAAAGACTAACAGAAACAAAGTTAAAAAAAAAACATTTAGTGTTACAAAGACAGAAGAAATATGGAAAAATAAGAAATAGATAAACATGTATAAGCAGTCATAAATTGGAAATCGGAGAATTGCTTCGAGGCTCTCTTCGAAGCAATTCTCGTGCTTTAATGTCCAAATTGCCCAGGACATTCAGAGCTCCTCTATAATTGCTGTAGCTGGTTGGAGTTTTGAATTATACTTAGTAATTAATGCTGAATAGATTAAATGATTAAGATAGTCTGACACAAGACATCAAATTGCTAATGGCTTGAAAACAGTTTATTAATCATAGATTAATTTTGCCACTCTATTGAGGCATTAATTGAGATGAGTTCGATGAGCATTGTGTAATATCAGGTGTGCAACTTTGCTACTGCAGAAGGAAGAATCCTATCCATGCTGATGTGAGCGTAAAAATGAGATATCGTAAAGTTGGCAAGGTCAAATTTGAAATCGGTATCTGGAATGGTTAGGATTTGGGAGTTTGATTTTGGTTACGAAAACATAGAAACAAAAAGAAGAAACAAAATATTGTTTACTTGCGCTATGCATTTTAATTTTTTTTTTTAAGTTTTACGTTTAACCATTTTTTTAAAAGTTTTATGCTTTACCATTCTTTTTCTTTTGTAAGTTTTACATTTAACAATTCTTTTTCTTTTAAAATTTTTATGTCTAAACATTATTTTGCGTGTTTAAGTTTTACGTTTAGCCATACTATTTCTTTTTTTATGTTATACAAACGTAAACGATTAATCATACCTTTTCGTTTTTACGTTTAACGTTTAGTCATTCTTTTAATTTTTTAAGTTTTACGTTTAAAAATTCCTTTTCTTTTTAAAGATTTATGTTTAGCCGTTCATTTTTCTTTTATAAGATCTACGTTTAACTATTCTTTTCCGTTTGTAAGATTTAATTTTAACAATTTTTTTTCTCTTATAAGTTTTACGTCTTATGTTTAACCATTCTTTTTCTTTTCTCAGATTAACCATTCATTTTTCTGTTTTAAGATTTAAGTTTAACATTTCATTTTCTTTTATAAGTTTTACGTTTAGCCATTCTTTTTCTTTCACAAGATTTACGTTTAACCTTTCTTTCACTTTTTAAAGTTTTACCATTAACCATACCTTTTACGTTTAACCATTCTTTTTCGTTTTTAAGTTTTAAGTTTAACGCTTCTTTTTTGTCCAAAGTTAACCCTATTTTTTTTAGTTTTGCGTTTATCCATACTTTTTCTTTTTTAAGTTTTAGGTCTAATCATATTTTTCTCTTAACCATTATCTTTTTAAAGTTTTAGGTTTAAGCATTCTTTTTCTTTTTTAAGTTTAAAGTGTAACCATTCTTTTTTACATTTTTCGTTTAACTATTTCACTTCTTTTTGAAGTTTTACGTTTAAGAATTCTTTTTTAAGGTTTAACCTTTCTTTTTTAGTGACCGATAAAGATTGATCTGAATTACAATTCGATTACTCACCTTAGCCAGTTGATCAAATCTACCGAACAATTCATTCAAAATTCTCACCAGTTCTTGAGCAGTGCATTGTGATGCAAGTGCTGTAAATCCAACTATATCAGCAAATAGGATACTGAAACAAGAGAAAACCAACATGTGAATTTTGTCTTCGAAAAAGTCATTTGTATCATTTTTTCGATTTTATTTCACTTCTGTTTAGTTTAGAACCGTATTTTCGGGAAGGGTCTGCAAAACATATTCTCTTTCGCAAAAAATTCCTTTGCATGTAAAAAAAAAAAAAAAAAAAAACATAAAATTAAATAAAATGATATGAAATATGGAATTGTGGAGAGAAATATATTGATATTTAATTTCTACTTCTGATATTTGAACCATAAATTAAAACTTTTCTTCAATCTCATAAAAAATTCCACTCCGAGAAAACCCCAAGAACATTTTTTCTCACTCAAAAAAAAAAAAAAAAAAAAAAATGCCACGCTTTATTTTTGAAGCCAATAGGAGCCGATCAAGATATTATCAATCGCTTTGGTCTATCAGTTCTACCCATCGAGATAAAATAATAGAAATAAGAAACAGGCCAGAAATCAACTTAGTTTAAGTGTTATGGATAATCTTGGTTATCGTGAAACTCAGAGATATTCATTTTGTACCTTAAAAAATATTCTGCTTCCTGTTTAAACAATTGAATAGTTTTTGTACTTTGCTTCTCAGCAGAAATGACAGCTTTGGTTTGTTTAGAATCCAATCTGAGATCTAACAAGAATACAGCCTCAGGTAAAGCCTGTGCCAAGTACTAAAAATTTAATAAACGAGAAGTCTGCAACAAAACACGAATATTGCTAAAAGCGACTGGTGCGCAATAAATTAAGCAGATAAATAATCGTATAGTAATAAATAACACACATTCAGATGCCTTTATATGATAGTATTATATTGTGGTTATACATCCATACATACAGTTGCAATGGGTAAATTGTCACCATTTAATATTTTTAATTTCGCGCATGTGCATTGTTTGCTTTTTATTTTGTCAACAGCACAGTATAGTAGGATCAATTGGATACAACCTGTCAGAAAAAGAGCACCATGACGCAATTCATTCGGCCAAAAATTTGGAAACGGCATTCTGTACTGCTTAGTTATTCGGAAGCCCTATTACGAACATTTCAGAGTGCTTAGGTGACAATTTGAGTACAGTGCAGAGGATTCGGAAAGAGTTGGATGAATCTAATGGTGATTACGAAGGTACGTCAGCTCGAAAAACTCACTCTGATGCTTATGATCAGAAAAAGAACTCCCGAATGTGTTGGGGAAGGCTTCAAACTCAACACGGAGGCCTACATCAAGTACTTTGAGAAGGTAGTGGTGCTCTGGGTCATTAGAATGGCTTCTGGAAGACCCTATATCTGGTAACAGGACTCTGCACCATGTCACACAATTAGGTGAAAACATTTATGGCTGTCAGACAATTTCTGCGACAACATCACCCCTTACATTTGGTCACCTAACTCCTTAGACTGCAACCCCCTTGATTATTATGTGTGGACCGCAGTTGAGCGAGAGATCAACAAAACCCCTCGTAAGACCAAAGATGAACTAAAGGCAAGTATTATGGCAGCATTCACCAACTTAATCAAGGAGGCCGCCCAGAAAAGTTTCAGGAGATTCCGAAGTCGTTTGGAGGCCGTGTTTGAAGCCAAAGGCGATTTTATTGAATAAATGCACTCCATTAGTATTTCAAGATATTTTTGTGTAATTTTGGCAAATGTTTCTATTATAATCAAATCTCACTGTTATTTTAAATTTTGTGTAATTTAAATGATAGTTTATCCATTGTACAGGCATATATATATATATATATATATATATATATATATATATATATATATATATATATATGTATGTGTGTGTGTGCAGTACTTTAATTTTAAAATTCAAATTTTTGGTGCTCGATGTATTGGCTTTTTATGCACCTGCATAACAATACAATACGGATATCTGGAACTAAAAGTGCTTCCCATATACCAGTGAAAGCCATAACCAAAATCTTTATAATACTGCTACTACAAACAAGTCATGTATTAAACATCCCAGCGAGCATGACGAAAAATAAAAATAAAAACCTAAATATGATAGATAAACACATGGCCAGTTTACATCCCTATACACTAACGTACGTGTTGACAAATGCTTAAATTGCTTAAAAACATCTAGTAAAATAGTAACCTTTCCTTACCGACAGATAAAATTATCAAAATATAGACAAAAATTCGGATTACCGATGTTGTCGCCTCTTAACGGTGTTTTATTTTGTTTCCTCTTAGAAAGTCTAGAAGCTAGTCTCTTCAAAAATATATAATACTGATATATTGACGATACTCTATTAATATTTATTTGAACAGCAGTATTATTTGATTTTGTAACAAAAAACTAAACAACATCATGCATACAATCGAAGTTTATTATGAAACAAAGCAATATATTATCTTTCTTTGACACCATGCTAAACCTTATTTATAATGATCTAAAATTATGAGTCTATTGAAAATCTACCAATAAAAATTATATCAGACTTCTATACACGCCATAACAAAAAATACAACCCAGAATAATTATCGGTTTTTATATAAGAGAACTTAGAATTTTTATCCGTCAGTATTTATATGAATAAGAAAAATATTTAACTGCTCTATATATTGATATGCTTGTAATTACCTATGTATGATGTATGACACGCTTGGTATCATATATTAAGAAAGAAACTTAAACAGAAAGGGAGCGGAACGTAGACAACAGAGAGTGTGATACAAAGAGTGATTGGGTGGTCATCTTAGTTAAAGGCATTTTTTTTTGCAGTCAGGGGCTAAATCATATTTCATGATCTAATAAATTCTCCTCTGAATGGCAAGTGACTTTTTAAAATTAAAAATTTTCCTTCATATTTATAATCATTTTGTAATATAATAAAAAGAGATGCTGTTCTTCTAATAAAGATACTATTAAACCCAGACTATGTTGAGTATCCGAGGTGGGCGTATAGAGACAAAAAATTGAGTTCAACACAGAGTGGGATTGGAGGTGGTCATCTTAGATAAAGGCAGTTGTTTGTAGTGAGGGGTTAAATCATGTTTCGTGACGTAACAATCTGTTGAGGACATATTCGACTCTAAACTGCAAATTACCTTTTGAAATTAAAAAAAAAACTTCCTTTTTAAATTCTTATCTTCGCGAATTTGTTACAGACGAAGTTAACGCTGTAAATGCAATCTGGGGGGGGGGCATTTACAATGAGTTTCTATTGCAAACTGAGCACCATTTTAAAATATTTACATGTAGCCTGAACTTGTCTTTTCCGTTTGTGCATTCAATATGATCATTATTACGAAAACTAGGAAATGGAAGTCAAGCAACAAATAAATTAGGAGTTCTTGTAGGAGTTCTTGTAGTTACCATTCTGTGTCGGCTATTAACACTGTGTTATCTGCATATATTATGTTGTTAAGATTGTGGTCGCCAAAAATGAATCCTACTAGGACTTCTAATTCTTCTTTTTTGTTTCTTACTCCGATCAGATGACGCCGATTATAAATATTGAGGTGTGCAGATTATAAGCCCTTTTACTTTGTTTTACTAGTATATTAATAGGAATATAATATATACTACTACTACTACTACTAATAATAATAATAATAATAAAACTAATAATAATTACTATAAAATAGTGATGATAAAAATGGGAACATACAATAAAAATAAATTAAGATCTTTCAGTTGTTATTTTTGTACAAAGTATATGCATTGCGAATTCCTATGTATTGGTTTAATCCTAAATTGTCGGTATTAAATTTCTTAATGAAATTGCTTTCAGATTTCCTGCACCTTAACTGAGAATAGGAAGAGGCTAGAAGGACGCATCTGACATTGTCTGTACTATGATCAGGTAAGTTGGATTGTTGTGTTATAGAGTATTTAGAGTTGTTTCTAATTATCTTTTTGTGATTGTTGAATCTGAAAAGAAATACCGAGCCAATTTCACTAATATAATTGCATCGGTCACAGACATTGCAAACAATCAAGTAGACTATATTCGATCTATCACAGGCAAGGTGAGGGTGTCTATTTTAACTTCTGTACTTGGAGGAATGTAAGTTGTATCGGTGACAATGATCTGTCAGATTTGACATCGTGGTTTATTATATGCATAAATGCTTGGGAAAGCATTTGGTCTTGGAAGATGTCAGTAGCGATAGTAAATTGTGTGGTTGTCGTCTTAAATGGAAGTTCGCTGAATGTGTTATTAATTAAGGGAACTAAGTTAACATTTAGGGAGTCTCTTTTGGGGAAATGAAACAATTTGCTTACATTATAATTAAAACAAAATACCATAAGTATGCATAAGTATGTTTTAGTTTCTTTTTGTAAACTAGATAACTATTATTTTAAGAGGTAGTTTCTGTGATGAAAATGCATGATGAAATGAGTCTAAATTTATATTGTTCTCCTTAGGAATTCTTTTGAAGCGTAAGTATTGGCTATAGATTAAGATTAAGGATTTCTTTAGATTGGTTGGATGCTAGTTATAAAAATTTAAATAAAAATGTGTTTCGTGAAAAATAACGTGGATATCTTAATGTTGGTGATATATAATAATCTATTAATACTTCTAAAAATCATACTTGTAGAAGAATAGTCTAGTGGGAATTTAATTCTCTAGTGGCAGTTGTGTATCTGTGTATAAAAGTCATGTAGAGCTCTCCCACCATGCGTTCATATAAAAATATCCTCAATAGATCTACAATAGTGAATAGGTTACAGATAATATCCAAATATCACTTCTTGTTCGAGAGTATGGATAAAAATGCTCGCGTAGCTAGGAGTCATTTAATTCCCAGGTGTTTGCAAAATCAGGCGTCCATTTAACTCAAAGTTGTTATGAATCAAAATAAATTGATTGATATCACAGACATCATTCACCACCCACCTTGGAAATCATTGGCATGTAAAAAGATTTCTCAGTCGTGGATCCCTTCCTCGTGGGCGATGTTGGAGCAAAGGTGTGTTACACCTATAGTGGATTATTGGGTAGATTGATTTCTAAAAATGTATCGTGTCTTTGAGATAGCTATGGATGTTGACTATTAGACGATTGAGGACAGAGTCTACGTAGCCTGATACTAGCTCTATTAATGTAACAATACCTGAAACAATGGCTCGTCCCGGTGGTACCATTTTGATGAGTTAGGCCCAATGGTAGATATTGGAGGGTTTGCTGAGTGAAACAATGCTGTCATTTGTGTTTACAAGCGTCAAGATAACAAGATTTTTTTCAGGCTTCAAGATTACAAGATTTTGGACTTTATTAATGTAGCGAGTATGTGCAGTTTAGTGAGGGTACAAAAGGTGACGGATTTGTGTTGTTGAGTGGTTAAAATTTTGATTTTGTGTTTTGTATCTGTGTCTAAATTGTTTACTAAGGCAATCAACTGAATTGTTTACCAGATCTCTCTCTCTCTCTCTCTCTCTTACACACACAAAAAAATAAATACACACACACACACACGCGCGCGCGCACACACACGCACACACTGTCTCCCTCGTATAGCGGATTATGCGTGTATAAAACGAAGAAATAAGCGTATCTCCAGTACAACTCTACAAATTTAAATAATTTGTTATTATTTGAGTATTATTTTTCTTCCAAATTGAAAGAAATGAATTATAAAGATTCTTTGCGAACAACTTCACACAAAATATTTTGGGTGTCCTTTTCTTATATTACAACCGAATGAATTGTTGTAGGTGACATGGATGTACGTTGTTTTACCTATTCTACTGTTGACGCTCGTAAATAAACTTAGCCTGCATGTTTTGTATGTGTCAATATCGCTAAGCATTTTGTAATATTATAGACTCGAATAAATATGCGAAATATCTGAGTAATTAAGTGTGAGAATTTTAGTTTTGTTTGTATTTTAAGGAGGTTATTGCCCTTTATTCATTTACTGTATTTCAAAAAGTAATTTAAATTGAATGGTAATAATTTCTTTTCTTTTGTTGCTAAAATAGCTGAAATTTTTTTAGTCATCTTTCGTTGGAATGTAATTCTTTTTATTAAAAAAATCTTCCAAAAATAAAATATACTTTTCTGATACTTTATTTTGGGAATATTAACTTATTTGTAGTATAATTAATCTAATTTGAAACAAATATCATTTACTTTAAGTTTAAAATATCGCAGAAATGCATTTTTAATAAGACAGTAGCTGTGTTTTTAACCAATAGTAGCTATGTTGACATGTTTGTCAGCGTGATAATAGATCTAATGTTGTTCTAAGGTGAGCGCCGTTTTATATAATTTTTAAGTACTCAGTAATTTTAAAAATTTATGAAAATATTCCCCGTAATCTAATGTTTCATTGAATTTTAGAAATTTTGACTTTAAATTTACTATAGAGATCACTCTTTTTTTTTTGATAATATAGTTTATAGTTGCCCGTACTTACAAAAAACAGCACTTTTATACACTAATAAAAAAAAAATTATTTTAAAAATATTGATGTTTGATGATTTGTATTAAAATTTTGCATTTATGATTAGTAGATATAGTTTTCACTTAATAAAAATATCATCAAAACAGCTGAAATTATTACAGAGTTTTAAAAGATTTAAAACATAATTTTTTAATTAAAATTTTAAAAAATGAAAACAATTCTTGTAAAAATTCATTATTTATCGAAACTTGTTTTTTCTTAATATATATATATATATATATATATATATATATATATATATATCTTAATATACCTTTTTTTTCATAAAAGCAATTAAAAGATTCTCTAATTAAATAATGTCATAGATTTTTTACGATTCAAAGACAATTTTCGGTAAATGGTGTTTCTGCTTGATAAAAACAAATTGATGACTTAAATTCTCGAAAGATGCTGGTAATTTAATTTCTCTAAATTTCCTAAAACAAAGTAAGTGGGGATAATTTGTAAAAAAGATTTGTAAAAAATATTTAAAAAAAATAATTGCATTCATTTGCGAATAATTTCTGAAACTTCATTGAAATTTAAAAATTATTTGATTTTTGCAAGGATTTTCAAAACAACGTATTTTTACCGCAAAAATATACTAAATTTCTCATACTAATATTTGACCCAACCATTGATGCAAGGAAAATAAAAATTTTAACCAAAATTTAAAACATGGTAGAAAGGATAAAAAAGATATTAATAAAATAATCAAAAATACTTCTCTCAAGAATTTGGGGGCCTTTTTCATTATGCTATACTATTTTTTAGAAAATTTTGGAGGGAAGCTATGATTGACTAGGGGGCTTTCTTTTTTAAACACTGTGAACCAGGTCTACCAAAACATCGTATGGAATAGTGAGAAATATACATACCAACATACATACATACATATATATATATATATATATATATATATGTGCATGTTTTAACATTTTAAGCGTTATCCATGCAATAAATCATAATTTAATACTCGAAATCATCCACGATGATATGCACATGGTAGTTAATTTGTATGTATCGAATGATTTTAGACACACAGAGATACAGACACACACACACACACACACACACACACACACACACACACACAGCCACACCCATATATATATATATATATATATAAAAACGAGAGAAAAGAACAGATGAGTAAAATTACACTGTTCGTAACATTTAGTTTTAAAAAAGTGCCCAATGCAAATTAGAGCAATATATTATTATTATTTTTGTTTTTATTATGAGAGATTATAATAAAAAACAGGTTGAAATCGCTACACAAGAGCTTTCATGTTTTAAGCAACTGGTGATTAACTAATTTTTAAGGAAATGTAAAAACGAAGTGTTACTTCTTTTCCGAAAGTTAAAGGTGGGGGGACATAAGGTCAGAATTAAATATAGACTTGTGGGTATGTCTTGATTAACCGATTAAATGTTAGATCTACGCTAAATAGAAAAGTAAGCTCAGAGGGTGGAGGTGGGCGAATTATTTTTCATGATAAACCGGAACATAGATAGGCCATCATTGACGATTGCGGAAAATATGTAAGCAAGAAATGTATTGTGAATGTAGATAAATATGATATATTCAATGTTTTGAAAGGGTATTGAAGTGAAGGGTATGTTAATCAAACGTAAAGTTAATAGAAAAAATTAAACTTTTTTTTAGATTCATAAGCTTCTTAAAGAGGCCTGTAGATAAAATTAAAAATGTGGAACATCTATATCAGATATTAATCATACTAACTGGACGGCAATACATAGTAATATTAAAGCTGAATAAACAAAATAAGGTAATTACCCGTAGAGAGTGGACTATTATATACTAATAAATTATGTCTATAAGAAATGATAATAGGTAATTTTTAAAATTTTACTATATTATTTTATTGTCTTCAGCGCCACAGACCAAATAAAGTGGCGTCATCTTGGCTAAAATCCAAGATATTTTTTCTACTTGCACCTGTTCCAGATACTGTGTGACTTCCTTTATCCGTATTTTTTGGTCGGGTGGGGATGGGGAACGAGATTAGTTGATCTCGTACTCTGTGCCTAATTCATAGTTCTAATCAAAGGGTCGGATATGTAACTAATTTTAAACATAAACATTTTCAGTGTTAGAGATTTGTCATTTTTTCTTTTTTATATTGCTGGTTAGATTTCAATGTACTTGTAAAATCTGCCGAACCTTCCTTGAATACTAACTATTGATTGTGTAACTTCAAGTTAGACAACTAAAGCTTGGGAAAAATCGATCGATTGGTGTTGAACAGGATTTCACAAAAGTTAACCGGAAATTAATTTTTTCCTTCTTGTAAAATTTTATTTTGAACTCAATTTCTCATCGTTTCACAGAGTAATAATGCAGTCATCCTATTTCATACTCTGTGGTTTGCAAGGTGGAAAATTACTCAGTTGGTAATTCAATATTTCTTCACTTACCAGGATTTATCAATGTGAGGGAAAAAAAAACTCATAATTTCATAAGCAATCAAGATCAAAATATTATTGCTGGTTCTTACATCATATTAGGTATTTTGGGAAATAAATGTACTCGAGTAGTCATACTAGCTGTATCTTGTGGATTTTACATAAAAATAAAGTGAAAACATGTCTACTCAATTTACTAGCACCTTTCTCAGCAGTCTTGCAGATTTTTATTAATGCTGTCCACTGGGTGGTTTCGATTCTATCTCGGTTTTCCACTATTTAAACTCTATTTACAGGACTTATCGGACCGACTTGATATTTGCGCTAGTACTACTTAACGTATTGCGCCAAAGATCGAATTACAACAATCTCCTCAGTACCTCATTATTGCCCTTACAGTCGTTTGAATAGACTCTGTTCTTTCTCAGATGTTAAGTTCATCTGCCTTTTTGGCATGTCCCAAAGGATTCTATAATAATAGGCATAACTTTCACCCTCATATTCCACAATGTTTTCTCTTCTCTTGCAAAGGTTGAGATATTTCTGCAGCTTTTTGCTTTCTGACAAATTTCTTCGTTGGTCTATTGCAACAATGATATTTGATAAATTTTCTCCTCCCTTTGTTTACGTTAATTCGATTTCTACTTTCGTCTAGATTAAAACAATTTCGTCTCAAACTCTCTAAGTCCAAATGCATTTTATATTTTTTACTTTGTCGGGTTCTGCTATGCACATATTCCATTGTTTTCTATAGTAAAATCCGAGACATTATAAACGATATATAATTTCTGATTGAAATAGACTTGCATAAGGTGTATATTCAGTTCCAGTAAATACATTTTGAAGTTTCAACCGTTGGCTTTGCCTAATTATTGAGAGCATTTTCGTTCCATCGAGGCGGTTATATCAGATGATACAGTAGAAAACATTCAAGGAGGAACTGAAGGTTATCATCTTAAACCCAAATGTGTCCAAATGACAAAACATTATATTTTTGGGGCCGAACACTTTTCATCTCACTCCCAAACGATGACCAAAATGCGTGTTGCACATATGGAAACTGATCAAAGAGAATTGCATCTACGTTTGTTTTAATTCCAGTTGCTTGGTGCAGGTCAAACACATTTATGAAATTGATTAAATACAATCAATGATAGACGTCATGCATAAACGAGCGGACACACACATATATATTCAAATATCGATTAAGTCCAGTGATTTCTTTTATAAAAATAGTTTTACAAACATTTTATTTTTCACCAACAGCAACAGATCAATCGATCGATCGCGATACAGACATTTTATGGGTAAGCGATTTTACTGGTAGAATTCAGAAACGATGAAGACTATTTTTAAAAATATTTTTGTCTGATGTTCATTCTGAATATATTCCTATTTGAAATGGCATTCTTTATTGCATGATGCATATCGTGTTACATAATAGTTAAGCAACGTCGAGTCTATTCAGTACCTAGATGGATGGCTGCTTGGGAATACCAGGGGCTTGTATGTGCGGGGTGTTATAGATAACGGCTCGGAATGAAAAATCGGATAGATGAGGTTGATTTCTAGTTCGTTGCATTCATTTACTCACAAATACCACTGGGGAAGATATGAATCGATATCTGCTCTCAGTTATGGTTTAAATAGCAGGACAGACTGGATCCTGTAGTCTTGATTGGCAACTAATCTACTGCAGAGAAGCAACAGAAGCCAACTTCAGGAATATTTCTGCTAAGTCAATCATAAATAGATAAGAGACATGATCACCATGAAGGAAAGTAGTGAGGTACCGTAAAGATCTAATTAACTACGTAATAAACTACCATTTCACACTCGGTGCCTTTGATATGAGCAGTCAAAGCAAATTTAAGATAGTGGAAAGGGGATTTATTATTGATTTTATTGCAAAAAGAAGATTTATTAAAATAAATTTATTTTTTTAAATCATTTCACCCCAAGCAAGACAATAAAGACAATAAGGAGATACTGAGAGTGGCGAGTGAATATTAGAAATAGAAAACATTATTAAAAAGAGAAATCACTAAAAGAATATTTATTAAGAAGACAAATGATAACGATTGACATTGCATTTAAATTTTTGAAGCTTGAAGTTGACTGGAAAGCAAGAAACCAGACAAGGAGAAGTGCAAGAGAAGAAACTGTTAGTATAGAAATTACTATTAAATATATCTAGATACTTCCACAAAAAAAAACGATACCTAAGGTTTAAAATTAATTTCTAAAAATGAAAAATCTATGTTTTTTATTTTAGTTTTAATTTCAGGCTTATTGGAAATATGAAATTTAATCTATTGATTAAATTTAATATTTCAATAAGCAAAATACTTTGCTGTATTCCAAAAATTAATTTAAATTGACTGGAAGGATTTTTTTTTTTTTTTGCTAAAATAGCTGATTACCACCCTTTTTTAGTTGTCTTTTATCACAATGTAATTTTCTTTATAAAAAGTCTTCCGAAATTAAAATATGCTTCCCTGAAACTTTATTTGAGGAATATTAGCTGATTTAATTTAATTTGAAAAGAATATTAATTACTTTAAGTTATAAATATCGCAGTGACAGGAGCTGTTTTGACGTGTTGACGGATTTAATTCTTTTAAGATTTAAAACTATATAAATTTTCCTAATTAAAATTAAAAGAAAACGAAAACAATTTCTTATAAAAATGAATTATTCATCGAATGACATAGTTTTATTGATTTTTTTATATTTTATCGTTCGGAGCAGATTTTCGGCAAATGGTGCTTCTCTTTGATAAAACAAATTTATGATTTAAATTATCCAAGGCTGAAATTTTAATGTGGGTAAGGGCTGGGGCTAACAGATGTAAAAAAAAAAATACCAAGATTTTCTAATAAAAAATTTTAAAAAATAATGGCATTCATTTATGAATAAGCCCTGAAATTTCATTAAAATCCGACAATTATTTGATTTTTGCAAAAATTTCCAAAACAATGTGCAAAAAGACGCTAAACAAAAGAAAAACAAATTTTTTTATCAACAATTTCGGACGTGCTAGAAAGGATTAAAAATTTAATAAAGTATTTGAAAGAGTACTTTGGTTTTCCCCTTAATAATAACATAAACATTTTGAAGATAAAACTTTGTCTTCATCAAGTTTGGGGGCTTTTTCATCTTGCTATTTTTTAAGCATTTCACGCCATGCAAGGTGGGAGTGTCACTAGCATGCAAGGGATTACAGAGAGTGAGAGTAAGATAAAAGAGGGGTGTATGAGGAAAGGATAAAGAGAAGAACGGGGATCAAGATCAAGACATCAGAAGATGTCGATAGCTATAATCTTCAAATGTAATGTCTCATTTGAAGATTATAGCTATCAGGGAAGCAAGTAAGAGGAAGGGAGTTCCACTGTCGGGAAGTGCGAGAGAAAAAGCTGTTGGAGTAGAAGAGGCGGTTACATTTAACTGTTTCGACAGTGAAAGCGTGGAAAACATCGAGGGAAGCCACATCACATCTGTGAAAAAGTGACTGCAGTTGAGATGCCGGGTCATGATCTACCACATTGCATATCCATCTTTAGATTTTGTCGAGAACCTCGAGATGAACAGCGAGGGCACCAGACCATATATGGAAACAGTATCCAATGCAAGGTCGAATGGCAGATTTGTAGATTTGAAGGACAGACTCAGACGAGAAAGACCTGGCGTGACACGGTACCAATTTGGTTTAGCGAAAAAAGGAGGTACCGACATATAACCATTTCAAAATTGCATATTATTCTTTAGATTTTATCAAGAATTTTTAAATACATAGCAAAGAAACATACCAAATTTGATGGCTATATTCAATGCTCGAACGAACAGTATACTTATAAAAGTGCAAGACAGTGCAAATTGTTGAGAACGACACATTGAAACAACCTTCCTTGCAGCAGACCTAGCAACAGATTCAAAATAATCTTTCCACTTCATGTCAGCGGAAAACGCTAGCCCGAAAAAGCACTGGGGATCATTCTCCTGGAGGTTAGAGTCTTCCATGTTGATGAAAGGCAAACAAAAGTTATAACAGACGATTAAAAGAGAGCAATTTCGTGTTCGCAGTGTTACAATTAAGAAAGCATTTCTTACCCCAATTAACGACATACTGCGGATCATTTATCGAACAGATCAGACTTACTGTTAAGACAAGAGTAAATAACTGTCATCAGCATAGATACGGAATTGAGAACTTATGATATCAGGTAGGTTATTGATGAAAATTAGGCACAATGTAGATCCAAGAATGGAGTCCTGGGCAAGTCCTGCATTAATGTAAAAAGATCTAGAAGAGTGGCCGTTCGAGATATCTTCATTTCACGATTTTGATAAAAGAGATTGAATCAGATGAAAGATTCTCCCAGAATCTTCTTGTGAAGAAGACCAGCATGTTAAACCCTGTTAAATCCCTTCGTGCTATCCAAAGCAACGACCCGAGCTTCATCATTTTTGTCAAAGCTTGATAGATTATTTCAGCAATAATCGTTAAATCAGCTGTTGACCTAAAGAAGCAAAAGAAGACGTTACGATATGAGATACTTAACCAATTCAGTGTTGATTAGAGTCACTGGTACCAAAATGAAGTAGAAAGCTGATAGATTGATCAAACCGTTCGCTTGAGTTGTTAAAGCCTAGAACGACAGAAGAGAATTTTCCACAAGTAGGAAAGCAAAAAGCAGCAAGGAATTTATTGTAGAGTTTAGAGTTAGAAGCATATTTCTTATGGACTATTGTAGGGATACCATCAAGTCCACATGACAGCAGAATAGGGACTCAGTTCTAAGTGGCAAATATACTACAATTAGTTGTTAGCGTCTCATTCTATCAGCAAACAAAAACGCAGTTTCTTTGAGAACAGGTCTACAGTTATTACGAGCGGACACAAATAGGCGTCTGTTGTGATCGGTACTATCATGTTGGTACAATCGGAAAATGATTCCTGTGGGCTATAGTGGCTGAACAGATAGGTGAACCAAGGAAAAGATAGTGGTTTCACCTGGTATTTCCAAGAAGATACAAAAGTATATGATATAAGAAGAAATCTCAATCGCACAATTCTCAATGGTAATGGACTATCATTCCAATGGGCTTCTGGGAGAAAGCCATTAATTGAATCCCAATCAGTACGCCGGTAACAAAAAGAAGTAGACGACCCAGAATAGATATAAATTTAAACGCTTATTTTATTTTTTGCTTTTCTTGTTAAGAAGTACGACGTATGTTTGGGTCAGGAGGCACGGGGGAGTAATGGATAGTGGCTCAGGGCCGATTTCGAATTCCATTCAGATCCATTACATACACTTATGTGCTAATACCCTTAGGAAAGGTATGAATCCTATGGGTAAATAGTCGTGGCTGGCAATTGGTCTAGGAAAAAGAAAACTCTAAAACCAGTCTGGAGGCAAAACTTGATGGGCAGATAGGGGCTCTGGAGTTTTCCAAACGGACTACCTAGATGAATGTCACTCCGAAATATAACCTGCATCTTTGCATGTCACTCTACTATCAACGAGCGGACTGGGACTCGTTCCGTGACTTCCTCCGCGATGTCCCCTGGGATGTTGTCTTTACACTCCCTGTCCAAGAATGTGCTTCTGAGGTCTCATCCTGGGTTAAAGCTGGAATCGACGCTTTCATCCCCTCAAGGAAATTTAAGGTCAAAATCCTCCTCCCCCTTGGTTCTCCGCTGCTTGCTCATCTGCCATCGCCCATAGGAATCACTTCTTTCACCGATTCCGTAGCGACATGTCTGACTGCAATAGACGTCTCTTTGCCTCTGCCCGTAACGAGTGTAAGCGTGTCCTCAATGAAGCTAAGTCAATATTTGCTGCTCGAATGAAGGAACGTATTGCATCTCACAAATTTGGCTCCAAAGATTACTGGCGGGTCTGCAAGAGTGTCCTGAATAACAATAAAACCCTCCATACCTCCTTTATTCAACCAGTTCGAGGTCTTGACCTACCCTACCGACAAGGCTGAATGCTTTGCTCGGAAATTCTCATTTAATTCAACGCTCGATTCCACCGGTGTTCCCATACCAGACTTCCCTCTTAGAACTGAGGCCTTACTGAGCGGCTTACACATAACCCCGTCATTGGTACTGGGCATTATCTCCACTTTAGACCCCCACAAGGCTAGTGGTGGAGATGGCATACCAGCCATTGTCCAGAAGAAATGCGCGCCTGAGCTAGCACCCGCCCTCTCTAAACTGTATAATTACTGCCTCAAGGAATCATGTTTTCCTGACTGCTGGAAGTCCTCATCCATTGTTCCTGTGTTTAAGAACTCTGGAGACCCCTCTGACCCCATTCTAATTACCGTCCTATTAGTCTCCTACCCCTGTTCGGCAAAGTCTTCGAAGCCCTAATCAATGCCGAAGTGGTTAATCACCTCACATCCCATAATCTGCTCTCAGACAAGCAATATGGTTTCCGCTACGCCAGATCTACAGCTGATGTGCTTACGGCCATCACTGAAACCGTCTACCAAGCCCTTCAAAATAACGGTGAGGCTCGTGCTGTGGCCCTCGACATCTCCAAAGCATTCGATAGGGTTTGGCACGCCGGCCTTCTTCGTAAGCTCCAGGGGTATGGTGTTACTGGTCAACTGTTTGATCTAATACAATCATTCCTGTCAAACCGTGAGAATTGAAGGTCGTTCTCAACGGATTCTCCTCCAGTTCCTATCCCATTAACGCAGGTGTTGCCCCAAGGCTCCATCCTTGGCCCCACTCTTTTCCTCATTTTCATCAACGACCTTCCTGAAGCTATAGATTCCCAGGTTGGCATCTATGCAGACGACACTACAATTTACTCCTGCCTCAAAAAAACAAGTCTAGTGTCGGCGACAAAACTAACCTGGCCGTGCGTCTTGAAATGGACCTCCAATCGGTTGTTAACTGGGGCAAGAATTGGCTGGTCAACTTTAACGCCACTAAAACTAAATTACTCTCCATTAACCACCATAGAGATCCTTCCCTGCCCCCCATTAAAATGTCTGATAGTCAACTTCCTGAGAGCAACTCCTGCGTCTGCTCGGTCTCACGCTGACTGCTGACCTGAGATGGAACAAATAAATTGAGTCAATTGCTTCTTCCACCGCGAGGAAAGTTGGCTCTCTGTGCCGCGCCAGGAATTTTTTCCCCTGAATCGATACTTCAAATATACAAAACAACCATTCGCCCTTGCATGGAGTATTGCTGCCATATATGGGCTGGAGCACCTTCTGTTTACCTCGGAGTTCTTGACAAGATCCAGAGACGGATATGTAATCTTAATTGGCCCTGATCTGGCGTCTTGTTTGCAGTCACTCTCTCACAGACGCGCCGTCGCCTCTCTCTGTCTTTTCTACAAATACTTCCATGGTAACTGCTCTGATGAGCTGCTCTCTCTGGTTCCCAGACTCCATGAATTCAAGCGCCCTACGAGGCTGGCATCCCGCTCTCACCCTTACACTGTAGAAACCTTCAAATGTAGCCGTCTCTTCTACTCCAATAGCTTCATACCTCGCACCTCTCGCCAGTGGAACACCCTCCCCAATTACTGTTTCCCTGAAAGCTATAATCTCCAACTATTCAAATGTAATGTCAATCGACATCTCCAATTACCTTGATCTACCCACTATCCTTCTCTTCCTTTCTCCTATCACTCTTATCTGCTCTCGCTCCAAATCTTCTGCAAACCCCTGCATCCTAGTGGCTTCACGCCTTGCTTGGGGCGCAATGCTTAAAAAAAAAAAAAAAAAAACTTATTTATATATGGGGCCTTTGCACCAGAAAGGAGATGGCGGGCATTGGACAAGAATTGGGACTGGGAATGCACAAACCTTTCTCACTTTTCAGGTCATTCTACGACACTAGATTAATCTTCGAAAGGATTCATCGGTAACGTGTCGATGGAATATTCATGCGTTGGAATACTCACGACGCAAGAATCCATGTATGCCTGCATGTATGGGTCAAGTTCCCTAGTCTAAGTCAAATTTCTTCTCCGAAAGAAGTGAAAGCAATAGAACACTTCAAAATCCCAAACGAATGTTAACATTTCAAACATTAAATATACGGTCAATAAATTAACTCTCTTACCTGACATTATCATGTCTCTGAATATAGATTTTATGAAACATGCCTTGATGTGGAGTTGTGATATCATCTTTCATTTCCATAGCCACATGCTGGGGTAACACACTAAGCAAAAGTTTTTCCTGGGAAGAGAAAAGTTAAGATTCAAGCATCAAAATTCATAAATAAATTATAAATAAGTATACAGAAATATATGGATCACTTTAATATATGGATCACATTTGGAGGCCAAAGTGAACATAAAAAAGAAAATAGATTTGAAAATCTTGAGAAAAAAATTTAAAAAGGATGAAACGGAAAAAGTTAGGTATAAAATATTTTATTGGTTATTTAAACAGTAAAAAACTATTTCGTTCCTATAATTTAAAAAAAAAATATTTTCGTATTTCATTTTTTTATTTAATTCTTTGTATCAAGCTTGCTGTCGATTTTATTTCGTCATTTTATCTTCCTCGTTTAATTCATTTTTGAACATGTTTTCCTCTTTTTTCTAATTCATTCTGATGGCATCAATTTTTCTGATTTTTTCTGGCTGTTTTGGGCACTCATCATTTTCTAACAAATTTGAAAATTATCTGAGAAGTAGAAAGAAATTCGAACCTGAATTAGCATACGCTCGTTTTCCTTAAACGTGCATTTTTATTCACTTAATGCTACGCACAAGAATGTCAATAAAGACCTCAAAATCAGAAGGCATTTTTCAACTGAGATTCTTTCAGAACTTATACTAGTGAGATTTTACGGAAATCAAATATACAAAAATTTTCCGTTGAGAGAAATATAGACACGATGATGTTGAAGAACCTTCTGTTCCGTTTTTTTCTGATATGAATATATTATCAATATATCGAACATACATTTGGTAATATTGTTAAAAATGTTGTTTCCATTTAGAACAATAAAGAAATTAGGTAAATATTACCATGATGGTCATAGAAAAGGTATTTCTGTAGTACAGAATGGAGATATTTTACGTGCAATTGTTAGTTTAATATAGGTACCTCCACAGATTCGCGATACCTAAGGTTTAAAATGAATTAAACAAAAAATAAAAAAATCTTTCTTGATGCTTTTGTTTTAGTTTTAATTTCAAGCTAATAGAATAAATTTGATATTTAAGCATTTAGATTTGAACCAAATATTACTTACTTTGAGCTTAAAATATCGTAAAAATGCATTTTTTAACATGGAGGTAGATGTTGACTGGTTGTCAGCTTCACTGACAGCGAGAAGTTTTATCTGTTTCTTTCAATGGGGTCATATGTGTAAAATTACCTGAGGAATATAACGTGACCACATTTTTATATAATTTTGTAACTGCCCAGTAATCTTACAAATTTAGGAAAATATTCCCGTAATCTAATGTTTTATTGAATTTTAGGTACTTTAGTTTTAAATTTACTACATTTATCTTTTTTCAAGCAAATCGCCCCAAGCAAGGCAGGAGTGCCACTAGTACGCAAGGGGTTACAGATAGTGAGTGTAAGACTAAAGAGGAGTGTTTGGGAAACGGATAAAGAGAAGGACAGGGATCAAGCTCAAGGCACCAGAAGATGTTAACTGACATTATATTTGAATATTTGAAGATTATAGCTATCAGGGAAGCATGTGATAGGAAGTGAGTTCCACTGATGGGAGATGCAAGATAAGAAGTTGTTGGAATAGAAGAGATGGCTACATTTAGCCGTTTCGTCAGTGAAAGGTGGGACTGAGATGCCAACCTAGTAGCACGCTTAAATTCATGCAGTTTGGGAACCAATGAAAGTAGCTCATCGGAGCAGTAGCCATGAAATTACTTGCAGAAAAGACAGAGGGAAGCCACAGCACCTCTGTGAGATAGCAACTGCAGACGGGATTCCAGTTCATGACCAACCACGTTGCATATCAGTCTCTGGATTTTGTCGAGGACCCCGAGATGAATAGAGGGAGCACCAGACCATATATGGCAGCAGTATTTCGTGCAAGGACGAATGGTTGATTTGAAGGATGGCGAGAAAAACCTTCTGGCGCGACACAAAACTTTCCTTACGGTAGATGAAGCTATAAATTCAATGTAGTTGTTCCACTTCAGGTCAGTGGACAGCGTGAGACTAAGCAGACGCTCTTGTGGAGGTGGGCATCAGTCATCGTGATAGGAGGCAGGGAGAATTCTCTATGGTGGTTAACTGAGAGCAGTGTCGCTTTAGCGGTATTAAAGTTTACAAGCCATTTCCTGCTCCAGTCAACCACAGATTGGAGGTGCTTCTCGAGGCCTACGTCCAAGTTAATTTTGTTAATGATGCCGGATCTCACTTATTTTTGATAATGTTGTGTATGGATGTCTGTATGATCAAAAATCGGTACGTTTATACATGCACAAAAATAATTCAAAATTATTTTTAAAATATTGGGGTTTCGAGGAATTGTAGTAAGCTTTTCTATTTATGATTAATAAATAGTTTTTACTTTTCACCTAACGGTTACAAATTAATACAGAAATTTAAAAGATTTAAAACTATAAATTATTATAATTAAAATTTTAAAAAATGAAAAGAATTCTGTAAAAATTAAGTATTCATCGAGAATTTTTTTCTTAAGACCATAATATATCTTATGGATAAAAGCAATTAAAAGCTTAGCTAATTAAATAATGTTTTTGTTTTATTTGCTTTTTTTATTTTACGTTTCAGAGCAGATTTTCGGTAAATGGTGGTTCTGTTTTACAAAGAAAAAAAAAATTGATTCAAATTCTCCAAAGAGTTCTGTGTATAACTAATATAAACATTAAACGGTACAAAAAGGAATTTCTCCAAAACAAGTGGGAGTGGAAATTATTTGATTTGTGCAAATCAATGTGTTTTTCACTGCAAACAGTTAAATTTTTCTATACTAATATTTGGTGCCCCCACTCCCCTGGCGCAAGAAAAACATAATTTTTAACAAAAATTTCGAACGTTCTAAAAAGGATCAAAATATAATTTAATAATAAAAAAAAAACATTTTGTCTTCCCTCTTAATAATAGCAAAGATTTTAACGATAAAACATTATTTTTATTAAGTTTGGGAGATTTTTCTTCATGATACACTCATTTTTCAGCCAATCTGTGGAGATCTAGTTTAATGTTACGACCGAATAATGTGTTTACACATCTTATATTATTATATGTATATGAGAGGCTGTTGAAAATTTAACCAAATGATCAAACATAACATATGTTCTGGCCGGACCGATAACATTTCAGCATTCATTCGTAATTTCTTTGGCAGGGACATTAGTAAAGAAACTTGAAATTTAACGAAACAAGGATGTCATTATTAGGTTTACTTGGTGATTACATTAGATTTGTTGTTGTTGATAAATGATGTAGGGATTTGGAAAATAACGTGAGGTAAAATTGAAATGGAGTTTATATATTTTTACTTGAGGATAAAATCTACAATTTACTGGAGTGGAGATTAATGGATCTAATTTCAGCGTTTTAACTCTCCCAAAAATAGTATGTGCTTCTTAAAATGCACTTAATATTTTTTTTTATTATCACAGTTCTTTAATACAATAACTGAAAAGAAAATGCTCATCTTCTACAGATTGTTGCTTTCATATTTTTATTCGAAGTAACTACGCTTATTAACACATCCTAAGATGTTATCCTGTAATTGGGCATTGATATTTATTGCTCCATAAATCAAAAGATCCCCACCTAAAGAATTACGGGGCGAGTTTACTTCCTTTTCTGACATCAAGCACTTGAGAAGAGAAGCACTTTGAAAGGAGACCCATTATGTCTCGTTCTATATAAAATATTGGGAAAGGCAAAAATAGTTTCAGAACAAACGCCAATTACTAATGAAGTCGTTATAGTTGGTACAAAATGGCCAATGTCGTCATGCTCTGTTAAATAATACTAAACTGTCTTGGTAGAATTTATTTTATTCAATAAAACTGCTACCATTGCCTTTACTTTTTCTGGAAGAGCAAGTCTTCTTAGAGTGTGTTAAGTAAGCAGAATTTCTTATTTAGATAATTTCATAAGCCAGAGACAAAATATTTTTGAAATTGCATTTGAATTTTTTTTTATTAAGTCAAAAAATTGCCTGAAGTGTAAAACGCACATGCATATAAATGTGCACACACACACACACACACACACACACACACACACACACACACACACACACACATGTATATATAGATTTATGTAATATAACTAAAAATCTCATTTTATATATATAAAAAAAATAGGCTCCAGATTTGAATTTAAGACGACTTATGGTTGTTGCCAGGTTGGAAGAATGACAGATCGCTCCAGAAAATGACTAACAATAGATTTTTAAAAATTGGGAAATATATTTATTAACCAATAAATTTCTGTGATTAGTAGATCTAATTTTTAGTTTTCTGGATCCTATATTCTGTATAAATACGATCGCGTTAGTTAGTATTCAGTTTTCAGTTTTTCAGTAAACATTTGGGTTCGTAGTTGTGTACAAACTGAATTCTCACACCTTTCGTATAATTAATTACACAACCTTTGGCATATCTTATGGAGTAACTTTCTTGCAAGAACCAATTAGACACATTCATAAACACGTGACACTCTCCTTACGTAGAGACATTCTGTTTCCTCTATCATACTAACGCAATTTATTCTAGTTGTTTTAGAGAACAAAAACAAAATATTTTGTCAGACTTTACTTCGCGAAGGCATTTGTAATTCGTTACTTTCAACTTGAAAGAAAACAAATACTCAGTAATAAATTTAATTAAAATTTGTAGATCTGTGTTTGAAGATTATTTCTTCTTCGTTTTCCGCACGTTTATTCCCCTACACACACACACACACACACACACACACACACACACACACACACACACACATATATATATAGTATGTCATATATATAGTATATATTTACTAAGAAATATGATTTATCGAAAATTAAATTGAATTTCCATTAGAATGTATTCTACTCGGCAATCAGTGTATTTTTCAACATAAATCTTTTCTTTTCGATGCATTTGTCACAAATCTTTTTCATATAGCTAACATTATTCAATGAAAAATTCAGATCAATATTCAGTTAATAACTGTAGCAGAATACAAACCTATTGATCCATCCTCGCATTTATACTTAATGAAGCGACTTTCTTTTTTGTCTGTTAAAATCTATCTATCTATCTATCTATCTATCTATCAAATAAACGAGCAATGAACATGCAAAGCATTATCATAAGATGTTAGATTAAACCCAGTTTTCTGCTATAATATATACCCATCATTTTATCTATATATGCAATATGAAACCATCCATCAGGAAATGTTTTGATTTCACTGCATGCCCCGCCCCTGAGGAATGAATGGGCAAATTAGTAAGTTTCCCTTCGTTCCTTAAAATTTGCGCATAACAACAAATTTGGAAGTTTATTCCTCGGTGTCTAGTGTGAATTTGACAATTCAAAGATTCAAGCGGAATTAATATTTTCAAGAAATTCTTTGAAAATGACCTGAAAATGTTTAGTTCATTTTGTGCGGAGATATCGTAGATATTAATTAAGTTAATTTAACACAGTGTTGCATATGGAGAAGGAAGATTGTGTTGCGCTAACCTTACAAGTCTAGGGGGTGCTTGCCTGAATAAAAAAAAAAAATCAGGATTCACATCTTATACTTTATATGGGCTCGAACACTACAAGAAGTGCGCAAATCCTCGACCATAAAAAGAAATAATTGCTAACTTATTGGCATTTTTTTACTATAAGTCTTTTTGTAAATTTCGTACAGAATATGATTTCTGACAAACAGAAAAAATAATCGAAGGTATCGAATCTTAGGGCGAATGTTTGCAAAGAAGTGAATTCAATAAAACCAATTCATTTGATGAAGAAACATTAATGGTAAACATTATAAAAGGTGAACGATGATTGATAACCTCGATCTGGTAATTTTTACAAAGTGTAGTAATTATGAATTAATCCTTAAAATGATTTCGGTGAGCTAGAAATATTTGAATTTTCAAAAATTTGGGCAACCGTTGAAAAGAGGAAAACAGAAATCATGTAATTTACATTTAAGTTTTGGCCACTTTGAGGCAAGACTTGTTTGAAGAAGAAAAAGCTTCCATGCGTCAATAATGTTCGCTAGGAACATTAATTTTGTGGAATTTCACCAAACAGTTCATTGGTTTAATGAGATTTAATAAATAAATCACTTGCATCTTAAAAGTTGGATGAACAAAATGCGGTGATGTCATTTCTCATATGATGAACAAAGTTTTATTGTCTGTCGACTTGACTAATTTTCATTGCAAATAGCTGACAAAATAGAATAAAATGATTTATGCTCGTTGGGTTTATCATTAATGTAACAATCAAATATGCTATTTGTATGATTGTTGCGTTTGTTTTGCATGTGAAAGACAAATGAACACTTCAAATGAGCACTAATATGGCTTTTTCTCAATGATTTGTTTTGTGAGGTGCAGTGGCCGTTAATGATTAATTATAGCTCAAGACTTCAATGTTAAAATAAAACAGTATTTAATTACAACCACAAATAAATACTTAACAAGAACAATGAAGTAAAAGTCAACCAAAGATAATTAACTATTTCAGTGAATACCTCGTTAGTAACTGGTCTCGGCTAAATCCTAAATCAAAACTCAAATCATCGACGCACAATAATTCACAGTAATTCGACTGGATTAGTTCCACTCAATAATCGAGATTTATTGTATGAAATACAATTGTGGCACAAAGCCTAAAAGAGGGGAATGGGTTGTGTCTGGTCGACAGTAACTATCTTATACCTAGCTAATCAGATTCATGACATATTCATTAATTACAATGTACACATACCCCACAAGAACTCATTCACCATCATTCAATCCTACATATGCCACAATACTGCACACTCTCAAGGAACCTAAAAAACACCCCATGACATAAAAATAATGAGTATAAAATTCTATATAAAAATTTGTTAATGATATGCAATGATAGGGTGGCGGATTGACCACAAAAAAACAAACTAAAATATAACAAAAACACACAAACTAAAGATAACTGATGTTAGTTGGACCTGTCCAACCTTCAAAAGAATTAAGAGAGGCCGGTGTATTCTCTCTTCAGACAAAATCAAGAGTCTCTCTCTCTCTCTAAGGGAGAGGGAAGGATAATATAAATACGGCCATGAGGAGAGAAGAAAGCTGACACAGTCGAGATAAAAAGGCGGTGCAAAAACAAACTGGGGAAGTTGCGAATCTCAACGTGTATATAACCAAAGATGAAGCGGGGAACAGGCCGGGAACAACACTTACGTTAACTAGGTAAGTGGTCTAACCTAACCAGGGCAGGGTTTCACGGGAAACCTTCCCTTTGGGACCTAGGGAGACCAAAAAAATCAAGGCTAGCTCTGTTCACACAAACAAGGCTCGCCGCAGTTATCCATCTTTCGCTGAAATCTGTCGAAACGAAACGTTTACTATCGGTCCTAATCTTCATCTAGGGCTGATGCTCAAAGAATCGGATTAGATCCTGATGAATATATCGTTCATATCACAAGATTTCCCCCAATCGCGTCGTCCAAATCACCATTCAGGCTCTGACCAGCAGGGATAGAAACACAATCCGTTTCAACCCAGAATACAGGGGCAACACATTGTCACACACGTATGCGTGATCAATGAGCACGAGCATTTCGGGAGCGATGCGAGCCATCAGCTCGCCGACATAGTCCCATATAGGCCACATCCGAGGACAATTGTAGAAGGCGTGCGAAGCCTTTTCTTCTAAACCAAGGTCACACCGATTGTAGTCTGGCAAATCCGCCAAGCCAAATATGAAGGTCATGTCGTTCCGAACCATTCGCCAGGTAAGCAAAAAACTCAACGTTGCTGGCATCCAAGACTAAAAGGAGAAAAATTTACCCGCCGACAAGCCGAGACGGCTGCGAAGTGGATACATCGCGTCCCCCTCCACTAGTTCAGGATAGAAGACTCTCCTAGCCGAGAAATGTCACTGGACCGAGGCCGACATTATTCGAGGAGGAAACTCGATTGAACCTGGGGTTTACAAAGGCGTTCAGCCTGCGAGATGTAAAGAGTGATAGTATGGAAAGGGAAGGCAGCTATTAAACTCCCCGCCAAAATCGAGTTCCCTGTCAACGCACGGCAGATGAAAGCCAACCTCGAGGCGAGTTTGTGACTCTCCAAGTGCGGCATTCCCAGAACTCCATGACACGGATGTTGAGCACAGACTTCTCTGTCGATGTGATGCTAGTGTCCTTCCCCAAGAGGGGGGAGAGCAAGCACTCGATCGCCTTCTTACGTTCTCTACAGAGAGTAATACAGACATGCACTAAAGGATAAGAGGAAATACGTATGTGGCACATGCTTCAGCCCTACCTTTGAAGGACAACCTCCTTTGGTACTAAGTCTCGACCAACGCGCCGATCTTTGCCCCTACTTCTGAGCAAGTTTTCTTCAGTTGGATGTCGAGTCCAAACCACATTTCGAGAATGCGGACAGGACCGTTCGTCCAAGCTAATGGCCCCCGAAGACCGACCCCTTTCAGGCATCTAATCGCAAGCCGAATATCTTGTCGCGGTTAAAGTCGGTTTCGAATCAGGCATCCAGCAGGATAGCAGCAAGGTAGCGATGGTCAACCGTATCAAATTGATCAACGCAGCTTGCTCGTTGTCTTTTACACACTTTAGAATCGTGCGGATCAGATGCAGGTTATTCTGAATTGTTCGGCCCTTCACGGCACAAACCTGCTCGAGTCTCAACAGAATCTCGGCAACTGATTGCAAACGCTCCGTCAGGATCATGGCCAAAATCTTTAACTCTGAGTTTAGCAGAGTTATAGGCCTCTAATTCTCTAAATCCCACCAACACCCTTGTCCTTTTTCAACAGCGCGATTACACCCTTGCAGTCAAAATCGAGACAAAGATGTGCGACAGCCTCAACGAAAATTCATAGGGCAAACCACCCAGACCCGGCGACTTGTCTCTACCGACCTTCTTCAGTGTCGCGTAGACCTCGCCCTCTGTGATCTCCCTCACGGTGCTAGCCGCTTCAGTCGCCGAAAGCCGAGGAAAGTCAGCCAAATAGCTACGAAACTCTTCGTCACAGAGACTAGGCTCCTTGGTAAAGGGCTCTAGAAATGTCACCGAAACGTCTCACACATATCGTCAGTCGACCTCACAGTACGTCTCTCCGGTGTTTTGATCTCTTGAATGTAGCGACCGGAACCTTAGCAGATCTCTTCCTTGCGCAATTCTGCGCCTGTCCACAGTTTCGGAAGACATCTTGCTTAACTTAAGTCTAATTACCTGACCCATGTAGCGCTTGTTTACCAAACGCTCCAGGGTCTCCTTAGCTACTGATATCTCTAGGGGATCTCCCAGACTTCACCCGGGAAAGACTATCCTTAAGAGCTTTACCTTGTTAGCCTTGTCTAGTGCGAGCCGTTTGCTAAACTCGGTGATGAAGGAGCTAATCCTATCCTTAAGCCTCTCCTACTACCTATTCCAAACAACCGCCCCTACTAGTTCCGAATAGCCTAACCAGTGGAACGTGGGGCAATCTGTTAGATCTATGTCAGCCTTTCTGACTAACAGTCTATCCAGGTAGCTAGCCACCTGGGTAAATGGCCACTTAATTGCCCACATCCACAACTCACACTTTTGGTGATCGCCTGGTATCTATCGACAAGACCAAACACGCTGATCAGATCAGCCAAGCTACGATCGCCCGACCTCTCGCTATTTTCTCGCCTCCTAACTACCTCCGCATCCAGGGTACGCTTAACGAGAAAAAAACACCTCTGGTCAGTCGGCCCTCATATGCTGAATAGACGACAAAATCGTAGACAGCACACAAGCATCATACGTTGCAAACAAAGTGAGTTTCCTGGATCGCAGCGACATCTACACGGAACGGCAAGAGGTCACCAAGCAGGCGGACAGCCTTACTGTTGACCATGTTCACCATAGTCTATGAATATAGAATACAGCGCAGTACGTAATCTGTTCAATGAAACAACGTTAAAGATTAACACTTACAAGTCAGACACTCTACTGAATCTGACTATATCGCCAATACCCCCAGCAGTTGTTCCGTAATTCTTCAGTCTTCGATATCAAAGGCTGCCAGTGAATATTCGGAAAAAAACATGGCCGCCTTTATACACGTCGCATTGAATATTTTGAGCCTTCTGATTGGTTAACCTTTCTATTGGTGAACTATAACATGAGTCAACTCATTTTGGCTGGCTCACTAGTACCCCCCCCCCATTTTGGGTACATTATAGAATCTTCTTTCAAAATATTAGTAAAGTCAATATTGATATGGAACAAATACTTTAGTATTCATAAAATATATCTTTTTTGTTTTGTAATTAATTTTTTTTTTGTAATTTTTTTTCAAAATTAATATCCACAAAAATTAGTTATATCATTTTGTCCACTGTTAAGTATTTCAGGTTAATAAACATTAATAACAATATTATAAATTTGGGTTGTGATCACAACAAAGAAGTGGAAAAAGTTGTTATTTTACCCATGGCTGGGACCCATTAAAACAGGCACTATCACTCCGGGTCAGAGTGATTCTGAGAGTCATTCAGAGGAGGATTGAGCTAAAAGTAGGACTATTTACGTTTATATCCCGAAACTAAGGACTTACATTCATACTAAAAACTGACGTCTCTTAAGACAATAACTAATGGATGCAGTTTTACGTCCTACCCAGGATTAATAAGGACCTTATAGGTCAGTACCAAATATGACAAATATGAATGAAAGCCCCTAATTTCACTTTTGTAATTGGCTTTGTAAACAAATCCGACACATTATTTTCCGATTGAACATATTCAATTTATACTGTTTTCTTTTGTACTTGATCCCTAACAAATTGATATTTAATATCAATATGCTTTGATCTTTGATGTATTATTGGATTTCTAGCCAAAGCAATACTGGCCTGATTGTCACAGTAAATAATTACAGGCTCACTTATTATCAGTGTTGTAATTGTTTTTATTAGTAATTTAAGAAAAATAGCCTCTTGTGTTGCTTGCGACAATGCAACATGTTCCGCCTCTCATGTTGAAAGTGAAATCATTCCCTGTTTCTTAGATTTCCAGTTAATCATTGGATTATCTTTTACCAATCTAAAGCAATAGCCTGTGATACCTTTACGATCTAGTGAATTTGCCCAGTCAGCATCACAAAATCCTTCCAGTTGTAGTGGTTTTTTTTGATTGTCGAAATACTAGGAACTGATTCTTAGTTCCCTTTAAATAACATAATACTTGCTTAGCTCTTGTTAAATGCACAGTCCTCTGTTTATTTAAGTTTTGGGACAACTTAGTAACCGTATAGCAAATGTCTGGCCTTGTTGATGTCATGACATAAATAAGACTTCCAATCTATATGCTGTATTCTTCCTCACACGCCGCTATACCATCTTCATTATTCATAATTGTGTTTAAATCCATTTCACATGGAGTAGTTCGTGTTTTAGAATTTTGCATGCTGAATTTAGATAAGAGTTTTTCGATGTATCTAGATTGATTCATTGTAACAGTGTTGCCCTTAAATTCGAACTGTATACCAAGAAACCATGATAGTCGACCCAAGTCGGTCATTTTAAATCTTATATTTAAGGAATTTTTAATTTTTAATATAGCAGCTTCACATTTTGAAGCAATTAACATATCGTCGACCCAAATAATCAGAATTACTAATATTTCATTATTAAATATTCTTGTGTACAGGCATTGGTCAACTGGGGAGGGTTCAAAATGTTGTTCAATTAAATAGGAATGTAGTAATTTATTCCACGTTCTTCCGTTTTGTTTGAGCCAATATAGTGACTTTTTGAGTTTCCATACATAATTATCACCTTTTTCAAAACCTTCTGATGGTTCTATGTATATTTCATAGTCAATCGGAGCATTTAAATACACTGCTTTAACATCCATATATCCATACCATAATGTGCAGCCATTTGCATCAAAATTCTAATTGTTGTCATGTTTGTTGTTGGACTGAATGTTTCTACATAATCTTCCCCGTATATCTGCGAAAATCCTTTAGCGACAAAACGAGCCTTAAACACTGGCGAGCCATCCTCAGTTCGCTGATAGGGTTGACCATCGCTACCTTGCTACTGTCCTGCAGGCCGCCGGATTCGAACCCGACTTCTGCCGCTGGATTAGCCTCCTGTATCGCCCCCCCCCAGTGCTGTGGTACAGGTGAACGGGAAACTGTCGGGCGCTTTTGCGCTGTCTAGGTCGGTCCGTCAGGGTTGTCCACTGTCGCCCCTACTTTATGTTTTGACTTTGGAGCCTCTCCTTCGCCGGCTGAGGGACAGGGCGTGCAGTCCGGCCCTACGCGGAATCGCCGTTCCTGGCGGAGCTCGAGCCAGTGTTTTTGCGTACGCTGATGTCGTTTCTGCTTTCGTGTCGTCCCGCAGCGACATTGAGGCAGTACTGAAGGCGCTTGATCGGTACGAAAAGGTGACAGGGGCCAAGATTAACCGCGACAAGTCGTCCGGCTTGCGGTTAGATGCCTGGAGGGGGGGGTCGATCTTCCGGGAACCATCAATTGGACGGACGGTCCTATCCGCATTCTTAGAGTGTGGTTTGGGCCCGACCTCCAACTGGAGAAAAATTGGTCTGAAGTACGAGCAAAGGTCGATGCTGCCGGCCAGACTTGTCATCGATGGAAGTTGTCCGTGAAGGGAAGGTGTGTGCTACATACATTTTCCCTCTTGTCCTTTATTCATTTTCCGTACTTCCTCTCTGTGACGACCATAGGAAGACAGTCGGGCGCTCGCTATCCTCCATTTTATGGAGGGGACGCGGGAATTGGGTCTACAGACGAGTCTGTACACAACGTCCGTGTCATGGGGGGACTGGGAATGCCACACTTGGAGAGCCACAAGCTCGCCTCGAGGTTGGTTTTCCTCCGCCACGCATTGACAGGAGATTCGATTATGGCGGGGATTGTTAGGGACGCGTTCCCTTTCCTTACTATCAGTCCCCCCATCTCGCGGGTTGAGCGCCATCGTAAACCCCGGGATCAATCGGATTTCCTTCGCGAGTGTCGGTCGGCCTTGTTGGCCGTTCCTCGGTCCAGTGACCTTTCTCGGCCTAGGAAGGTCTTCTATCGTCTTTTAGTGGAGGATTTCCTACGTGAGGAGCTCAGCTTGTCGGAGGAGGAGTTTCGCTCCTACTGGTCTTGGGCGCCAGCGGCGGATTACATCAGTAACCCTGAGTTTTCGCTTACCTGTCGATTGGCTCGGAATCAGCTGCCTCTCAATGACAAGGCCTTCATATGGGACTGTGAACGGTGTGGCCTTGGTTTAGAAGAAACGGCTTCGCACGCCTTCTACCATTGTCCCCGGGTACGCCCCTGATGGGACCATGGCGGCGAGTTGACGGCCCGTCTCGCTCCCGAAAAGCTTATGCTCATTGATCGCGCATACGCGTGTGACAATATGTCGCCCCCGTATTCCTGGGTGAAACGGATGGTGTTTCTTGCGCTGCTAGCCACGGTCCGAATGGTGATATGGACGACGCGACAGGAGGAAGTCTTGCGAGACAACCGTCTTTTTCATCAGGATCTAATCCGATTCTTTGAGCATCAGCTCAAGATGAAGATTAGAACTGATAGAAAACGATTTCATTCGACAGTCTTCAGCGAAAGATGGGTGAAAGAGTCGAGCTTGGTTCGTTTGAACGGGGCTAGCCTTGATTTTCTTTTCTAGGTCAACCTACGTCGCATCGGGGTGGTTTCCTGTCGAGCCCTTCACTTGGTTAGGTTAGACAAGCTTTTTTATATGTGAATGTGAGTAAGTGTTGCTCTCGGCCTGTTTCTGGCCACTTCTTTAGTTATGATCCAGGTTGAGATTCCCAACCTCCCCAGTTTGTTTCTGACCCTTTTTTTATCTCGACTGGGTCAGCTTTATAAGTTCCCATGTCCGTATGATTTTTTTATCCTTTTCCCACTCCCTTATGCCTCTCGATTTTGTCCAATGGGCAGAATATAGCGGTCTCTCTGTTTTGAGGGTTGGACGGGCCCTAATAACATCCGTTGTGTTTAATTTGAATTGTTTTAATATTTTAGTTTGTTAATGGGTTCATCTACCTCCCCTCTCATTTTTCATCATAGATTTTTATATATATTGTAGCATCATTCAATTTTTATGCCTCGGGGCGCGTTTTGTAGGTCTCCCTAGTGAGAATGGTGTATGGAGGATTGACTGGGGACGGACGAGTTCTTATGGTGAATGGTGAAATTGTAATGCATGAATGGGTCGTGAATTGGATTAGCTAGGTATAGGATAGTTAGGTAAGACCAGCCTCAAACCCCTCTCTTTTTCGGCCTTGTGACATAATTGTATTTTTTTAATACAATAAATATTCTAGTACCCAAAAATTTTAACGCTTACTCCTATCCATCAATTCATTCGTATTCAGGTTGGCTATCTTGATAGACATTTTTTAAGTCTGAAAAATAAAACATATCACAATACATACCGGGCAGAAATCTGCTGGGGTAAGGACCTCGAGGGATTTTCCTAAGCTCCCTGTGGTTAACTCTGACGTCACCTGTCCATCAAGGACAATATTGCCAACGTCCATAGGATAGGTTAACTTTACCGCCCTATATAACGAAGGATAGAACAATACGGTGACCCGCCATGAGACAAAGTTTTCTTTTAAGTTGGGACGAACCCAACTCAGATACACGAATTTTTGGGAACGTGTCCTTTGTTTCGAAAAGGTAGTGATAATACCTGGAACCTTTGGGAAATTGCGGAGGTCCTCTCCCGACTTTCTGTCTACTGTGGAAATTTTAAACAAATGGCCCAGCGGAGCATTTTTTTATGGGTGGAAAGGTTCTTTTCTAGTTCTTTTTTGCACACTTTACATTTTTCTTTTTCTTGGCGGGGTGGAGTCGGGAAGAAGTTGATGAGTGAAGGAAAGTAAACATTGAACTGGCGGAGGAGGTTGATGGATAGGAGAACGAAGCTCAGGCAGGTGAAGGGGGAGATGCTTTGGGCATGATAATAGCATCTGAAATTTCCTTTGACGAAGAAGGGACGGATAGGGACCTGGCTTTGTCCATGCCCCTCTCCGCCTTACTTTGCCCAGTTGGTTTTTCTACTGGTTTCTCTTCTTCCTCCTCCCTGATCCTCTTCAAAGATGAAGATCGGGGCGAAGGCATTTCCCCCACCTCCATCTCAGATTCGTGTTGTTGCTGTTTTTGTTGCTGATGATTTGGCTACTTCTGCTGCTGTTCTTGTTGATGCTTTTGTTGTTTGCCTTTCTCTTGTTACAGCGGTTTCTGTTGTTGCTGCTGCTGCACCTCCTTGGGTTGCTTCTGCGGTGGTGCTTGATGTTGTCTCGGAGGTGGCACGTACCGCTGTTAGGGAGAGGGAAGGTTTGTCGTCTTCCATACGCTCTTCACTACGTCGGTTGTAGTTATATTGTTACATTCTTCCCGGGGCGGCGGCATTCCACCATTACGAGCATTCCCTTTCCCGGCACATCAGTACATTAGAGATCTCGCCAAAGCTGTGGCGGGTCAGAGTTACTTGAAGAACAATGTCCCAAGTGGCGATACCGGATTTACTAAATACTGAATTGACTTCGTCCACTTGCCCGTATTTGGCAAAAAGGCTCCCATCCGGTCTTCAGTAATGTCCACGGGCACACCAGGCACCGCGATTCTTGTTTTACGCGTCCTTATGTACTCGGTCTGGAGTCTCACTGACTTGGCTATTAGTATACTTCCGGTCAGCTGCTTGGCTTCTTGCTCGCTCGCTCGCTAGCCAGGAGAATGTCCCATATTGCGTTCGATCTCCTGGGTAGCACCTTTAGATCAATCTCTTCAGAGCCTCTTCCACGACCCCAATTTATTTCCAACTCTTCACGTGAGGAACTCATTTCTCTTAATGAATCCCTCATATTTGTTTCGTAGTTCGGCATAGTAAGCCGCATCTTTCTTCTTCGGTCTGTTTTTGGCCCAGGCTGTTTTATTTACTTCGACCCCCCCCCCCGGTAACGGCGGTGCTTCCTTAGAATCACTGATTGGCAGCACTAAATTAGTGTTGCTAATAAAATTTTCTTTTTTCTTTTCTTTTATAATTTCAAATGAAACGAAACTAAAGAAAACGGATTAGAGTCGTGGGGGGATCAACAAAATTAAAACAAAACTTGAATTTGCCAAAATAAAAATAAAAAAAAACGTAAAAACACAAAAAATAAGGAAAAGAAAATAGGGTCAGGGGAGCGCCAGTAAAACTCGGCTTTTTGAAAATAAAACAACCAAGTCACACCTATAAAAAGATAAAGTGAGACGAGGTAAAAAAAAAATAAAGTCTTGCTTACAAACTGAGGTAAGAGTAAAAATAAAACTTAAACTTTGGATAATGCAACCAAGTCACGAAACCAGCACTGTTTACAAAAAATTAAAAATTAAAAAAATACAATTTACAAAATAAATTGATGGGAAGTTAAAAATAAATGCTTGGTTAATAAAACCAAGTGGAAAACCAAACAAATTATAGTAAGCCAAAATAAAGTTTTGCTTACAAAAAGAAAATTTACAAACTAAATTGAGAGGGTGGAAAAATTAAAGCTTGATTAAAAAATTAAAGAGAGTGAAGGAGAGAAAAAAATGGCGCTTGGCTTGAAAATTAAAACACGTGGAAAATTTTTAAAAAAATTAACAGAAAAATAAAACAGGGATTAAACTGAAAAATTCAAGAGTTCGTATGTAAAATGCCAAAGAACTAACTCTGAACAAGCAAACTTTTGGAGTCAATAATCAAGATTTATTGTATATAGAATACAATTGTGGCACAAGGCCGAAAAGGGGGAATTGGGTTGAGGCTGGTCGTCACTTACTATACCCATTCACTCGTTACAATTTGCATATTCAACAAAAGAATGTATTCATCATCATTCAATCCTCCATATATCATAATACCTCATACACTCAGGGTACCTACAAAACGCACCCGATGACATAAAAAATTTCATGATCATAAAAATTTTATATATAAAAATCTATGGATGATTTACAATGAGTGGGGAGGGATGAACTCAGAAACAAACTAAAATATCAAAACCCTCAAAAGAGAGGACACTGTATTCTGTCTTTAGACAAAGTCAAGAGGCTCTCCCAATAAGGGAGAGGGAAAAGATAATATGGGGAGAGAAGAAAGCTGATCAAGTCGAGATAAAAAAGGTGGGGAAAAACAAATTGGGGGGTCGGGAATCTCAACTTGGATCATAATTAAAGATGCAGCCGGGACCAACACTTACATTAACTAGGTACTTCCAGTAAGCCAGCCATTCAAGGCCTACGATCTAACAGTCAGCCCATAATGACTCTAGTCAGTACCCTTACACCGCTATTTATACACCTGGCGGAAAACATATATTCATAAGTCCAGAGTGTCACACTGGAACCTCATTGTCGGTAGTTACTCATTTTCTTCCTATATGACACTTGGTATGTGAAAGGCAAATCAACTGTTAAAATGAGCCCTAATATAACGGTTTCTCTTTTTCTGTGTGTGCAAAGTGAATCAACGTTTAAAAGGAACCATGGTATGGCTTAATTTCTCTTTGTTTTGTATGCGAAAGGCAAATCATCGTTTAAAATGATCTTTAATATAGCTTTATTTCTCTTTGTTTTGTATGCGAAAGGCAAATCAACGTTTAAAATGATCTTTAATATAGCTTTATTTCTCTTTGTTTTGTATGCGAAAGGCAAATCAACGTTTAAAATGATCTTTAATATAGCTTTATTTCTCTTTGTTTTGTATGCGAAAGGCAAATCAACGTTTAAAATGATCTTTAATATAGCTTTATTTTCTCTTTGTTTTGTATGCGAAAGGCAAATCAACGTTTAAAATGATCTTTAATATAGCTTTATTTCTCTTTGTTTTGTATGCGAAAGGCAAATCAACGTTTAAAATGATCTTTAATATAGCTTTATTTCTCTTTGTTTTGTATGCGAAAGGCAAATCAACGTTTAAAATGATCTTTAATATAGCTTTATTTCTCTTTGTTTTGTATGCGAAAGGCAAATCAACGTTTAAAATGATCTTTTAATATAGCTTTATTTCTCTTTGTTTTGTATGCGAAAGGCAAATCAACGTTTAAAATGATCTTTAATATAGCTTTATTTCTCTTTGTTTTGTATGCTGAAAAGCAATTCAACTTTTAAAATTAACTTTAATATAGTTTTATTTTTCTATTCGTGGCTGAATGAATATAAACTCACCAATTTTTCATTCTCGTCCTCAATTTCAAGGCGGGCTGCGATGCAGTTCCTTGTGTCATAGAACGTCTTTCGTTGAGCGCGATCGGTAAGGTTGTGTATAAAGATCCCAGCAACGTTAACGCAAGCAAAGAACAAACCATTTGCCAACAGCTGAAAAAAAAAAAGAAGAAAACGTTACTGTAGATACCTAGTGAAATGATGAAAATTGGATAATAATTCTTTCATCAGAAATATAGCATAAATGTATACTGGTCTGTAGATATTCATTAAGCTTAGTGGGACACGGAGCTACTATTAGTAGTAAATGGTCTATGAGACGAAGCTATTGCTCTGCTCATATTCTACGGAAGGTGCTGTTTTGACGTCATATGCATGATCTCCGATTGAAAAATGAAAATCTGTGTGGAAGAAGAGAATAATAATAATAATAATAATAATAATACTTGGATAAGCTGAAGTTATTTTTACCCAGGACAAAACAAAACTCGAACAGTTGTTCCAAACATGACATTTAGCCATTACATTGAAATGAAATGTGCAATGTTAGTGATACACTTGGTAAAACTGGAATCAACAAAAAGAAACTAATGTGATGAATGAGCTTCTTTGAATTGATATTTAATGGAAAAGACCGCCATAAATACATTGGAAACAGGCGGCAAATTTAATTAAACATGATAAAAGAAAAAGAATATCTCAAAAGAAAACTTTTTGAAAATGAATTTCAACAGTTCGTAAGAAGTATAAATTATTGCGTGTATTCTTAGAAAGACAAAAAGAAATGCTTATCTTGAATGGGAAATAGAAAAAAAAACAACATAAAGTTATATAATTCAGAGAAGACAAGATTAGAAATAAAGAAAATTGTGTCGCCTCGGATATAAAAAAAGATTTGACGATTGCAAATATTAGAAAAGAGACAATAATCATACCAGACAGAAAATGCAGTAAAACTGACAAAAGAATAACTGTGAAGTCAGACAACCCAAAAAACAACATTCAAAAGATCAATTCTGAACTGAATATACAAACGAAAATAACTGAAGATGAAATTATATGGATTTCGTTGAGCAAAGAACACCTGATAAAGGAAAAGGAATCCTTATTAATAGTAGTTCATAAGTATATCGGAATAAACTATATTAATATTAATATAGACAGGATCAAAGACAACAATAAATATCATCCGTGCTGAAATAGTGTTGAAAACTATCTATCGCATGATCAGCGAATGCAGTCAATTAAGTTAGATCATGTCTAGGGATATCGGCTAGCTCTTATTTAGTGCTGTGCATTTATTGTTTCCACGGATTCCATGTACGCACTAACCGAACGAGGGATTGAAATTACAGTTACTGTATTTTATCCGCTAGGCTATTAAATGATTAAAGGAAGACCTAGCGGATTAGATGAAGGCTCGGGGGCACAACAGTCAAAACGATATTTTAATAACAAAAATGAGGACAATAGTCTTGCATGCCAAAAAATCTGCACTAGCGGAGTTGATAGACACATCCCTGTCGCTACTAGTGAAACGCATTATCTACCCACTTAACTGTTTTATCTCTGTATCAACAAATATCAATGGGTGCTATTTTATCAATGGATGCTTTGCTTGGTCTGTAGTGTTTGTTATTAATACCGGGTCTTTATGGAGCTACTATTAGATAACCTGCCACTTTTACTTGTAAATATTACTTAACATTAGAGATATCAGGAACAATAATTATAAAAATAAGCAATCTACAATAAAGAAAATGTAATATAGCTTCAATATTTTTAACAGTACGCACAAGAAAACACAAATGCACGCAAAATAGAATTAATATTCTTGTGAAACTATTCGAAAATCCCATGACAAAAGATTCCAACTAGAAATATGACATTACTATGCATTCGATGATAAAAGCATCAAATCCAAAACAGTATGTTAAAAACTACTAAGACGGAGAACATAAATATTTCGACTGAAAACTTATAAAATGCCTGAAAATATTTGAAGATTAATACCGGAAAAATTATAGAGAATCTTGAACCATTATTAAAAGTACTTCTTTTGTGTGCCATGTCCTTTCAGGACGTGGGTGATCATGGCTCTCCATAATCTCTTGTCCTTTGTAGCTCTTAGTAAATTTTGTCATTTTCTATCTCTCCTAATCTCCTGTCAACCATGTGCACAGTCTCGTTAGACAGGGAGTATGCGCTGTTTGCCTTTGTCTATTTTGCTTTTGATATGTCCTGTGAGTGTCATATTTTCTAAGATCTCTTTCCTCTGTTTTGAATAATTCTAATATCCTTCCCAATTAAATCAAGCTTACAAAACAGTTTTTGTGACGTATTTCATCAAACGGTTTTGCATAATCTATAAGACATAGTAATCCTCTTAAAATAGATATTTCCATAGCGTTCTATCTATCTATCTATCTATCTATCTATCTATCTATCTATCTATCTGTTTTTGAAAACTTCTCAGCTTAACACATTGCTTAAAATCTGATGAAATGACCCAACAGCATTCCTTCTTGGTGAGATGAAGAATCTTTTCAGTATCCTCTCCTATGTATGTGCTTGATATAAAACTTTCCGGATACATTAGTCTGTTCTCCAGTACTGATTTGCTAGAAGAAATAAAGTTTTTTTTCTTCTAATAAAATTTGATCATTGATAAATACTTTATCCCAAAAGGAATTGATAAATTATATAATAACAACTTATAGCTGTTTTTTGTAAATGTTAGATAATACAAATTTTCTTTTTATTTATCTTTCCTTCTGAATTCTACACTTGTTTGATTTAAATGGTAATTAAGTACGCGTTTGTCTGTTTTACAAGTATTGTTTTTATTTTCTGTTATTTATAGAATAGTGGAAATAAATCTCTACCGTTCTTTCTGTTGACTGTATGAACTCTTGTTACGTTTAAGAAATAAAATATACTAGCAGGACCTGTAAATTGCACGAATTTACTAATAAATTTTATTAATCAATGACCATTCGCAGTTAGTTATACGAAGAGTCTCTCTTATAAATAATGAAATGTCCTCAACAGATCGTTAGGTCATGGGATATGATTTAATCCCTCACTACAAACAACTATCATTATCCAACCCCTCTCTGTGTCATACCATCTTTCTGTCTCTCTTTCTTTCTGTCTCTCTTTCTTTCTGTTTTTCTCTATGCCGTTTTCACTTTCTGCTTCCCACTCGGACGCTCAACACAATCTGTAACAAATTCGCAAAGGTAAGAATTCAATAAAAATTTTAATTTCAAAAGGTCACTTGAAGTTCAGGGATGAAATTATCGGATTCTCTTTTTGTCTCTCTACATCTCTCTCTCTATTTCTGTTTTCGTCTCTCTAATTCACTCTCTCTTTCATTTCCCTTGTCAGTATCTGTGATACCAAGCGTAACACACATCATACATAGTTTACCAAAGACTACCAAGGCTAAACCCTTGGTAGTCTTTGGTAACTGCTTCAGCAAGTTGACATAGTACTCTCTGTTGATGGTGTGTGACCATTTAAAGTCAATAAACTCAAAAACTGAGGCCTTCATCTTCCTTGCAAATAAAACGACCTTGCACTAAAGAAGGAGAAGGTGATTTGGGGTGTTTTCATTGTATGGGTTAACTCTGTCTCTGTCTCAAAGTGAAACACCCAACAGTCATCTTGGGTTAGGAAACGTTAAAAAACTCAGATTTGTCTACCTCAAACAATGTTAGATTTCCACGTGATGTGATCAGGTGTCAGAAGACGTGGAACTTTGTCTTCCCATTTATAATATTATTTACTCACATAAGCATAACACAAAGTCACCGTATTTGAGTATCCAGTAGAAATCAAACTCATCCCGTTAGCATCTCCGAAATGAACTTGGTAGCCATTGCACTACGGTAGGTGTCCCATATTATATGCGTTAACTTAGTTTAGTCTGGTAGAAGGCTTTAAGCTCATTATATATATATATATATATATATATATATATAATCAACTTATGTTATTTGGGGGATTTACAAATTCGTTATTTTTTACAGGAATACACATTTATCATTTTTACTTCCAACAATATTTTGAGTAAATAACAATTTTTCCAAATATTATATTTATTCGAAAAACTCGAAAGAATTCAAATGAAATTGGTAACTTCCTGGGAAATTGGAAATAGTTTTCCATCATTGACTTCAAGGTTGGAATATTCTGCTGAAATTAACCATGAATGCCAAACTTTCTCAAATCTACTCCCTTATAAAATCTTTTTCAATGTTCTCATTAATTTCATTGAAATAAAAAATGTTTTAATGAAATCTCTAGTATATGATATTTCATTATTATACACCGATTTCTTAGGACTGGTATCGTCATCTTGGTTGGTGTCTGGCAATCTTCGCAGAATTGAAAATTTGGGCATACTGTTTGGATTATTACTTGACGGATGTCATATTACGAGAAAACTTTTAGTGATTTTTATTATTTTCTATTTTACAAGAAGCAAATATAGAAATAAGAAAGTACATTCCTCATATTTATAAACAATATTCATGAGGAACTTACAAATACTGTGTGCTTCCTACACTTGTGGCCTTATATTAGACTAAGTTGAGAAGCATCTACAATAGTCTGATAGTAATCTCGTTACATAGGCTAAATATTTAGATGACAACTAAGCTGCATAAATGTAAACATAAAGAATAAACATCCAATATGATCAAATACTAGTTTGTTTATTGATATATGTTGTAATCACCTATTTAGTGGAAATTTAACATTTTTCAACATTCTGTATCTGTCCTTGAAGTTTTTATATATATTTTTACCCAAGTAAAGATCTGAAATGTCCCTTAAACGCCATTCTATATTTACTGATGAATTGCGATAAGACATCCATTAAAATAATTATCGTTTAATTTTCGAAACGTTTGAAAATAAAATTTAAAAAAATAAGTCTCGATCTAAAAATACAAATTATTTTTCATTAGCAAAATATTTCCTTCTATAAATAATTACACCATATTAATTTATGTTCATATTTTTCTATTTTACCAAAGATATTCATTTTCTTTTCATTTTCCGATCTAAATAGTTAATTATTTTACTGCCAAACCCAGTATTGCTGTTTCTGTTTCAGATAATGTCAAACAAACTATCCTGTTTGAATTACGCTATTATATATGACATTATCTAATTTGCCTCCGATCAATTATATACATTAACGGTAATTTGATTTGATTGCTGGTAATTTGGTTGTAGAACAGAAAACAAGTGATAAAGAATTGCAATGTTACCTCTTCATTGTTGCCGATTTGAACACATGTAACTTATACTGATTCAAACAGCAAATATTATGCCTTTAGTTAATTTAATTAGTAAAATTTCAGAAAATAATTAGCAAAGACATGAAATGTCCAATCCCTGATGTTGGTGAAATAAGTTTTTTGAAGGTTGATTCCATATTAAATTAATAACATAATTGCATACTAAACTTTTTAGATTCAATGATAATTTCATTATTGATATTTACAGCCAGACTAATGTCCTCATTGTTATTTCAGCCGTCTTGCCTTCTGGCCTACTGCACGTGTCTGTCGATTCTTCTAATTTTCAGGATATCTCGAACTGAAGCATCTATCTAATCTACGGAAGTAGACTGTTCTCATTCCGCTGTTGATGTATATAGTCAAATCTCGTCTTCGTTAAATTGTTTTGTAATTGATAATTATAAATTACTGATAGTTACGAATGATAATTTCATATTTCACACACACACACACACACACACACACACACACACACACACACACACACACACACACACACACAGCCGGAGGGCGCATTTTCTCGAATGTGCTGGTCGGTAGATGAAATAAAATACTGTCTAAAATAAACAGAACGTCTACTGAAATATGTGTATCCACTAATAATAACGTCTAATGTAAAAAATATATCAGATTAAAAAGTAAAATCTATAAATTCTTTAGAAATTGCTTTGTTCACATTTCAGGTACGAAACTGAGCAGGAAATCTGAACGAATATATATATATATATATATATATATATATATATATATATATATATATATATACATACACGAAGATTACAAAAAACTATTTGTAAGCGATTTTTGCCGCTATAAAAGTATATAAAAGCCGTTTTCAATATCTTTGTTATTTTGGGCGTTTTCAGGAACAAAATCTTGCTTACAGAAACAATCAATTTTTTCTTGTGGCTTGAGTCGGCCATCAGTATTTACGAGACAACTATTCAAGCGTAAAAACTGTAAAAAACTGGCCTAAAACATTATACAATTATACAATCTTCGTCGACTACTGGAATGACCCTTCCATTATTTGCATAAATTGTATTGGATTAGTTTCAGAAATCTTAAAATATATCGTTTTATAGGATATAATTTGTTCACGTTAGAATTGTTAGGGCTTTTATTTGTCAATATTGCTTGTTGACTAGTTTTTGTTTTCATTATATTTGTGTAGCCCGAGTAGTAGCTTGAGTATGAGGTGAAATTTTATCAGAGTATATGTTGCTACAATATTCAACAACCTGAAGATTGTAACAAAAATATAGTGGCAAGAGGTTTTTCCTATACTTTTGTTGCAATTATCAGGTTGTTTTTATATTCTAAGACCGATAAGTCAGCGACAGGGAACGCAAATAAGGAATAAACCTTTACAACATAATTTGAATTCACTTCTCTATCGTTGAGAACATGTCGGAACACAACAATTTCCTAGTGATCCGAATCCTAACCAACGAGTACCATTTAAATTTAATTACAGATTTATATTCTTCCTCATCCAACTTTACTGTCACGCCATATTTTTTTTACTATTTTTATTACTACTACTAGTATTAGTTGTATCTTAAGCTGTTCAAATTTCTTAGATGATGAAACAATGCCGCTATTATTCATTTTAGCTATTTATTTCTAGATGTATTTGTTAGATATCAACACACAGACCAACATACGAAACTAGCCTATGTAGATATAGCTGGTAACATAGGAAACTAACCCCGCCTAAAATACGCTGCTAGCTTTACATAAGAAATAAAGCAGACCACCACAAAGTCGTTCGGTTGTTTCTTATTCAGGCCTTATTTACTTTGTCCTTTTTACCAAATCCTACAACAGTATTATTTTAGTTTTATAAATTTTACATTTAGTAACGTTTATTTTATTTATTTTGAACTGAAAGGCACATTATTTATGAATCCTGTAATCACGAGAAATTTGAAACCAAAGTAATTGTCGAGTGACGTCCATTCTGAAATGAGGACAGTGTTGAATAGACTGACAGCAAACAATATAGATGAACTTGCATGGTACTTGTAGGCACTCAGCTGACAAAATGAAAATCTTGTTTAACCGAGATCTACACTCGAGCAGCTGTAAAATATTCTGTAGTAAACTTTGGTGTGAATGTCCAACTGCGTCACAATAAAAACGCAGATCTAGAGTTAATACAATGGATATCGAGCAGCTGAGACAATGCAGTAATGGGAATATCTAAACAGATTGAGATGCAGCTTGTAAGAATGAAGAAGGCGGGATAGGAACCGAGCCTCTTTGAAAATCTACGATAGAACGTAAATCTGGTCGGAATGCATTTCTGAAAACTCTTGTAACCACTTGGACAGAGAACGTATAATCAAAACCAGATAATCGAGGACAAAGGAAATAGCTGTTGGACACTACTTAGGCTCGAAGTGGTAGATGGGATTTTATTCGCTGAAAATTATTTACAAGAACGATAGAACTATATATATAATCTACAATATTATGGTTTATATATATATATATATATATATATATATATATATATATATGAGTGTGTGTGTGTGTGTGTGTGTGTGTGTAGGGCCAAGGAATTCATAGATAATTTTGGAAAATACATTGTTGATTGAATCTGTAATTAAATGTAACATTTGGTCACTTGTTTTCTTTATTCCAAATTCGGACAGAACTTATGGGATGACCTGATATTAATAATAATATTAATATCTTTTTATTTATCTTATATTCACATTATAATATTTTCTTCCTTTTTCCTTTTATTCTATTGATAATTTTTAAATTAATGTCAAACGTTAACTGCAAAATATATCAACCTGTGTTTATTGAAATTAACTGCAATATGCCTATATATGTTAATTTATTCTTCCTTCCTCACTTTTTTCCTCCCCTCCCTGCATTTGCTTTCTTATATATTTTCTTCTTTTTTTCTTTGTCTCGTTTCCTGTGAGACGACCTATTATATAGATCAAAGTCTGGTCCGTATCCCCTCCCTTACTCTTAAGTATTTTAATAAAAATATATTTAAAATTATTCCTATCTCTCCCTTCACTAATTTCGACCATATCCGTCGTCCTACTCCTCCACCTCTCTCTATCACCTTACATCAACTTAAAACTACCCCTCAAAAGTGTATAAAAATAATACGTAAATTTAGAACCATTTTTTATGCTTGGAAATGTGATCTGAAGAATCAGAAAAAAAACACCTTCCTGGGGAAATAAAATATAATTAGTGGACCCTTAAGGTTGTCTGTTTTCTAATTAAAATATAATATTTATATATATATATATATATATATATATATATATATATATATATATATATATATATATATATATATATATATATATATATATATATATATATATATATATATATATATAGAGAGAGAGAGAGAGAGAGAAAAAGATAAAAAGAAAGGATAAATATAGATATGCACTTTAATTGGCATATATATGTCCGCATCCTGTTACAGCTGTTAGCTGAATTAGTATAAAAATATTATGCGCTGCATAATTTAAATCTTTGTGGAAAGGGAAAAGCATAAATACATTAAGGAGAACGAGATTACATTGAAAAATAACGATTTATTATGTAAAATAAATGGTTTTTACCTCATAAAGCTTTAGAAAACACCTGTATAAGTAACTGAATATATCAGAGTCAGCATAACATTTTTCATGTAATTATGCATTATATAAGTTTCTTCTGAAAAGATTTAACTAGGAAATGAAGGACAGAGTATACTACGGTTATTTTTTAAAATATCTTCCTTGAAAAAGATTAATGTAATCGATAAACTAATAATTAAATGTAAATATCTATTATACCTTCATCATCTAAAGTTATTTTCCACGTCAGTTTTGAATTGGTTTTAAAACTTTAATGTTATAAACAATGAGTAGTTGAATACAGAAGACTGGTACATCAAACTGTTGTTCACATAAAGCAAACAATATGAAGAGAAACTTAACATGAAAACAACAATTATATTAGAATATGTTTACATTTGCATAATATATTCTGTCTAAAATTCAGTGAATTTTTAATCAGTCGAAAAATATTAAACTGATGGTGAAAAATTTCCCCGTTATCTCCTGAGGTTAAAATGAAAGAATATTTCACTTTTCAGTCGAAAGAAATGTGTCCTTTTTATCTACCCCTCAACGTCTATTTAGAAAATAGATGTGGTACGGTCATTGTCTTCGAAATTAAATAATTTCCTTAAAAGGACTTATAAATCCATCAAAGTTGACATTTTGCACATATTTACACGAGATGAACATTAGAAAATACAAGTATAATATACAAAGTGAAACAGATCAATATAAATATTGATATTTAGCAAATCTATTACTGGATCATAAGTGAGAAACTAACGATACAATTTTGTTTGAATTTAGTTGGAACAATTATACACTTATTTACTCAATCTAGTGTCGTCATCTTGATTTGTACGGTGATAATGTTTCGGTCCTCTTCGGGTGCCTGTTGTCGTTTCAAGATGAGGACGCTAGTCCATGTAAATCAGTCTACAATAGCCAAGCCTGTTACTGGCGCCAGACCATATCTGTTTAGTAAAAGTTTATGTAAACACTTGTCAACGGGTATGATTATATTGTTTCAGATTAAAGATTTTCAGAAACCAATTTATGATCAGTTTTCTATCTTGAAGGAGGCCAACAGGGAAACAAAATAGATTCTCTTGTGGGTAGTTGTCAACACACGACACCCGAATTCGCGTTCGTCACTGACGTATCGTTGTCGTCTTTTTTACCTTCCTTGAAAAGCCAAGCGAAGAATTTATGTTTGTTGCGTATCACTTTATAGAACAAGGAAATAGGGTTTGGATTTTAGTCTTAGCGAAGTTTTAGACAATAGTTATTTTTCAAAAAGGATTTTATGCAGATCTATCCGACTTTCCTTTCCCAACCTGAAATTAATATTAATAGTAGTACGAGTAATGATGATGGTTCTGATTGTAGTGAAAACTGAACTAAAACGGTTAATTAGTTTAATCACAATGACAGAAAAATTGTTCTTGTTATTATTTCTTGCATTTGCATCTTCTCAAAAGATTCTTGGTGTTATTACTGAAAACGGACTTTAAATCTCTAGTAACATTCTCAGATCATCTCAATCACCTTCTCAACTATGCGACGAATTTTTTTCTCCCTCTTCTAAATCGTTTCAATGAGATTTAATTAAATAAAGTAGGTGTGTGGTTGTAATGACAAAAGTACGCAGGTGTAGGCTTTAAGTAAAGCTTTATTCAACTGAGGGTATATTCCTTACACCAAAACAACACATTCTCACGTACCTTTCTCACCACATACACCATAATACCTCAATGTCTACATGAAAATACTAACTAGTCCCCATATCTACAATTCATCATCTGTGGGGGGAGGTGAATAAAACGATAATTTTAAAAACATGTCCTAATGAGTATTTACAATATGAAATAAAACTATTTACAAGAAACTAAACAAAATCATGTTAGTAATAAACCCCCCACAAACACTAAATGTGGCAGAAACATCCGTTAACTGGACGAAATCAATGCCGGACTATAATAAAATAAAAACATTCATTCATCCCAAGCACTAACACAGACACACACTCATTCAGACACAACAACAACTACGAAAAATTAACCACGAAACGAAAGTCGCCCCGCATCTACCAGAGAACTGATATCACTGACCACCTAACAAGGGAGGGGATGGGGAATTAAGCTTAAAGAAAAACAGGGACATAAATAAAAGGGGACATTGAGCATATATACCTTAGCTAAGTTTAATGAAAAAGGAAACTAAAAATTAAAAAAAAAACAAAAAAGCTAACCTAATTTTCGGGTGGGATGCCCGTGTTGAACACAGGAAAAGCAATATCCTGTTGCCTAACCGGAATAAAAGTGCCACTCCAGGTCAGCCCCTTTCACACGACAAAAACTCTCAAAATTCACCTACCTTTTGTCGAATGCTGATGAAGTGAGTCGCCGCCTTTCCGTCCTAATCTTAACCTTAAGCTTATGCTTAAAGTATAAGATCAGTTGGGAAGGAGTGAACTTCTCGCCTTCATAGAATCCCTTCTGACGTGTCCAAATCACGACTTTCATAACACCTAGAAAGCATAAGAACATATAATGTTCAGCCTTCGTCAACGGCGGCGCTACCTTGCTTCAAACAGAAGCGACCTCAAGGACAATGAACTTTCTAGGCAGCATGCGAATCATGAGGCATTCAACAAATCTACACAACAGCGCTACCAACCTGCAATGAAAGAAGGCGTGACCAATGGTCTCAGTCTCCCCATCACAGCGTCGGCAGTTTGGATCTTTCTCCAAGCCTGCCGTGCAAAGTTTTTGGCGACCCAGAGAACCCCACGCATCATCAGCCAGGTGAGTGATGCCTCATTGTTATTGAGACATTTTAACCCGGGCACCCAAAGCCATATTGAGCGAGCCTCCCGCTTCGTAAGACCGACTTCGTCAATTAGCTCATCATGAACAGACCTCCTAACTAACACATGATATAATGCCTTACGAGACAACGCCTGGACATTGGATATGCCATCCGACGCCCATAAATGGCGTTTCAGAGCACGACGACATTCACGGTAGAAAGACCATTCGACTCGGAGTAAACGGTGGGCCTCCTCCTGGCACGAGTGCACACTTCTCAAGGATAGGAAGTGCTCACGGGCGCCTTCCTTCCACAAGGCGCCCTCCTCATCCGATTCGCGACACATTCGACCCAGGAACCCGATGCGAAGCATATATTGACGAATCTCAATACTTGGCTTCAGATGGATGAAGGCAACAGATCTCCCAAGAGACTCTGGCAGCCTTGCCTCCCCACAAGGAGGAGAACAAGATCCTCACAAAAGCCTAGTGGAAAGTGGAAGTCTAGAGAGTCGGTAAAGGAGAATTGGGTAGATGTGTAAAACACATACTTCCTCCCTCCCCTTTAAGGAAAGATTCCTCCGAGACCACAAATTAATTGCGATCTCGGCCCTCCCTTGCACCTCCGACCAATTCATTTCCAACTGAATATCAGGACCGAACCAGACGCCGAGAATCTTGACCGGCCCATCCGTCCAGAGGAAAGTTCCGGGAAGAGAAACTCCCTTCCACGCACCCAGCCGCAAGGCAACAGATTTCTCGCGGTTAATCTTGGCCCCTGCCACCATCTCATAACCACTGATTTCTTTGCTGACTTCGTCAATTTCGGCCCTGCTCGACACAAGAACCGAAACGTCATCAGCATAAGCGGAATACCTAGGCGAGGTGGTAGCATCAAGTAGGGAAATTCCGCGTAAGACCGGATTTGTCTTTAACTTGCGCAAGAACATAAAGCAAAGGCGAAAGCGGACAAACTTGACGAATGGAGTGAGGAAATACGAAAGGCTCCGATCGTACCCCGTTCACCTCCACCAGCGAACCGGGGGTCGCATACAGATGTCGAATCAAGGTGTGAAAGTACGGCCCGAAACCGGCCGCCGAAAGGACAGCCTTGAGAAAGCGATGGTCAACCCTATCGAAGGCCTTGGATTGATCTAAACTGATCAGCGCGGTTTCACTGTCGACTTGCTCGATTATCAAGCGTACCATATAAAGGTTCTCCTGAATAGTCCTGCCCTTCAAAGCACGTCTATTCGGAGCCAATCAGACTAGACAGGACAACCTGCAAACGGTTCGCTAAGACCTTAGCCAAAACACAGAGTTAAAGAGCAAAAGTTACCTAACCCATGCCCACCGTTTTTGTCCTTACGTAACAACTTGATTACGCCCCTGGTATAGACCCCTGCATCATCCAGTTGCCGAAAATCAGTGCCAGCAAGGGAACAAAAACGGGAGACTGCCTCAAGTACACTTCGGAAGACCATCTAATCCCGGAGATTTGTCTCGGCCAATCTGTTTCAGCGCTTCACAGATTTCCGACACCTAGCCAGCTTCAACTGCCTCAAGGCAAGGAAAGTCCGCTAAATAGGCGTCGAAATGAGCAGGGCTCAGACCGGGCTCCTCGGTGAAAAGTTCCTGAAAGTACTCACGAAAAGCCTCACATATGCCTTCGTTTGTAGTAACGGTCAGCTTATCGGGCAATGTGACGCATACGATATGTCGCCGAGATGCACTCCGAACCTCCTATGCACGCAGTTCAGCAGCCATATTCGTTGCTTCAGAATATATTCTTTTTAACCTAGCCCTAACTACCAGAGCTTGATCCTTCTTGATAAGCAACTCTCCCTTAGATAAAGCTACGTCTCCACTATCACGGGATTTAATCGCTCGATCAACTTTTTGATCACAAGCCATTTGCGACGCTAGTCTATCTAGATTGAGCCGACGACTATAATCAGCAACAAACGTTCTAATTTGGGATTTAAGATTATCTCACCAGGCATTTCCCGCCACAGCCCCCGTCAGTTCCCTCTGTGGCACCTTGCATTATTAGAAATATTCATAGAAATATGATTTAATTTTTTCTTACTCGGTTACTAAACAGGTTGTTAATTTTTTTTTTTTAAACGGAAAATAACTGAGTTGAAAATAATTCACTAAGAGTGTACTAGACGATCCTAAGGAAAGAAGAAGGAAAGAAAGGAAAAAGGAAGGAAGGAAGAAAAGAAAGAAAGAGAAATGTATGACGCATGACCCAATTGAGGGTGGAGATAGGAGTCAGAAAGAGATTTAGGTCAACGTCTTGGCCGATTTTCGAAAGTCATTTTGGTAAGAATGTCGGTCAGAGCACCTAGCCTACTTTTGCATGGAAAGACACCTTATCAATTTGGATAAAGAGAAATTTTTGGGAACAATGAAACAATTTTAATCAGGGAAAAAGTGTCTTTGGGTTGAGGGGAGGACCGGTGGAACGATATACAGACCTGTTAAGAATTGGACACCCACGGTAATAAAGTAGAGACATTTCAATGTAGATAATTAAGATTTTCGACTATCAGGTAAAAACAAAGAGGTAAAAAAGAGGGACAATTGCTTTTGGCTCACAGAGGGCGCCAAGAAGGCGGAAAAGATCCTTTCTAAAGTCAAGACTAATTAGCAGCGGGCTGTTTGATAAAGTCCAGGTGAGAGAAAGCCAAAGATTGTCATTTTGCGTACGTGCAAAAAGGGCAAAATTGGATTTTGTTTTTTTTTTAAACAAGAACGATGTAACCACGCCCGCAAACAGAGGGGAGAGGATGTTCGATCAATAACAATTGGTCGAATACGATCACGTGACCTGCGGAAGAAAAAGGAAAAAGAAATGTTTGATCAATAACAATTGGTCGAATACGATCACGTGACCTGCGGAAGAAAAGGGAAAGAAATGCTCGATCAGGAACGATTGGTTGAAAAGCGGTCACCTGACATACGAGAGACTAAGAGAGATGGATGTGCGCCGCCCCACCAAAGGTACTGCGAGGAAGTAGGGGCGAAAACAATAGCGATAATGGAGAAGACAGAATTAATGCAGTTTTTGGAATTATCGAGAAAACCCTGACGCCGACAGACCCACCCCAGTTTGTTGCGGCGTCAATAAAAGCAGGGCCCCAATCGACAAAAATCAGATCATCCCCGGACGGCAGCGAGAAAAGAACCCTCAGACAAGAAGAACTTCCAGCCCAAGTAGAAGAAGAAGAAGAAATACAACTCAAGTCGGAGAGAAGAATCAACTGCGAATGATCGATAGAAATTAGCCCCAGTGTCGAACTGAACCACACTCCGACATACATACATGATTCTAGAAAGTAGGTAATTCGACATTTTCCTATTGTGTGATAGAAGCTTGGTGCCATAGTCCACAGAGCGGGTCGGGAATTGAGAACAATTTTGTTGTTATGTAACGGACTTTAAGATATAAAAGGTTGTTACCCTTTTTATCAGCAATTTTGTTTGGTGTCGTGAGTTTTTATTTTATTTGTGTTTTGCCACCCCGTCGGACTCAACTTGTATCGGCCCCGATCCCTGCTGGTCCTGTCTGTCTAAGATCTAAACACAGCGTGGGTAGACAGACCGGAGATCGGTATAGTTGCTTTAGTGACCAGGTATTGGAAGCGAGTCGGGAAAGGCGAGGCTGGTGATCATCTGACCAAAGGGTTGGAGCGGCACGCTTGGACCCAGGAGGAGCGACCAGGAGGAGCGACGTCACCGTTGGCGCCGTAACCAAAGGATCCGACACTGGGCCAGGTGTGTAACCGTCACAAGTGGTGCCGTGACCAACGGATCAACCCTGAGACAACCACGTCACATATGGTGCCGTGGTGACCGAGGGATTTCAACCCTGAGAAGACCACGATCGACCGCCGTTGCTGAAAGTTCAAGCAGAAATCAGAACGACCCGGGACCAAAGGAAAAGAAGGAACAGAATCGTCTGTAAGGTAGGACACCTTGTTTTGTTTCCCAACCTCGATTGTTGCTATATAGACTGTCTTTCTCTGTAGACATGTCAGATTATGAGTCAGATAGAGCAGTGGGGGGTGAAGAAGAAGTAAGGCGGGGGTTGTCAGTGGAATTAAGGAAGCTGTTAGGTGGACCGAGGGTCCCAGTATTTGATGGCAGCGGAGAGGAGTTAAAAAGGCTGGCTGGCAATCCCTCGAGAAGTGCCGAACCATCTACGAACTCTCGGACCAAGAAACCCTGTACCTGGCATACGATGCCACAAAGGGAAAAGCGTCTGAGTTCGTGAGGGGCTCTTGGAGAACCAACCCTGCTTGGCTTTGGGAAGAAATAAAAAACTGCTGACCAAAGAGTTCGCCGACGAAGGTACGGCCATAGAGGCCATGAGGGCCCTTTTAATCTGACACAGCTGCGGGATGAAACCCCGGGAGAATTAGGGACCCGAGCGGGGAAGTTATCGTCATTGGCATTCCCCGAAGTGGTCAGGGATAATGCGGTTATGCAGGCTCAACTGGCGGACCTGTATGTAGAGGCGCTGAGCGACGAGCGTGTTCGTCACGACGTATTGAAAGAAGGACCGCTCAGACTGTCGGCAGCGATAGAGCTGGCCAGGGAGAGCCAGGGGGTGGGATAAAGTGAAGAGGTGTGGGAAGAAGCAGATACCAAGTCAAGAGGCTGGAGGAAGGGGGGTAGGCGGAAGAGCCCCGTGTGGAATCAGAGGGTTAAGGAAGAGGTGGATCGGGCAGAATCAGGGGATGAAGAAGAGGACCCCAATAGAAGGGCATGGTCGACCAGGCATGGCTTTTATAAGCCCACGCCGGGTCGATACGGGCTGGAGTCTGCTGGACCTGTGGGTACGAGGACCACAGGGCGGCGGAATGTCCGACGAAGTGGGGTTGCCCCAGACTTCGATCGTGACAGATGCATCAGGTGTGGTAAGAAAGGACACCTGGCTAAGTGGTGCGGGCTGAGGAAGGGTGCCCCACCAATATTAACAAAGAAGGCTGAACCCAAGAGACCGGCCCAGGGAAAAAGTGGCCACCCCAGAATTAAGAGGGAGGGTGGCCCAGTTAAAAAAGGAGAGAAATAAAAATTGGACCAGTGGGTGGGCGAACCGCTTGAATAGAGGACGGGTTCCCTGAGGATAGACACAAGGCCAACCCAGTTAAAAAGGGAAAGAGCAAAATGTTGGACATGTGGTCGGGCGGGCCACTTTGCGGCAAGCTGTCCAGCAAGAAGGTGCTGGTATTGCAGGAGGCCATGACACCTGAAAAGAAACTGTATTCTTAGAAACGGCCATGGGAGACCGGGAGAGGTCCGGCCGGGGTCGCCCAGGTGCAGGGGGCGAAGAACTCCACCCTCAAAAAAAAATGAAGGTGATTTATTGCTACCGGCGCCTATGGCTGGGTTAACCCAAAGGTGGGGACCCAGGAAGAAGAAAGCTCAGGTGTTCTCTTCGCTAACGCAAGAGAGAGAACTATCCTGTAGAGCAGAGATAGGTGGTAGAGAGATGAGGGTTTTGGTGGACACAGGAGCATCTGTGTCATTGATGAGAGAGGAGACATACAGGCGGGTGAAACGGAAGGGAAGGTTACGGGAAGCGGACATAGAGATCACGCAAGCAGATGGGGCCCCCTGGAGATAAAAAGGGATGGTGAGGCTCCCGGTGAGGATTGGGAGGGTGAAAAGCACCCAAAACTTTTACGTAACCCCTGACCTGTGTACAGAGGCAATCTTTGGGAGAAGATTGGCTCCGGAGCCAGAAGGCCCAGATCGAGTTTAATCCTACTGTGTTGGTGGTGAACGGCGAGAGAACGCCATTGGGATGCCCACCAGAGGAAGAGATAACCATAGTGGTGGAGGAAGATGTAAAGTTACCTCCTAGGACCGCAGTGTCGGGAAAGGGTAGGCTAATGTCAGAAAAAAGGTACGGAGAGGACCTCTGCAGTTGGTCCCTGTAGAAGGAAAGGGCCTAGAAGATAACGAGGTAACCCTATGCGAAACGGTAGTGGAGGCAGCCGAGTTGGTGCCCATAATGATGGTGAACCAGGCCCAAAAGACTATAAAGGTTAGGGAGAGGGGAGAAGATAGGGAGAGCGCTTCCCTACGAACTCTGAATCGGGTGAGATTCGAGGAGGAACGAAGGAAGCTAGTAGAGCAAACAAAAGGAATCTTAGATGAGGATATATTAGCACCGGATGAATTTAGAACCAGAGTGGGGGTCTGTTAAGGAACAATCGAGATGTGGTGGCCCAGTCAGACAAGGAGCTGGGTCAGACCCACACAGTCGAAATGAAAATCGACACCGGAGACCACCCCCTGTGAAATTAAAACCCTACCGAACACCTATACATAAAAGACCCCTTGTAGAAGAGGCAGTAGAGGAAATGTTGAAGCTGGGATGATCGAAAGATCGATCTCTCCTTGAGCTTCCCAATAGTAATAGTAGGTAAGAAAGATGGCGGCCACCGTTTCTGTGTAGATTTTAGAAAGCTGAATTCTATATCGAAGCCGTTGGCGGTGCCATTGCCATTGATAGACGACATTTTGGCATTATTAGGGAAGGCAAAGTACTTTCTACGTTGGACTTGAGGTCCGGTATTGGCAGGTAGCCCTGGATGAGGCTGACAAGGAGAAGGCCGCATTCGCGTGTCACCTGGGACTGTTTCAGTTCAGAGTGATGCCATTCGGTTTAGCTAATGCCCCGGGAGTCTTCCAACAGCTAATGTCAATAGTGTTAGGAGGATACGAGAGCTTTGCCATGGCGTATTTGGACGATATCTTGATATTTTCGGAGACAGTGGAACAACACTTTTTTTCATTTAAGACAGGTGTTGGGAAGGTTGAGGAAACACGGATTAAAATTGAAATTGTCAAAGTGTCAGTTTCTGAGGGAAGAAAACTAGGTATTTAGGCTTCGTCATAAACGGAGACGGTATTAAACCCGACATGGATAAGGTAAAGGTCATAAGGGAAATGCCAGAGCCTAAGACAGTGAGGCAGGTAAGAGGTTTTATAGGAGCTATAGGCTACTACCGGCGCTTCGTCCCGGCATTTTCAAGAATTGCCATACCGCTAGTGGCCCTGACGAAGAAATACGCTAGGTTCAAGTGGACAGAGGACTGTCAACGAGCATTTGATTCGCTAAAGGAACAGTTGACAACCGTTCCACTGCTGACGTATCCAGACCTCAGCAAGCCCATGATATTATACACGGATGCCAGTGAGCAGTGTGTAGGAGCAGTACTTACCCAGCCGTGTCCTGATAAGGAAGGACCAGTAAATAGGCATACCAGAGGAAGTACCGATATACTTCCTCTCCCATAAGCTCTCAGAGACACAAACAGAGGTGGCCAGTAATAGAGAGGGAAGCATATGCTATCATGTATGCTCTCCAAAAACTGGACTACTATTTAAATGGTGCGGTCTTCACTATAAAGACAGACCACAAGCCTCTGCAGTACCTATTGCAGGCAGAGTGGACAAATAATAAGAAAATTCAACAGTGGGCACGTAAGTTAAGTGGCTACCACTGTAAGATAGAGTATTTGGCAGGAAAGGAAAACACGTGCGCAGATTTACTCTCAAGAATACCGAAACAACTGGAAGAAAGATCTGTAAGGGTAGAACAGGGAGTAGATGATAAAGCCTATAGAATAGGAGTAATTAACTCTAATAAGCTAAAAGATCGCCCTATATTAGAATCGGACGAAGAAGGGGACGCCCAGATAATAACCGATCCTTACTGGACAGAAGGAATTGAGAAGGAGCAATCAGACAGTGAAATAGCTGCTCTGAGAGAGAAGGTGAAGTCAGGAGAGACCACCAAGTATGCCATAATAGAGGAAAGGCTGTATTATCTCAGGAAGGGATGAAGAAGTCAAACCCAAGTTGTATGTGCCCAAAAGTTTAAGACCAGAGATATTGGAACAGTGCCACGAAAGGTTGGGTCACATGGGAATTGATAGGACATGTGATCTCATAGGAAGAAAGTACTATTGGCCCAAACTGTACGGAGAAGTCACTAACTATGTTCGAGTTGTGTAGTGTGCCAGTCGCAGAGCAGAAGGCAGGAAATGGCACCCTTGGAGGAAACAGACGTACCAAACTTCCCTTCGAGAAAGTGAGTATGGATGTATCAGGACCATATGGGGAAACTGCACAGGGAAACAACTATATAGTGAGCTTTGTCGATTGGCTAACAAATTGGCCTGAAGCATTTGCAGTACCAGACAAGAAGGCCAGAACTGTGGCCGGGTTGATAATAAGTGAAATCTTCCCTAGGTTTGGTGCCCCTGTGCAATTGGTAACAGATAATGGCACGGAGAATGTGAACAGCATCATGAGAGAGGTTTTGACAGGTTTGAATGTAGAGCACATAAAAACATCCCCATATCACCCCCAGGGAAATGCTAAAGTGGAAAGGTTTCATAGAACCTTGGGAGATGTATTGGCCAAGTTGGTCAGAGAAAACATTGGAAATTGGGACTTGTATTTGACGCAGGCTCTGGCGGCCGTGAGGTTTACGATAAACGAAACCTCCAGATTTTCTCCTTATTTTTTGTTGTTTGGCAGAGACGTGGTCCTGCCTGTAGATAACCTACTGAAGCCCTGAAGAAGGTATATGGGAGAAGATCATCATCAACTATTGCTGGAACAGCAACATAAGATATTCGTACAGGCCAGAAGAAGAATAAAGAGGGCCCAGAAGAAAAGAAATGAGAGGGTGAATGCTGAAAGAAAGGTGGTAGAATTGAAGGTTGGAGACCCTGTCTACTATAAAATCCACCAGAGAGAAGGAAAGCTGGACCAGAGATGGGAGCCGTACTACCGGATAGTAGAGCAGACGGGCCCAGTATCGTATGTAATATGGGATCAAGTGGCAGGACGAGCGAGGAGGGTTCATGCCAATGATCTGAAGAAGGCTGAAATAGCTAACCTAGAAATGAGCGAGCCGAGGCCTAAGAAGACAAGGAAAAGGAAGGTAACTCTGGTTGAACCGGAAGGAATGGAGACGGAGGAAGACTCCGAAGAAGATGAGGAGATAGGTCAACTTGACCAGATAAACGAAGCAGTCCGAGTGACAGAGTTGGAACCCTCAGCGGGATTAGCGATGTTCAGTCGTCGACTGAGTCAGTGCAGAGAAAACCCCGTGAGATCGCCATCACACCCCATGTCCGAAGAAAAGGAAGAAAAAGACGAAGAGGTCCAATCAAGCAGTCGAAGGCTCTAAAAGGAGGCACCCTGAACAAGACGAAGGGTCCAGCGAGTGGGAGGAGGAGGATCAAATACCCCTTTCCCAGCTTAAGGAAAGGATAAAGAACAGGAGAAGTTTACACATAGAGTCGAGATGTATCGAAGACATTCAAGGCGAAGACTCTAAACAGGAAGAAGAATCAGGGGATGAAGAAGAGGACAAAGAACCTCCTGGACGAGAATTAACCGCAGCAAGAAGGTTAGAGGTTGAACAGGAATCACCTCAGAAGATGAGATCAGGGAGGGAGAAGAACCCCAAATCTCAGTAGAACAAAAGGGCTGTGCAGAATAGGAGCATTTAGTGTCGACAGATAGCGACACTGGCTCATCCAAAATCCTATTGGCTGACTATGGTAGATGTGAGTGGAGGAATGGAGTCGCGGGCTGCACCTCACAAGGGACGGAAGAAGATCATTGGCATTGTTGATTGATCACCAGTGGTGTCATGAAGTACGACCTTTAGAGTGGGCGCCACGCACACCTGACCGGACCATTCTGTCTGCTAGAGGTTAGTTAGGGGAGGGAAGAGCCGAACTAAGAAAAAAAGTTATGAAATGATTGAGTGATGAGTCGAGCGAGACTAAGTGATTGTGAAGAATAACAACAAGAGAATTTGTTACCTTTCAGGAATGATCAAGATGAAAGGGTTGGTGATGACGATGATGGTGATAGCCACGCTGGTGGTGACGATGGCGGAAGCCGGGAAACGCAGCCGAAACACCATTTTTAAAAAAACGAGCCAAGTAATAATAACCAGGTCTAAGTGGTTGGTCACATTCGTGATAGATTTGAACCCGTATGAGTCGCTATTAGATAAGTTAGGAAACGAGCTGACGCAGCTGGATGCAGCCCGATTGAAAGTAGGACAAGATTATCCCAAGCAAAAAGGGTATCTAGTTTATTGCACTCCCTAGAATCAGAAGCCACTATGATAGAGGCTCAATGGAAAGACATGCAAAAACTACCTGCAGGGAATAGAGTTACTGCAGACGCGGGAACGAAGATCCGTACTCCCGATCGTGGGAAAGGCATTGAGTGTCTTGTTTGGAACAGTAACTGAAGATGACGTTAAATTCATAAGAAGGAAACTGGGACAAGTAGAAGTAAACCAGAGGACGCTTGCCCAGGTGGCAAGAGAGAGTGTGACGATATTAAATGTGACAAGGTTAGAAGTATCCAAAAATAGAGCCAGAATCAATTGGTTAATAGACAACCTGGCGAAATTGAGACAAGAGGTAATTAATAATACAGAAACTGTAATGGTTGAATTACAGGAAATAAGCGGATTCATGCAAAAATATTTCCAGCTAATGACGATTACGAATAAAGTACGACAAACTAGTCAGTCGTTGACGACCTTGCTGGAACACGTGAGAGCACAATTAGACATGCTGTCATTAGGACACCTCTCCCCAAGTATAGTAAATCCGGGTCACCTAAAGGAAGCACTACTTGGCATACAGACCGAATTGCCCCGCCATCTAAGGTTACCAGTGGACCCCACTAAAGAATTGTGGAAGTACTATAATGCCCTTGGATGTGTGACCTTGTTAGAAAATAGACGATTATTGGTAGTGATATCTGTCCCGTTACTAGATAGCGAGAGTATATTCGAGATATACCAGGTTATAAACTTACCCATCCCCTACCCCAGAAGAGATCAAGGTTTGGGAATGATAGCAAGGTACAAGGTGGAAGCAGACTACATAGCATTAAATTGGGAGAACGAAATTCATGTTGCTATCAGCTGAAGAAGCTAGAAGGTGTAGAGATGATACCCTGGGGACTTGTACCTCGTTGAGCCTATCTATAAAACTGGTAACCGCAAACTGTGCATACTAGAATTGTTTGAAGGAGGGAGAAGGAATCAAAAGAATCTGCCAAGTGGAGGTATTAACAAACTCGGCATTACCACAAGCTATCAGTGTTTCAGACGGGGTGTGGGCAGTAGCCACCCAGAAACATATCAGCCTGTCTAGGGTATGTGGGGAGAGTCCACAAGGACATTAAGAATAAGGCCACCGTTATCCCTGGTGACGCTACCCATGGATGTTCGGCGGTTGGGTGTCCATCTCCTTGCCCCCCTATTACCAGATGGAAGAAAGGTATGAAGAAAAAGATTCACTCATAGAGATGATTGGTAGAGGCTTAGTCAATTGTACAGAATTATGGGGCCGATAGTAAAGAGATTCTCTAATGTTACCTTAAATAAGATGCCAGTATTAATGAAGCCAATAGAAAAGATCGATATGGATCACTTAAGGGATAAGTTAAGTGCGTTGGGAGACGAAGGTGTAGCTTGGGAAGACGATGAGCAGATCGCGATAAGTTGGCCAATAGTAATGGGTACATTCCTAGTTGTAGCCATCGGGGGTGTAATAATATGGAAGATTAAGAGTAAGAGAAGATTAGCGAACGACAGTCTAGTGAGCATGCAACAACTCGAGGGGAGATGCTGAGTGGTGTTCCTCACTCAGACAGGACTGGCGAAGAAATTGCTGGAAGACCAATGGAGGAGGCTGGCGTGAGACCACCACGTGCGGCGGAAAAACCTCCCACAGCAGAGAGGAAAACATTGACCAAGAAGAACAAACCCTAATGAACACATCTGCACCTACAGACACACGCACACATTTCATTGCATGTAGAACAGAAGAAAATGAAAAGAACATTTCATTGCATGTAGAACAGAAGAAAATGAAAAAGAACATTTCATTGCATGTAGAACAGAAGAAAATGAAAAGAACATTTCATTGCATGTAGAACAGAAGAAAATGAAAAGAACATTTCATTGCATGTAGAACAGAAGAAAATGAAAAGAACATTACATTGCATGTAGAACAAAAAGAAAATGAAAAGAACATTTCATTGCATGTAGAACAGAAGAAAATGAAAAAGAACATTTCATTGCATGTAGAACAGAAGAAAATGAAAGGAACATTACATTGCCTGTAGAACAAAAAGAAAATGAAAAGAACATTTCATTGCATGTAGAACAAAAGAAAATGAAAAGAACATTTCATTGCATGTAGAACAAAAAAGAAAATGGAAAGAACATTACCCTTGCATGTTAGAAAGTAGAATAGAAGTGCATGAGACAAATGCATGGTGCATGTTAAATGATGTAATTGGGTTTAGGTGTCATTTACGGCTAAATGACAAATCGGTTAGGGAGGATTGTGGCACCTTGCATTATTAGAAATATTCATAGAAATATGATTTAATTTTTTCTTACTCGGTTACTAAACAGGTTGTTAATTTTTTTTTTTTAAACGGAAAATAACTGAGTTGAAAATAATTCACTAAGAGTGTACTAGACGATCCTAAAGGAAAAGAAGAAGGAAAGAAAGGAAAAAGGAAGGAAGGAAGAAAAAGAAAGAAAGAGAAATGTATGACGCATGACCCAATTGAGGGGTGGAGATAGGAGTCAGAAAGAGATTTAGGTCAGCGTCTTGGCCGATTTTCGAAAGTCATTTTGGTAAGAATGTCGGTCAGAGCACCTAGCCTACATCTTTTTGCATGGAAAGACACCTTATCAATTTGGATAAAAGAGAAATTTTGGGAACAATGAAACAATTTTTTTAATCAGGAAAAAGTGTCTTTGGGTTGAGGGGAGTGACCGGTGGAACGATATACAGACCTGTTAAGAATTGGACACCCACGGTAATAAAGTAGAGACATTTCAATGTAGATAATTAAGATTTTCGACTATCAGGGAAAAACAAAAGAGGTAAAAAAAGAGGGACAATTGCTTTTGGCTCACAGAGGGCGCCAAGAAGGCGGAAAAGATCCTTTCTAAAGTCAAGACTAATTAGCAGCGGGCTGTTTGACAAAGTCCAGGTGAGAGAAAGCCAAAGATTGTCATTTTGCGTACGTGCAAAAAGGGGCAAAATTGGATTTTGTTTTTTTTAAACAAGAACGATGTAACCACGCCCGCAAACAGAGGGGAGAGGATGTTCGATCAATAACAATTGGTCGAATACGATCACGTGACCTGCGGAAGAAAAGGAAAGAAATGTTTGATCAATAACAATTGGTCGAATACGATCACGTGACCTGCGGAAGAAAAGGGAAAGAAATGCTCGATCAGGAACGATTGGTTGAAAAGCGGTCACCTGACATACGAGAGACTAAGAGAGATGGATGCGCCGCCCCACCAAAGGTACTGCGAGGAAGTAGGGGCGAAAACAATAGCGATAATGGAGAAGACAGAATTAATGCAGTTTTGGAATTATCGAGAAAACCCTGACGCCGACAGACCCACCCCAGTTTGTTGCGGCGTCAATAAAAGAAATCAGTTGGAGGGCCCCAATCGACAAAAAATCAGATCATCCCCGGACGGCAGCGAGAAAAGAACCCTCAGACAAGAAGAACTTCCAGCCCAAGTAGAAGAAGAAGAAGAAATACAACTCAAGTCGGAGAGAAAGAATCAACTGCGAATGATCGATAGAAATTAGCCCCAGTGTCGAACTGAACCACACTCCGACATACATACATGATTCTAGAAAGTAGGTAATTCGACATTTTCCTATTGTGTGATAGAAGCTTGGTGCCATAGTCCACAGAGCGGGTCGGGAATTGAGAACAATTTTGTTGTTATGTAACGGACTTTTTAAGATATAAAAAAAGGTTGTTACCCTTTTATCAGCAATTTTGTTTGGTGTCGTGAGTTTTATTTTATTTGTGTTTGCCACCCCGTCGGACTCAACTTGTATCGGCCCCGATCCCTGCTGGTCCCGTCTGTCTAAGATCTAAACACAGCGTGGGTAGACAGACCGGAGATCGGTATAGTTGCTTTAGTGACCAGGTATTGGAAGCGAGTCGGGAAAGGCGAGGCTGGTGATCATCTGACCAAAGGGTTGGAGCGGCACGCTTGGACCCAGGAGGAGCGACCAGGAGGAGCGACGTCACCGTTGGCGCCGTAACCAAAGGATCCGACACTGGGCCAGGTGTGTAACCGTCACACTCTGTATCATTAGTAGCAGCTGGTCCAGGAAATCTTGCTTCCCAAATAATGAGCTGTTTAACCAGGCATCTTAACATTCTATCAAAGTTTACACGGACCCGGACTAGCCTATGATTCGAATAAACTATATAATGCAAACTTGGACACCCTAAGAACCCTACATCGACTCTCCTGACTAAGATTCGGGTCAGGGTAGCTAGAACGCACCTCAGTTTATGAGCCGGACTATTAGTCCAGGATACCAAAAGGTTGTTACCCATTCCGGTTTTTATCGGCAAGTTTTCTTGTCGATAAAGTCCCGAAATAGTTTCACGTTTTGTTAGTACCGAATTTGGCCCTATTCGATCTATATCGGGGTCAAGGACGGCATTCCAATCCCCGCTAAAACAACTAATCCCTGCTGGACCCGTCTCATGTCAAAAGATCTGCCGAAACAAACAGGCTGCGTGGGCATAAACAAGAGACGTAGAGCCTTATCCTTTATGGTAACATCCAGCGCGCAAAGACCAGCACATACAGCCTTCAAAGCCTTGCTCACCAGTCAGAAAAACACCCCTCGGGCTTCCATCAAAACATGTTGACTAGAGGGAAAAACCCCTAGACAGAATGCCCTCATGATCGCGAGAAGAAAAACGGATGTCTTGCACACAACATACATCCACCCCGAGTCGCTGAAGGTCATGAGGGAGCCTCACCCTGCGAGACTCCGACCTCAGGCCTCGGGCATTCAAACTAGTTAAGCATAGAGACATCAAACCGATTAGTGTTGCTCTCCTGCCTTGAACATGGACGGGGTAAGGATACCGACAGTCTCTCCCATTGACCTATGGCCCATCTCAGTCTTGATGGTATCGTCTTGGGAGAGACCGCCTATATCCCAGGGAAAGTCAGTTTTAGTGCTCTATAATGCACAATTTTTTTTTCATTTTCTTCAATTTGTCGTTTTCGACAATAGCAATGGGAAGGGACCTTTTATAAAAGCATAGCACGTACCTGCCGAACCCCCGTCCCAGTTCTTATCCCAGTTAATACTCTTTGTGACTCTGGAAAGTTTTTGGGTCTTCAATGTCTTTGTCTGCATATTGTTTAATAGAGAGGAGATATCTCAGGTCTTTATTCCTATTCCCGTAATCCCGGGCTTTTTCCGCTAAAAAGCAGGGGAAATGCAGCATACCTCCCCCACCTGAGTTGTATATATGTTTTTGTGTTGTTTTCGTTTTTCTTGTGTCTATTCTAAAAAGAAATTGAAGAAAATAAGGTTATCCGGATTTATTGCCATGTCATAATAAATGCCCCAACATATGTGGCAGCGAGTGTTAGTCCGCTTTCTTCCTCATGATAACAAGTGAATGTACAGCTTACCTTAAGTCCAAGCATCGACACGGTGGTGGGGGGAATCAGCGGCCAATCCACCGCCCTCACCAAATAGTGGGCTTGGGAGACATGCTTTCAATAAAAATTAAGAACAACAGGAGAAAGAATGGTGGCGAAAACAATTCCAAGTTCAGAAATTTTATCAAGCAACAATAGTCGGCCACTAAATCATGAAAATACTGACGAGACACATTCACATCTAGCCAAAGACATTCAATTTTCCCTTTTTTCTGATTTTTCTTTCGAAACAGGACCATCGGATAGGTTAGAATAATTAGGACAAAATGTGTTACTATGGGCAAAGACACTGACGAGTAGGGGGAGAGTTATAAGTTCTCTGGTTGTGGCGTTTATGCAATCTTCCGGTGTGGGTAGCAATACGTCCCACATGAAGAAGCCAGCGCCCTTAACAATTCTTAGAGGGCTAAACCCCAGGGGCTCCAGGGATTTCACCACTGTGTCTTTCGTCGGACGACAAATTTTGCGTGTACGTTTATCGACGACACTATTCTTTTTTCAATTTTCTTCAGTTCAATGGGATTATCCAAGAGTCCACCTTCTACGGCAAGGTAAGCGTAACTCTTGGCTCTCTCCATGAACTCCGCAATATTTATGATGCATTTTTTTTTGGGGGGGGGACTTCCAACAAAAGGGCGATTCCCCAGCTTTCGCATTAACAGATGTTTTGTCTTTCCTTTGGCCATTATTGGCCTCCATATTTGTGGTCAATTCTTTTTGGCCATTATTGGCCTCCATACTTTTGTTTTTGTCTTGGCCGCCAACGGCCTCCTCATTTAAAGGTGTATTAAATAAAGCAGGGTACTCTTCAGGATCGTCTTTATCGGGAGGGTCTTTTTTATGGAAAATAAATGTTTTCTAATTGACTTCCTAACGTCGGCCATCTAAGGTTTCTTTTTTAAAATTAATAAAAGACGGAGTTCTTTTTTTCCATTTTTAAGGAGAAGGGGGGTGATAAAAAGAAAAACAATAACCAATTAAATACATGAAATTCGCCTATAGTCGAAAAAAATAGAAAAAGAAGCTTAACTCAACAACGTTCCCCTGAAAGCGAGACAACAATATTTAAACAAAAAAAAAAAAACGCAAAACAGAAGGACGTACAAAAGATTAAATAGACGACAAACGAGAAAAAATTAAATAAATATACAACAAAATAAACAATAAAACGAAACGTTATACAAAGAAAAAAGTGAACGCTATACAAAAAACTACGAAACAAGAAATATGTAACAATTCAAAAAACCAAAATGGCTGCCATTGAAAAAAGTCAACCCAATATCAAAAAAACGAAAAAAAAAATCAAGGAAAGAAGAAAAAACGGACATATTAGATAATTTAAACAAAAAAAAAAATTGAAACAAATATGTATACCGAAGTTATTAACAAATAAAACAGAGAACTTTACTGATATTTAAAAAGAAAAACAAAGAACAAAGATAATAATAAACAAAGAAAAATAAAGTCGGACGAACCACGTAGAGAAAAAAATAAACAGATCATCTCTGGCAAGGGGATACAGAAAATCAAAAAATAACGGAAAAATGAATTAAAAAAAGAGAGATCAAAAGTAAGAAAAAATCAAAACACTAAAAATAAAAGAATAATAGCAAAATAAAGGAAAAATTAAAAATGGGGAGGGTAAAAATTGAAAAAGAAAAAAATTTGTAAAACCATCGTAAAAAGAACTTAAGAAAAAAGGTTAAATAAAACAAACGTAGCTAAAAACGGAGTTAACAGTACAAAGATTCTCAGAGTAGCAGGAAAAAGGTCGTACATGGTCTGAACTTTATTCGACTGAGTTTATTTAATTCTGTGTTAACAGAATATGTGGCACAAGGCCGAAATGGAGAAGTGGGGAAAAAGTTGGTCTTCTGTCTTAACTTTAAACTTAGCTAGCCACAAACGCTGAACCAATCATACTAACAATATTCTTTACAACAAAAACAACACATTCTTACGTACCTTTCTCACCACATACACCATAATGTCTCCATGAAAATACTAACTAGTCCTCATATGTACAATTTATCGTCTGTGAGAAAATTTAAAAAAATTAAAAAACTAGCCCCAATGAGTATTTACAATAAGAAATAACAACTATTTACAAGAAACTAAACAAAATCATGTTAGTAATAAACCCCCCACAAACCATATTAGTAATAAAACCTCCCGACAATCACTAAATGTGGCAGAAACATCAGTTTCTGGACGAAATTTATTCGGGACTATAATAATATAAAACATTCATTCATCCCAGCATTCAAATAGACACGCACTCATTCAGACACAACAACAGATACGAAAAACACACACACGAAAGGAAAGAAGCCCCGCATCTACCAGAGAACTGACATCACTGACCACCTAACGATGGAGGGGGTGGGGAATTAAACTTAAATAAAAATAGGGACAGAAGTAAAAGGGGCCAATGAGCATACATATCCTAGCTAAGTTTAATGAAATAGGAAACTAAAGAATCAAAACTAAACCTAAGCTAAACTAATTTTGGGATGGGTTCAACCCAGGTAAAGCAATATCCTGATGCCTAGCCGGCATCAAAGTGCCACTCCAGGTCAGCCCCTTTCACAGGACACAAACGTGCAAGATTCACCCACCTTTTGCCAAATTCTGATGAAGTGAGCCGCCGCCTTTCCGTCCTAATCTTAACCTTAAGCTGATGCTTAAAGTATAAGATCAGTTGGGAAGAAGTGAACTTTCCTTCATATTTTCCTTCTGACGTGTCGTCTAAATCACGACTCTCATAACACCTAGCAAGCATAAGAACACATAATGTTCAGCCTTCGTAAGCGGTGGAGCCACATAGCTACAAACAGAAATGGCCTCAAGGACAATGAATTTTCCAGGTACTTTGCTTGTCTGTTTTTCTCAGCCGAGTCTCTTTCCGTAGACAGAGACTCGACTGAGTCACCCTCTGCCCAAAGACAGAGAACTTGCCAGTCGCAAGCCAGGCAGCGAAATGTGACAGAGAGAGAGAGAGAGAGAGAGAGAGAGAGAGAGTCTGGAAAACACACACACACACACACACACACACACGTATTTTTTTTAGTGAAATTGGAGTAGATTTGAATAGCGAAATTAAATCAGAGCATTTTTTTTACTGAATGGGAAATTTGATTTAGGACAGAAGTTGTATCCATTGAATCTGGGTCATCAAAAGACAATGGAAATATTTTTATTGATTATAAATTGAAACTGAGCTGAGTAAGCTAGAAGGAACTTTGGAATTCACATGATTTTGGTTGAAGCAGCCAGAACCCCGTGTTAATCGCGTGCGAAGTAGTAGGGCCGAGGGTCAGTTATAACCAGTTTGGTTTATCTATATAAACGCGTAGTTATGCTGAAAAGACAGACGGGAGAAAATTCTTGAAGAGAGAAGAGAGAATTGGCCCGGGCGAGCGTTGGAAGGAGGAATGCCACTATAACTTTAAGCCCTTCACAGAAATCTTTATCCCTCCATCGCATGAGTCATATATCGTTCTGAGACGATTTAACAAGATAATCACATACACACACTCTCTCTCTCTGTCAAGAATCCAGTGTATGTTTTTTTTTTACTTTTCTTTTCTGTAACCCGTTTCTCTTCTCTACTATTCTTTTCTGCTATATAAAAGACATTACCAATTCAACCACTGAATCGATGTTTGTCCGGCTTTCTGCAGATATTAATTTTTTTTGCTGCATTCTAAATTTCTTAGGGGCCGGGGCGAAAGTGTTAGACTGGTGCCGTGACCAGGATAGACCCGTGGGAATTACCACGGCTGTCTGAAAGAGGAGAGAAAGTTGCATTTGTTTTGTCCAGTTGGGACCGAGTAAGACCAGAAAGGACTCTAGTCGTCGGACTATATTGGTCTGAAAGAGGCATAAGGAGTAAAAGAGAACGAAGCAAAAGAAGGAGGAAGAAAACACAAAACACGGAGCAGTGTGCCTCACTTTTTGGTTTCCTTTGTTCGCTCATTGCGCCGTGTTAAGTATTTTTCCTTTCGTTCTGTCGTTGGTCTTTCTTCTCGTGGGAAAGTGGTAGTTGACAAGACGCTAGGATGAGTGTAGCAGGATCAGACGCCACAGATGACCTTGGGGACATGGGAGTCCCCGAAATATTGATAGGTTTCAGAAGGCTGATAGGTATCATGAAGCTACCTACTTATGAAGGAAACCCTGCACGAATGGATTCTATCCATTCAGAAGAAGCAGGTGATCTATGGCCTCTCGGACCAAGAAATGGTGATCCTAGCTTACGACGCCGCAGCGGGGCAGGTGTTCAAGTTCATAGGGTGGTGGTACAAAGAAAACCAGGCCCTGGCGTGGACCGAGCCTAAATCCGCACTGGTGCGGCAATACGCAAGTGAGCGTACGGCCATTGAGGCAGTCAGGAAATTATTCCGGCTGCAGCAACAAGAAGGAAAGACTAATGAGAAATTGGGGGAAAGAATCGCGGGGCTAGCGGCGTTAGTTTTTCCGGAGTTGGCGACTCGGGACAGTGGTCCTATTCAGGTCTTGTTGACCGATGTGTACGCGCTGAGTGGCGGACCTGAGGGACGATGTTCTGAAGGGGGACCGGTCAGCCTAGCCACAGCCATAAAGGCGGCTCAGACTAGCGAGCGACTCTGGGATAGAATAAGAGGGCGTGTAGGTAGGAACGCCCGGGGTGGGGGGCAAGGTAGTGATGAAAAAGAGGGACCGGGAGCGGATCCAGGTACTGGACCCGAAAGAAGAGGTGGAAGAGGACTGGAAGGCTGAGGCAGTTCCCAATAGGAGAGCCTGGGATCTGCGTTATGGGTTTCACAAGCCCACACCGGCTCATATGGGCTGGTGTGCTGGACTTGCAAGTATGGTGGGCATCGGGCCCGTGACTGTCCGACAAACTATGGAGGCGACCCAAGGTCTTTGGGGCCGAACTGTGGCGAGTTCGAGCACTAGGCTGGGTGGTGTACGGCAGAGGGAGACAGTAAACTGGGGATAAAGCTAGTTAATACACCGGTGCCCCTACCGAGAAAGAAAAGGTTCCGAGAAACGCCGATGGGTCACCCGTGAAAAAGTAAGAGGCAGTGTGGCCCCAGTGCAAGTAAGACCTCTGAGATGCTGGACATGTGGTGTGGTCGGGCACTTTTCGGCCAGTTGTAAGGAGAGAAGGTGTTGGCGCTGTGGAGATGCGGGTCACCTGAGACGAACCTGTCCTTGCAGGAGAAAGATGGAGCACACCGAACAGAACAACCCTAACTCGAATGGAGGGGGGAAATGGGTTTCTAGTCCGAGAAAAGAGGGTCATCTGAGCTCTACCCCACCCAGGAGAGCCCCTAGACAGAAATGGGAGCCCCTAGAAAAGCTGAACTTCTGTCACTAACTCCCACGTCTCAGTTGTCGAGAAAGCGAGAGGAAGGGAGAAAACATACGGGAAGGAGAAAGGCACAGGTATACCGTTTGCTGAAGGAAGGGCCAGACTTCACCTGTAACGTGTTGCTGGGAGACAAGAAGGTGAAGGCCCTTGTCGATACTGAAGCTTCAGTGTCACTGGTTAGCTCCAAGGTTTTTAGACAGTTGGGACTGAAAACGAAGCTTAGTCCCGTTGATCTACTAATGTCGGGCTGATAGTAGCAGGAGGAGGATAGAGGGTATGACGTGGCTACCTTTCCAGTTGGCAAAAACCAGAGGTAAACTTAAGGTTTATGTGACACCTGACTTGTGTGGTGAGCTAATTTTGGGAAGTGACTGGCTTAGGCAGAATAAGACACAGATCCGTTTCGGCCCCGCCACACTAACATTGAACTGGTAGGGATACTGTTGGGAGAGTATAATTATGAACAGTTGCCAGTGGTGGCCCAGACAGATATAAAGCTTCCCCTAAGACTACTGTATCTGGGAAGGGCAAGATTATAACAGAAGGAGTGCTGAACAGTGACCTGTACCAAGTGGTCCCTACTGATACGTATGATAATAGTGAAGGGAAATAACCGTGTGGTTCGTTGGTGAAGAGGTCTGGGACCGTTCCCTTACTGTTAACCAACACTGCCAATAAAACTATTAAAATAAAGCAGGGGAGGAGCTGGCACGGGCGTGCCCAGTGAGAGAAGTCGAACAGGTGAGAGCATGGAATGAGAATAGGCCTGGGAATAAGACCGGTAGCAATGAAATAAGGGATGAAGATATAACAGCGCCTGAGCGTTATAGGAGGAAATTGAGTGGTGGTTGCTGAACGGTAATCGGGAGGTAATAGCCATTACGGATAAGGAAATTAAGTGGAAATGAAGATAGACAAGGGTAATCACCCACCTATTAAGTTAAAACCGTATAGGACTCCAATCCACAAAAAGAAAATTAGTAGAGGACGCAATGAATGAAATGATGGAATCAGGGATAATCGAAAGGTCCAAATATCCTAGAGTTTTCCAATAGTGATTGTTGAAAAGAAGGATGGAGGGCATAGGTTTTGTGTGGATTTTCGTCAATTAAATGCCATTACGAAACCCTCCCCTTGATTGATGATATTCTAGCTCTTAAAGGAGAGTCTAAATGTTTTTCCACCTTAGATTTGAGGTCGGGATATTGGCATGTAGCACTTAGCGAAAAGGATCAGGAAAAGACCGCTTTTACCTGCCACATGGGTCTCTTCAATTTTAGAGTTATGCCGTTTGGGCTGGCAAACGCCACCGGTGTATTTAGTCAGTTAATCTCCATCGTATTGAATGGCACTGAGGCATTTGCCATGGCGTATCTAGATGACATCATGGTGTTTACAAAATCACCGGAGGAGCATTTTGAACATCTGCAGAAGGTGTTCGATAGGTTAAGAGAACATGGATTAAAGTTAAAATTATCAAAGAGACAAAGTACTTAGGGTTTATCATAAACAAAGAAGGAATAAAGACGGATTTAGACAAAGTAGAGGTTATAACAGCCATGCCCGCACCGAAGACCGTAAGAGAGATTAGGGGATTTCTAGAGCCATTGGATATTATCGGAGATTCATACCAGTATTTAATCGGCTAGAAGGCCCTCTAATAGCTCTAACTAAGAAGCATGCTAGGTTTAAGTGAACCAAGGATTGTCAGCGTGCGTTCGAAGCTCTAAAGGACCAGCTGACAGCTATAACCCTGTTGGCCTACCCAGATCTGAGTAAGCCCATGGTGCATCGGGGCGGTTCTTACACAACCATGTCCCGATAAGGATGGACCACTGGGATGGACCACTTCCTTAGGCACACTGGGTGTGCCTTAAGAAGTGCCGATCTATTTTCTGTCTCATCGGCTCTCCGAGTCTCAGCAAAGGTGGCCAGTAATAGAAAAAGAGGTGTTCGCCATTCTGTATGCTATGCAGAAATTAGATGATTATTTGAGTGGGGCTGTGTTTACCATTGAAACAGACCACACACCCGTCAAATATTTGTTAAAGGCGGAGTGGACGAATAAGAAGATACAACAGTGGATATTGAAGTTAAGTGGATATAACTGCAGAATAGAATATTTGGCATGGAAGGATGGAGCCGGGTGTGGATGATAAAAGCATTCCAAATTAATGTGATCAATTCACAGGCGTTGAAGAAGAGACTTGGTTGGGAAGATCAGGAAACGAGTGAAACGGAGATTGTTTCCGACCCCCACTGGAGGGATATTATTAGGCAAAGCCAAGAGGAGAGCGAGATATGCAGGGCGTACCTCCAAATATATGGTACACGATGGAGTGATGTATTACCTTTCAGGAAGAGATGAGGAAGTAAGTTTAAAAATGGGGATACCTGAGAAGTTGACAGCTGAAATTCTAGACCAGTGCCATAGGAGGTTAGGACACCTGGGAATTGATAAGACGTATGGATTAATAATGAGAAATTACTACTGGCTTAAGTTGTTTAATGATGTTGTGAACCATGTAAAAAAATGTGTAACATGCCAATTACAGAGTCGAAGTAGGGTTGCCCCAGTATTAGAAATGGATGTTCCGAATTATCCATTTCAGAAAGTAAGCATGGATATTTCCAGGCCCTATGGAGAAACACATAGAGGTAATCTTTACATAATGAGTTTTGTGGACTGACTGACGAATTGGCCTGAGGCATTTGCCATACCGGATAAGAAGTCACGAACGGTGTCAGATATAATACTGAACGAAATATTCCCTAGGTATGGGGCCCCCGAACGGTTGGTTACCGATAATGGATCGGAGAATGTGAATCAGATTATGCGAGAGACGTTGGGAGAATTAAACATACGGCACATAACCACCTCTCCATATCACCCCAAAGTAACGCCAAGGTAGAAAGATTTCATAAGACCCTCGCTGATGTGTTAGATAAACTAACAGAGGATAATAGGGGAAATTGGGATTTATTCGTAACCCAAGCGTTAGCAGCTGTGAGATTCTCAATGAACGAGACGACAAAATTTTCCCTTTATTACTTGATATATGACATGGATGTAGTCTTACCTATAGACAATCTGTTACGACCTAGGAGGAAGTATTTAGGAGAGGATCATCACCAAACAGTTTTAGAACAACAACATAAAATTTTTACGCAGGTGAGGAGGAGGATTCAAAGAGCCCAGAAAAGGCGAAACGATAGGGTAAATAAAAATAGAGAAGTTTCCTTCCAGAAATGTGATCCAGTGTATTATAAAATACACCTGAGAGAAGGTAAATTAGACCAGAGATGGAGTCCATACTATAAGATCGTGGAGCAGACGGGTCCTGTTTTCTTTGTGATCTGGGACCAATTGATCGGACAGGTAAAGAGAGTGCATGTGAATGATATAAAGCTAGCCGAAAAATGGAAAGAAGCCGAAACAAAACCTCAACAGAAAAGGCTGAGGTAAACTACGTTGGTAGAACCTGAAGGGTTAGAGTCTGAGAGTGAAAGTGAAGGGAGTGAGGAGATTGAAATTAGCCCAACTACCCTTCGAAGGCTGAAGGAGGTAAGTCGGACCCCAGCGGGACATTCTGAGGAAGCAGGGATTGAGCCTAATCTTAGGGAAGAAGAAGAACTGAGTGAATGGGAAGAAGAGGATGGAATTCCGTTAGCTCAATTGTAGAGTAAATTGCGGGCGTAAAAAGTACCTAGTGTTAATGTGGAATTACCACTAAAACTACGATTAAGGAGGGGCGATGCAGCCCGAGCCCAAAGATCAAGTGAAAACAATACAGTGGCTGTGGTGAATGAGTGACGGTCTGGGACTAACTGTGCATTTATTATCGGTGCTGGTGAACTGTGTGGACGCGCCCCATGCATGCACGACGCTGGCGGTGGTATGGGTCGGTGCTTGAGGTATCGCTCTGAGATGTAACCACCCGCTAAAAACAATAACAGAATGATTGAGTAAGACGAAATATTCTCTCCACCTCCTTGCAGACATGGACGAGAGGAGGCTCGTGGTACTGACGATGCTAGTTGTGGGAGCTAATACCTGGGAACACAGAGAGAATACTGTATTTAAGAAGACTAGCAAAGTGATTATAACTAGATCAAAGTGGTTGATAACTTTGGTGATAGACCTGCAGCCATATGAGAAGTTACTCGGTCAGTTGAAGACCGAAGTGGACAAACTAGATACAGCCAGGACACAAGTCGCTGGAGAATATTTACAGACTCGGGGATACCACCGTATATTATACCCCTTAGCAAAGTAATCCCTAATACTTGAGAGACAATGGAAGGATATTAGTTACTATTTGAAAGGAATAAAGTTGTTACGGACCAGGCAAAAAAGGGCAGTATCGGAAAGGCATTAAGCATGTTGTTTGGTACAGTCTTCGAAGACGAAGTGAGAGTAATTAAGAGGAAATTAAAGGTGGTAGAACAGAGACAACAATCAATGGCTCAGTCGGTTAAAGACAGCGTATCTATACTCAATGTTACTAGGTTGGAATTGGCTAAGAATAGAGGGAGTATTAATTGGCTGATTTCTCACCTACAGGTTTTTAGAAAAGAAGTGACAACCGAATTACAGAAATTAGAGGTTTTTTTTGCAAAGGTATTTTCAATTATTAGCTATAATGAGTAAGGTACGTCAAACAAGCCACTCTTTAACGGTGTTGTTAGAGCATGTGAGAGCACAATTAGACATGCTGTCACTGGGACACCTGTCTCCGAGTATAATAACCACAGAACGATTAAGGGAAGTACTACTGGAGATACAAGCCAAACTACCCCATCATCTTAGATTACCTGTAGACCCCACCCAGCAGTTATGGAGGTATTATAGTGCCTTGTTGGAAGATGACAAATTGCTAGTGCTAGTGTCGGTTCCATTACTGGACAGAGATAGTACCTTTGAAATTTATCAGGTGACGAATCTTCCCTTCCCTATCCAAAAACTAAGGCCGAAGATAGGAGGCGGTGGCTAGGTACAAGGTAGAGACGGAATTTGCTGCCTTAAACCTAACCAGGACAGAGTTTATGCTATTAACAAAGGAAGAAGCAGAAAAATGCAAGAATGATGCCTTTAGTATCTGTGGGTCTGTAAGTCCAATTTACGTGACAGGTAGTCATAATCTGTGTGTACTAGATTTATTTAAGAAAGATAAGAAGGGAATTAGAGATCATTGTCAGGTAGAGGTGTTGGCTAGTGTAATGTTACCTAAAGCAACCAGTGTCTCTGACGGAATTTGGGCGGTGGCCACACAAGAAGAGATCGAATTATCTAAGGTGTGTGAAGGGAAGCCCACCACTACGATAAGAGTTATCCCCCCTTTGTTTTTTGTAGAGCTACCCATTGGTTGTGGAGCGCATGGTCCATCTATCTCTTTACCTCCCTACTACCAAGCAGAAGAGAAGTTTGAAGAGAATGAGGCTTTGTTAGATCCGGTAGGAACGAATGCCAGTGGATGGACGGGATTGTGGGAACCCATTGTAAGAGAGATTCCTAAGATGTCGCTAGAAAAGATGCGGGCGTTGTTAAAGCCAATAGATAAGATTGATGTTGGGCGGTTGAAGTTGGAGTTAGATAAGATAGGTACACCGAATTCGGGCTGGAGAGAAAATTAGGTTGCTATAATAGCCTGGCCGACCGTTGTTGGAATTATACCAAGGATAGTCGTGGCCTTGCTAGTTTGGTGGTGGTTGAAGAGGCGTGTGGTGTTGTCGACCGGGCAGAATAAACTGGCACGGGAGTGCATGAGTGATTCAAGTTAGTGCACTTTACCAAGGTAGGTACCACCCGAGTGCATTGGGACCACTAACTGATATTGAAGAAGAGTCCACGATTGTTGTGGAAGGACCTGAACCAATAAAAGATTCGACAAAGCCTGTTGTGAAGGCGAGACAAAATCGGAGGGACAGATTTACAAAATAAATCGAATGTTTATTTTTATTTTTAGTAATGAGACTGAAATAATTGGTAAGGAATGTTGCGAAAAAAAAAGGAAAGAACCCTCGAATTAGTGAATTATGTGAAAAAGTTCTACTGCACGAGATCACCAAAACAGTGAACTTTAACCGGAAGTTGCATGTACATATGTGTCGTAAGGACAATGAAAATGTAAATGGGCATAATGAGCCCTAAGAAGAACTAAGGACTCTACCTTTGCATGCTGGGGCGAAAGTGTTAGAGAACTACCTGACTAGAAACGGTTGGTATTTACCCAATCCTCCCCACAAGGAGGGATATCGTCTGAGTTCCTCTCTGTCCAAAGACAGAGAATTCAACAAGCCTATCGAGAGCCTGGCAGCAAACTACCTGACTCGAATCAGCTTCTCCTCTACCTCTGCCCCGGAGCTTTTTATTGCAGTTATGGACTAGTTCATCTAGTCAACAACTCAAATGAAGAGAAGCCGGAGGTAACAGAAAACGTGGTTCTTCAGAAGGATGCTGAGAATACTATGGATAGAGAGCGAAAGCAATGTAGATGTCTTAAAGAAAATGGAAACAAAAAGGATAATTTTTTACTCTGAATTAAAAATCTTCAGCTAAAATATATTGGAGATATAATGAAGAAGGAGGGCTTGGAGAATTTGATACTCACATGGCATATCGAGTGCAAAAGTGACAGGGAAAGGCAATGGGCCTCCTACCAGACGCGCTTGCGTGAATGGATGGCGGAACAGAGGAGTAGGAGGTTTGGCAAAGAAATAAACGCTATAAAGGGCTACAATGGATAAAGGTTGTGGAGAGCGATGATCACCGTACGCCTTGGACATGGCACATAGAAGATTTGAATACATAACAGCAGGTGTATCACTATTTATTTAGATTTTGTTTTGTCACTGAGTCGGTTGCTGTTTTATAGTTGCTGCTGGTCTTCTATATTACAGAACATATTTGAATGATAGTTTTCTTTGGAATACCCGATGTATTATCACTTTCTGTTAAACAGTATATATAGTGTGTTCGGGGTGAATTTGACTTTTTTTAAATGGAAAACAAAGTGAATACCTAAGACAAAATCAATTCATTGGAAAAATAGAAAAGTGGCATACAGGTTATAATAATCAAAAGAAAATTCACTCAAATAAGCCACCGTTAGCATCTACCACGGCCTCGATCCGACTCCAGAATCTGGCACTTGCATCCTTCACGATGTCCCTAAGGAGAGCCTCAAACGCCTTCTTAATCCTGTCGATCAGCTGAAACTTGATGTTACAGACAGTGCGGTTGGTGTCTTTCTCAACCGCGACCATAGATAAAAATCCATGGGATTATAATCAGGGAAGTTAGGAGACCAGACATTGTGGCTGATGAAGTCGTAAAAATTATCTGACAACCATTTCTAACTGCTCATGGAGTTGTAGCAGGGCGTAGCTAGCTTTTGTACTCATCAATGATGAGTACAAAACAGTAAACAGGGCTTAAAAATCAAAGATTTACTCATGAAGCCCTATCTGCAAGTTTCAAGTTACTGAAAACAAACTAAATAAATACATTATCAGTGGTAGTTTGAATCGGTAGCTAAATAATTATTCTCAGCTAATTTCAGCATTATATGTAAAGAGAGAGAAACATAATTATTGCAATTTCGTAGTATTCTCACTAAAACAATAAACAAGGCGTAAAGAAAGTTAATTTAAGAAGATCAGCAAAAGTAAGCAATGTTTAAGCATTTTTCAATGTACATCGTATAGTTTTAATATGTAGAAGCCAAAATGTAATGAGAAAAACAAGAGGATTGATGACAACGAAACATAGCAGTGACGTAAGAAATAAAAACATCGCCTACCTCGGAAAATATATTCACATCTTTCACAAAAATTCATAACATACATTCTTTGAATGAGTCATTAGTGATGTTTTCCTAGCTTCATTAAAGTTTCGGGTTTTACCGTCAGGTAATTCTGCATGTGTCAATCAAGTTCAAGCGCTCAATTCGGTGGTCACGTGTTACAAAATTTTTGAACGTTTGGCGTTTTTTTTTTGTTGTTGTTGTTCTGCGCTGTTTTTAAAAATGTTTCGACCGTTCTGCCATCAGCCAATTAAATTGTTTCAGTAAACTGGGTTCATTTCTTGTTTTTTTTAATAGGTTATTTAGAATTATTCGATTTTTATTTAGTTTGGTAAATCATTATTTGCATCTTATTCCCTGCGCTTTTTTACCATAAGTATTACTTTATATTTAAATATTGAAGGTGAATGTCATTGTATGTTTATCATATATATATATATATATATATATATATATATATATATATATATATATACGATAATGTGAATTTCAGCTCTTATTTGTTGTTTTTATATTTCAAATATTTACATAAAATATTTGATCGTGTGAAATTTTATTAGACAGAGAAAAAAATATAAAATATTAATAAGAGACACACACATACATAAACACACACACACACATATATATATTGAAAGCTTTAGCAACATCATTTATTTAATAAAAATTTTATTGAGACGACTGACTTGAATAATAAAATCTGACAGTGTACGTGTGTTCGTGCACACACAAGCAAACACACATCCGCACCTACAAAATATACAAGACTGAGAAAATATTATATTCTTAATAAATTGAAATTTAATTTCAGGCTAAGCACTACGAAAAAGTTGCAAAACATCTTCCATGGGATGGCATGTTCTATTCAGGATTTATTTGTGATAATCAAGTATTTTAGCATGTTAGTTCTTTAAAAGCACTTGGATAGGTTTTGCATAGTTGTAAATGTGTTCTTATTGATTAAATTCCAAAGTTTGATATTAGGACCAGTTGACACAACATGAAACACTTTGAAGATGCTTTTCAAGATCAAATTGTGCATATAATGACCGGAAGGCAACCACAACAAAATTCATCCATCTTCCATCTCAGTCATTGTTTTGAATAGAAGTAGAGGTTTATCCATTTTTTCTTATTTATGATTGGGTTTCTTCTAAAGTCCACTTCCACACGATAATTGTAACGTCTCCGACTGAACTGTGAAATGTTATTCACTAATTATATCTTGACCTCTTCAAGTCTAGAGTAAGCCGTTATCTTTTCTGCATAGACACAATAACTTCACTTCTTGCCCTTTCTTACGTTAATACAACAGCACAGAATAACCCTCTACTTTGAGTGGCTCTTGGGTCTTGTATTGGGTGAACATTAGTAAAACAAAAAAAAAAATATAAAACCCATCAAAAAAGAAAGTAATGATAAGACCGCATATATCGAATCAATTCAACGCCTGAATGATAATTCCAGCCATTTTTGTTTATCCTAACGCTTCCGCTACTCCGTTCCTATCACCCAAAGTGGGGTGATAGGAACGGTCTATAACAGACTGATTTTATAATCAACCACATTTTTCTTAGTTGATTGATTATCATTAGCACAATCTAAATACTCCTCTTGAACATTTCATAACATTTTTTTATACATTCTACCAGCTCAGTATTTAATTTTTAAGTATTAAGTTCGTTATATATAAACTCATATAAACCTGTGACTTTTCGCTGCTCCTTAAAACAAAGAGAAGGAGGAGGAGCGCATGACACTGGTCCCTGTGATCAGAGCACTTGGACGAGTTCTGTATTAAGTTACAACTCACCTTATTTTTGTCTGCCAATTGAACGCTAATTGGAAAGTTTTCTTCCTTTGTTTATATCGCTCTTTTCTTCCGGCTTTCTCACATTACTTCTGGAGTTTTTTGACCGGCGCATTCAAATTTATATACCCCTTTACTTCCGGCATTTATAACACAACTGTACATTTCAACGGCTATACAGACCTTTTCTTCCGGACCTGCTTATTCAATGGCTACACAACAGCCTTGTACTTCCGCGTTTCTGGACATTTTCATTCAATGGCTACACAACAGCACTGTACTTCCAGCTGCTCATTGGTTCTTACTTCCGGCGTTCCTTTTTCAACATTACTCATCTGGTTTCAGAGGAAGTTGCTGCCCGCTTATTGTGCTAACGTCAAATATCTACGGCCGTAAACCATTTGGTTAATTTCATCGAATAGATTTTCGTCTTAACTTCACTTAAGCAACTACTCAACACCACACCGGACATTACAGCAACATCGATCTATTATTTCCCTCCGTTTTATTGTGTATTTCTTCAATGCTAGCACCGGGCATTAACACAACATAGGCTTATTTTTCGCCGATTCATTCAGCTTCCGCTCGACGTGAGCACATCATCGGTATATTGTTTCTCGCCGTTTTATTGTATTATCTTCAACGCCCGCACCGGCCATTTAAGCTACTTTGGCCTATTACCAGCATCTTCTCAACGCTAGCAGTTCGGCTTATTACCTATTTCTAGTTGTGTATTGGTTTATACGATGGTCAGCTTAGCGTCTTGTCGTCAAACCTCCTTTGCGTTATACATTCAGTTAATTACTACAGACAGGATTATTTTTTTGACTTTATTCAGCATCTGCTCAACGTCACACAGGACATTTTAGCGACATCAAAATAACTTTTTGAACATTGGCTTTTTCTGCCAACCTAACTTGCCAGGACTTTACTGACCTTAAGTGCATGGTAACTAACTCATCTGAATTATTTACCATTTCACAGTTATCTTATTTAGGATACTGACCTATATCGGTCAGTATCCTCCGTTTACTTAATTCTCTGTTTATTGTTCATGTTGAGTTGCCATCTATTTTCGGTTCGTTTCAACCGAAACACTATTATCCTATTCAATTTTTGTATTAAAATTGTATATATTGTGTAAATAAATTACAGATTTACCTTATTTATTTTAAAATGTTTGTGGGCCTCCTGTGACTCATCTTTATTAGGGCGCTACAGGCCATATCCTATCATATCCCCTCTCTCTTTTCGCAACATTTTCCATCTTAGGCAACAGGCATTTCAATCTTTCCAAGTTACAATAATAAATCTGTCTTTCAGAATTTTGACGTTGCTAGGGTCAGTTTTCAGCACTAATTTTCTGTCCCACATCTTCAACAAAATCAGAAGTGGGTGTCGTTGAATGTAGACTCTTTGATCTCTTTTGCCATTTGTTTTCAGTTTGTCGCTTGATGGAGATATAATCATGTGTCAAATAGAGATGAGGCTCTTAGTATCTGCAACGAATTAACTATTTACCTGCCAATTAGACAGTTTCTTTCAAACCTATGTAGCCGTAAGTGTACTATGAACAGGAATTGTTTCAGTATCCAAAAACAATGACTAATAGGTTACAATAGTCGATAAATCAGATTTATTTATCAACTAATCAATGGATAAAAATAGTTATGGGATTTAAAATATAGGCAGGTAACATTGATTATATGAATTTACACATGTGATAAATGAATATTTTATGTAAAATATTGGCATCAGACATATCGTCACAGATTTGACTGAACACCATTTTTCTTTCTGTGTAGAAAATCTACTGTAACATGTAGATAGGCAGGAACAGGAAACTGGGTGAAATAAGTTCTTAAATGATTCTCATGATTGAGGACTCAAAACATTATGTTTACAGCTGGTTCGCATATCTGTATAAAATGTTATTGATTTCTTTCTCTTATGCCACTTCAGAAATGTTAAAATCAAAATTCAAAATACTACTTTATTTTAGAAAGAAAACATCGTATTAGCATTATTTCGCCACATTTGGACAAGAAGCAGGTCCCTACGTATTAAATGTATGCAGAAGCTTCCAGGAATTTTATATAAAATTATTGTTATTAGTGTTATTATTGCGTTTCTAGTTCTCAAAAAAAGTGCTGAGAACTTGTGCACCTAGCATATAAATCCACCATAAAATACAAAATGTATTGATATTGTCGAATCCCTTGATGTCTTATTACTTCTGTCATATCCATAGTGTCATACAATCGTCATTAAATGTGACCATAACATTGGCGTATCACTGCGCATGACAGGAAGTTTGCAATTATAAAACATTTACAATATCGATGGGAAGTTTTGCTTTTATCACACATTTTTAGTTATTTTTTCTTCATTTTTCTTTTTTTTTAATGGTGCCCAAAATTTTGTTTGGTGCAGTTCAATGGAGACATCGGGAGCGATTTTTCTTATGACGTTTAACTGTATTATTTATGCTGCTAACGTTGTAAAGTTACGACAAACGTAGAGCGATACTTCAATGGTTGATATTAGATTCTTTTTACTAGTGTTTGATACATACTAGGTGCCTTGTGCCAAATTAAACTTAGTTTAATAAACATCTCTCATTTGTCCAGATTTCGCGCAGAAATTGGAACAACCGATCATACTTGAAAAAGATTGCTACTACGTTCATTTCTGTATTGGATAAAATCTATTTATATATTCAACTTCAATCGATATTAAGCGAACGGAGAAATTTTCTCTTACTGGCAATATTTCATGTTGTCATTATTTCATGTTGTCATTATTTCATGTTATCATTATTTTAAATACCTCACTCAGTGTATTATATTTATAAACGTAACAATAATATATCTATCAACAGCCATTTCTGAAGAGTTCCATGATGATGAGGAAATTATTAGTTATTAGGTTCTCAGTAAGTTGTCATGGCTTCCGTGTTTTTCTATCTGTGAAACGTGGTAAAACCTTTCGCACTTATGAAATATGAATTTAACTTTGGTCAAATGCAACATTGAAATTCCACACAATACGAGTTATTACCCGAATGTCCGGAGAATACCGCGCAATAACCGCATGTTTTACAAGAATATGTCGAAATTTTACAGAAATGTAATCTTTCTTTAATCAGTTTATACAAGCCCAAGGGAAATACTCAATGGCAGATCTTGAGAAGTATTTTTTCATAGCAAATTCCCCCCACTCCTGACTACCATCACCCCATATATGTTCACACCGATAAAGAAGAAAGCGTAATTAAGTTTAACGTAACACGAACCTATCTTTATTATTTTTAGCTAAAAAAATGAAAGAAAAAAAAAGATGTAATCTATATCAGATAGAAAAGGAGGGAAAGATAGAAAGAAAGAGAGAGGGAGAATGAAAGAAAGCTAAAAGAAATGACTCCATCTTAAATTGATCACCATTAGTGATAACTTTAAGACATTGTTGTTAACTCAAGGTAAAACTAAAATAAGTTGATTAATTGAATAATCGAATCGGCACATTTTTGTTCACATATATATATATGTATATAACATATATAAATATGTGAACAAAAAAGTGTTTCAGAAGATAAGTTGTAGACATGTAGATAAGTTATAGACATGAAGAAGCACGCATAGAAAATAGACTTACCGAAATTATATATATATATATATATATTAAGAAATGGACAAAGTCCGACAATTTATTTATTAAAGACATTTTTATGATTAACGTTCTTTTTTATATATACAAGTATTTAAGTAAATGCTCTGTTTATAATAAAGAGTATTAAATAACATTTACCGGCCTGAATGTCCGAGAAATTTTCATAGAAAATATTCGTCCTTTGACAGGATTCGAACGTGCATCCTATACGGAACCGTCATTTACGCTGACGTGCCTTAACCGACTCGGCCACAAAGGAGTTTTCGGCAACAATCGAATAAACGCCTATAAATAAACTCAATCTTAATGATTTTAAATTCATAACTGCTCTTAAAATATATGTGTACAAAAATAAACAATTAAATACTGTCATATATATTAAATGTTAGTAAAAATTTATTTATATAAAGACACTGAACAATAAAATATTTAATCGTTCTTTAAATATATACAATATATTTAAAAAATTGCTTGAAATCCATATATTTATAATAAATTATCTATATAAACAAACTCCCATTCGTTATATATATGTAATTTTTAATCTATAAAAATATTTGTATAGTTAACTGTATACGTGTTGATAAATCTAAGAGAATATATACCGAAATTTTTCATTCATTTTATAAATTTTACATATGAAAATATATTTCAAAAATTTATAATGTTTTATGCTGATTTAACATTTTTTTACATACATTTTTAAATTCATCTTCTATATATATTTCAAAATATTCTTGAAATTATGAAAACAAGAAAATATTATTTAAAAAAATATATATATATGAAAATAATCATATATATATATTATCTTCTTTTTGATTGTTCTTTCGAATATATAATATCAAACATAATATAGTATATGGAAAATATAGCATTAATTATTTATTATAACAAATATAAATACCCTGTTATAAAACAATATATAAATATAAATATATAAATATATATATATATATATATATATATATATATATATTATATAAATTTATACATATTTTAAAAATATATATTGGTATTTTGGATATTAATTTTGAGTCAGGAATTTGAGTATTCGAACTGAACAATAATTCCAAAATTTCAAATTAAAAATATTAATCAAATTTGGAATTTTAAACAATAAACAAATTAATTAACAATATAAATACCACATAAGCAGATTGCTTTTTTAGGCTTGATGACAACAAAAACCGTTGAAACGTTTAAATATTAAATTTTATTTTAAAATTTTCAGTCCAGCCATTACAATTGAAAATTACATTCTTTCCATCTTTTTTTGATATCACTTTTTCCAAAACCCAGAAAACTGATTTATAGATATCTTCAGTTTTCACAGCCTGTATATAAGAAAGAAGTCCGTTTGAATATTTTTTTAGGCGTATTAAACTTATATAGAAAAATCTATCTAATATGATTTATCATTCACTCAGAGAAAGAAAATACTGAAGATAAATTAAAAATAATGTTCAAGCATTGACTTGATGAATTGATTTTAGTGAGAGACTTCGGGAAATTATTCCTTGGTACCGACATCGAGAAGGATTTTGTATTATATTTTAAAACTATAGATACTTGGTTTATTGCAGTACATAGTACATAAATTTGACACTAATTGCAATACAGAAGAATGGTAACGCTAGATTCATCTAAAATAAGTTTGAAAAGATTACTTAAAATAATGAAAATTTTATACATTAAAAAATTTTTTTTTTGGGTATCATTATGAATCATACCAAATTTAAAAATTTGTTGAGAAAATCAAATGTAAATATTAGAAAATATTGGAAAAATAAAATATATGTGGGAGATAATAGAAATCAACAATTAGGATATACAAAAATAAATTTTTGAAAAAATACAAGAATTAAAAAAAATAAAAAATTTGATGTAATATGAAAATGACGATTGCATATACAAGTTGAATTTAAAAACACCCTCGAACCTAACATAGAATGATTAAATTTATCTTCTACTGACATTTTTCAAATTGTAAAGTTAAAATCATTTTTTAAAACAAATTAAAAATTTAAAGCAAATTTTTAAGTTCTTATTTAAAAAATTACAAATTGTCAGAAATAGGTTAATCATGTTTAAGGATTTGGGTTGCAACGTGAGCTTCAAGTTCCCATTCTGGATTCAAATCCAGAATGTTTCTATTAAATTCCTGAACAGCGGAAGATTTTTGTCAAAAATTTACAAAGGAAAAATGGCAGACGGTTACAAGTTATAACATTGGGATATAGACATCAATTTCTGAATTTTTTATATTATTGGACGCGTTCCAAACAAAGAAAAAAAATCTCTACAAACCACCAAACGGCATTTTGATGGAACAATTAAATGTTACAAACTTTAGAGAAAGATATATGTAACTGATCAAATTCGGAATGATAAAATTTTGTGTATAGTTTAAATTAATTCATAAAACTTTTTTGTTTTATTTGTTTCTAAAGAAAAAACAATATTCTATATATATCAATATATGGAAATAAATAATTTATTTCTTCCATCATTAAATTTTATCTTAATATTTATATTAAAAAAATGATATATTATATAACATTGTTTTGTTTTTTTATTTTGATATAAAAGGCAGAAATAGGATATAATGAATTCTTTTAAAGAGTTAAAGGACCTGTGTTTTGCTGATATATGTTTATGATATAATAAAAATGTTGTTTCATTGCCTAAAATTGCATACATTAAAATCATTGTATATATTTATATATATATATATATATATATATATATATATAATATATAATATATATATATGCATTGTTAATTTCTAAATTAAATATGTGAAATATAATTACAAAAATATATTTTAACAAAAATTGTCATATATATATATATAAAATATATATATATATATATATTAATGCACTACATATTCTTAAATAAATTATTTAAAAGAAAAAATTCATGTATATCTCCAACATATATAAATATATATATATATATATGTGATTGCATTTATTAATCTTATCCAGATTTGGAACAAACATAAATGAAAGTTTTTATAAATATAATTGATTACACAATTTATGCTGGGGACCCAAAATTTAATTGTTTTAAACAATTTAAAAGATTCATGCACATATGGTATATATATATATATAGAATACTATAAATGATAAAATAAATGTGTCTCAATTTATCTTTATTATATAAGCAAAATACAGATATAAAAACACACAAAAAAAATTTAATGCAAATGGACCAATTATTTCATGAAATTTTGTATATACACATATATACATATTAAAATATATGAGTTTAAACATTGTAAAATCACGAATCGAATAAATTCCACTTTATTTTGAAAGATTTTACAAAAGATTTATTAAATTAAAATTTCAGCCCGTTTTCTAATTTGCTAAAAGAAATGACGGAATTGAAAACAGCCCATTTCATTTTAAATAAAGATATTTCAGAATTTTTTTTTTTTCAGGATGAATTTGTTGAGAATTGGGATTTTAAGAGAAATAGCAATTCAAAATTAATTCTGAGAAAGAATGAAAAAAAAAAGGAAAAGAAAATATTCTTTTATAAATTCATTTAGATAAAAAGAATGAACTTATAAATATCCACAAAAATTTGAATTAAAAATTAAATTCATTTAAAAAATTTCCATGGATTTGATTTATATTAAAAAAATTTTTTTAAAAATGTCGATTAATAAGAAATTTATAAATAAAAAAGAATAAAATAAATTTAACAAACATAGATATTTTTTCATTTTCTTGATATGTTATAAATTTCAATAATTGTTTTTCAAAAACCAAAATTTTGTTTTCAAAGATGAATTTTGATGTGAATATTTATCATTTTATAGATAAAATTTAACTTCCTGTAATGATAAGCCCTAAAAAAAAAATTTTCTTATACTATCTCTTAATTATTTAAATCTTTATGAAAAATTTTTAAATTTCATAACTTCAGGTTTGTTTACATTAAATTAAAAATTTTAAGTAAATTTTTAAATATGCAGTTTTAACAATTATTTAGTATATGAAAAATAATAGGATGCTGACAAACATTATGTTATATTAAAAATATATATAAAAAACAAAATAAAACATTAAAAAGGGGAAAAAAAATGTTTTATAGAAAAAAGAAATAATGATGAAATTGTAATTATGAAAAATTAAATTTCATTGCAAAAGGGAAAAAATTAATAAAATTTCAAATAAATAAAGAATTTAACGAAAATATATATATATATATATATAAAATATATATATATATACGAAAATTAAATAGTTATACCCTTTATATGAGAAATCTATTTATTTTATGACAAATTTTTTCGTAACTTTTTTCATGGAAATTAAGTTTAATAAAATTATATATATATATAAATATATATATTAAAGCATGAATGCATAAAAACACATATATACATAAATATATATATATATATATATATTTATATATATATAAATATATATAGAGAGATAGAGAGAATAAAGAGATAGAACATTAAATCAAATTTTTTCAAATTAAAAAGAAAATATTACTTGAATCGAAAAATATATTTAGAGGTTAAGTTTAAGTGAATTATATTTATATTATCTATCTATCTATCTATATTATCACATGTTTATATTTGAAAATGGTGTAATTATACCATTATTAAAATAAAATATAAAAAAAATATATATAATAAATTTAAAAGAATGATTAAAAATGAATATATATATAAAAGAAAAAAATGTTTAAAAAATCATAAATATATTATAGATAATTCCTGAAAAAAACATTAAATCACACTAAGGGCATATTCTATACTTGAATATATATAATCATATATTATATATACACAAAATACAAAACACACACACACACACTGATTTACAATACACACATTATATTTATATATATATATATATATATATATATATATATATATAATTATTATTTATAAAAAAATTATAACATAAGTATGTTATAAAATCACTACAAAAATAGCCATTTTGTTTCAACACACTCTGTGTCTTATCAAGTGATGATGTTGAAAATAAAATAAATGGTTTTAAAAGTTTCAGATTAATTAACGATCCTACACTAGGGGAAACATTGTTACAAAAGCTAGAATAACCAATCAAAAAACGAAGTATAGAAAGATTCAAAAAGCTTGACAACGAAATCATGTTATAATAGCTATTCAGATCTTTAAAATACGGGTAATATAAAAAATAATTTATACTAACCAATAATTATAAAATTATATGATAAAATTTAATATTAAAATTAAAAACTGGCAATTTTAAAATCCAAATTTAATCACTATTAAGTTTAAAAACTACAAAATTATTGAGAAAAAAAAAAAATATATATGTTTATTCAATTTATTTCTTCATTGAAATTACGTTCGACAAGACGCTACAATATATCCGGTCATTTGACAATACATGTATATATATTTTTTATTTTTTTTTAAAGTTTGTGAATATGGTCTTAAACTCACGCAAAAAAAACAACAAAAAACACAATCAGATTATAATACATAAGCACCCAGACATATTTAGATATACATATACACACAAAAAAAAAAAACACACAAAAAAAAAAAAAAAAAAAAAAAGAAATGAACATCTCTACAGCCCTTTATGAAAAAAAGGAAACGTGGAAACCAACACTTATACACACACACAGTTAAATGTGAATACACTCTACATACACATAGACACCGATAAATACACATACATACATCCACAGACAATGACATAGACAATCAGATATCACAACCAATAAATATTTAAGACTTAAGTATCATTAAATAAATGCTAACCACTTATTAAATTATAACCAAAGGAGCAAATATACAAAGATAAAAAATGGTTAAAAATAATATTATTTAATATATTAAAACGAAAATTCTAAAACCATAAATATCAATAAAAAAAATATACATTAATCATATAAGTTGATAATATATTTCATTATATATTATTTTTTTGAACAACATTTTAAAAATCTTACAACAAATATATATAATTCAATATATAAATTTCATTTTTATAAATATTTAAAAATATATTATGTTTCAAAAAAATATAAATATAAAATTGAAATCGAAATAATTTCAACGAAAAATAAATTGAATAACATATATATTTTATTTTTTCTCAATAAACAAGTACATAGTTTTAAACTTAATAGTGATTAAATTTTTTCATTTAAAATTGCCAGTTTTTAATTTTAATATTAAATTTTATCATATAATTTTATAATTATTGGTTAGTATAAATTATTTTTAATATTATTTATATTTTAAAGATCTGAATAGCTATTATAACATGATTTCGTTGTCAATTTTTTTGAATCTTTCTATACTTTTTTTGATTGGTTATTCTAGCTTTTGTAACAATGTTTTCCCCTAGTGTAGGATCGTTAATTAATCTGAAACTTTTAAAACCATTTATTTTATCTTCAACATCATCACTTGATAAGACACCAGAGTGTGTTGAAACAAAATGGCTATATTTTGTAGTGATTTTATAACATACTTATGTTATAATTTTTTTTAAAAATAATTATATCTGCTCTACTTTGTATTGAGCACTCTTTTAAGAATAGTAATTGTTGGTTATTGGAATTCATTCCGTATATACCAATTATATATATATATATATATATATATATATATATATATATATATATATATATATATATATATATAATATATTTTGGAGGAATAGTTTACTGAATAAGGGGCGAGATAAGAAAATTTTGAGTAAAGAGAAAAGTTTACATTTGAAAATTTTTTTCAGTGAAAAAGGTCTAAAACCGAACCATTTCTTAAAATTTATAAAATTCATGTGGTTTGGAAACCAAAAAATGAATGTATAGATCGTTAAAAGTTTGTGTCAAAAAATATTTATCTTACCTTAGTTGGAATACAAATATAAGATAGTGATGTAGACGAATTTCCTCTGATCACGTTGCATATCGGTCTAATGGATTTTATTTCGAGGACCTCGAGATGAACAGCAAGACTTTATTCAAACTATATATGGCAATTTTGATATTCCATGCAAGGACGAATGGTTGATTTGTTTTGAGGATGAACTTGGGCAAAAAAACCTATTATTAAGAGAACCAAATTTCTTCAGGTCAAGTTGGATTATTGAAATAAAAAATACAGAGAGAATTAAATCAATTTTTCACCACCAGGAAGGATGGATGATACACAAAATTAATAAATATTTCCTCCTCACCAAAGTTGTTGTAAATGGTATGATGCTTGGTTGGATGTAGAGTATATAGAAGAACACCAAATATGAGTTTAAAAAGGACGAAAGAATCCAATATTTATTTTATATATGCGTTAAATTCCGGTTCTAGACAAATTGATAAATGTTTATTATACAAAAATTAATTATCAATATTTTCACACACACACACAAAATTGAACACACAAACACACACACACACACACAATTTATATATATATATATATATATATATATATATATATATGCACATTAAATTGGAAGAAAAAGAAATACACAACTCTAATTGACCAGAAAAAGGAAATTAAATTATCTACTATAAAAAATTAAATATAATTTATATTATGAAACCACCAACAACTCATCTGCAAGATCAAAATTTCAGAGATATATTATTTATGCATTCACATTTATTAAGAAACTGCGTTCCTGATCAAAACCAAATGAATATGAATTATTATATTTGAAATATTTTTATCCTTATCAAGAAGAGGCTACGTTACATTTTGAATGAGCATATATATATATATTATATCATTTAAACAGATACGGATTGTGACCAAGTTGTTCCATTTAAAAAAATAAGATGTTTAGAAAATTAACTATAATAAATTCATCCACATTTAAAAGGTTAAATTATTGAAAAAAAACATTCAATAACACAATATTATAAAAACATGGCTATAATATTTATGACCATGTTTGGGAAAAAACACATTTATGAGTAGTTTATAAACATATAAAAATCTACACATTCAGTCTTTTGTTCTTTGATAACAGCTAATGGAATACCAATTTTTTTAGAGAGATATATAGAAATATATGATAACAGTTTTACACACTTTTTAAAAAAAAACCTTATACAAATATCCAAGAAAAATTGAAAAAACGGATAATTTCTTTATTCAAAAGTTGTATAAAAAGAGAGATTGCATAACCACATATATATATATATATATATATATATATATATATATATATATATATATATATATATATATATATATATATTAGGGCAGGTCGATTTTTACTTTTTTTTAAAATTTCAAAAGAATAATGTACCGAAATTTGTGTATAGACCTTTAATCAAATTGATACAAAAATTAGATCTGACACTTTAACGGTTTTTTACATTTGACATCAAAGATCATAGAAAAAAATGCACTGGAAAAAATCCATGATTTTGCAAGATTTGGATATAAATATTAATTAAAAAAACAAACAATTTTTCATTATTTAAATCAGGGAATGTTGTTATTTTGTTTTATCAAAATGAAATAAAATGTTGAAATTATAAGTAAATTTAAATTGAAAATTTCATTCCCATTATCACTGACGACTTTGAAATTTTTTTTTCAACCTCATGAATTAAGTAAATATTAGTTTCTGAAAATAAAAAAAATTTTTTTTCTGTTTTGAATGAAAATCCAACAAACAAACAAACAAATATGAATCTTTAAAGAATAGTTTAATTATTCATTAATATACAGAGTCAAATAGTTCCATATAAAAACCCTCAGATGAAATTTAAATGGTTTAAATTTCGAAATTGATTTATTTTTCTATATTATGTGCTATTATTTTGCTTCAAAGCCATACACAGAAAGGGAAATTTGGAATTTTAACTTGACTGCCTGTTCCATGCCTATGAGAATGGAAGGGAAAAATCTAAGTCAAGTTTCGTAAATTTAATAATTATGTAGAGATCATTTTCAGAAAATTCTTTTTATTTGGTGGTGAACAAAAATAATCATAAATGACAGATCTTTAACTGTCTTTTTTTTATAGCTTTAAAATTGATAGTTGTGATTCTTTTTAAATTTTTCTAATTTGGTTTGTTGGAACCCAGAAAATTGAAAGAATATAAAATTAATTTGATTTATTTAAAAAAAAAAAATTTGTACTGCTTTTAATATTTATGTTGAAATTAGATAAAATTTTTAAAATGATTCCATAAAAAAAAATAACTAATTTATCCAATTTTATATGAATAAAAATTTACTAACCTAAATATTTAAATTGTAATATTATAATGCACCAGTTCTCATTTCCAGTTCATCAGATTTGACCTTTTTGAATATAAGAAATTTTCAGGCAAAAGGTGAAAGCATTATAAATTTTTTCAATGTGATCTTGTTGGATTTCATATGGGTCATCTTTGTTTCCTTTGGATCATATTGAAAATATACATTTTCTGATGTGGAACTTGTTTTCAAGGTCCAAATTTCGAACCAAAAATGGCACACATTCACAATTAAATTTATTTTTTCAATGGAGTTCAAAAAATATATTGAATTTGGGTATGCACCATGAGTCCATAAGCACATCTAGACTGATGCCTAAATAGGCGAAAAAATGGGACCAATTTTCCATGATGCAAATTTAGAGTCATTTTTCCCTCTAGAAATACCCACCATATATTCATAAAGGAGTCTTTCACAACAAATAGTATATGCATTTTCAATTTTAAAAAGAATCCAGAGGACTAGAAACATTTGAAAATGATATTTAGTTTAAATTATGGTAATCATAAATTTGCACGTAAAAAAACATGTGGACCATTATTTGTGGCAGGGCTTTTTGTGGTACCATTTTGCATGTAAAAAGCTTTTTTATGTATTTTTGTTAGAAGGAGATAGTGATGATCATAGCCAAGAAAGCTATCAACTGATCAATTCAAAAACAAGTTTCCCGTTTTTATGAAGGAAGTCTGGAATCAGCATATCCTCGGTATATCGCGCATTGATACAGTATGGAAACAAAAATATAGTCATGGAGATCATCACACATTCAGATGTATTTCAGTTGGATCCATTATGGTGAAAGTACTAACATTGTATTAATCACACTCTGCATTCTATGAAATCAACTTCTAACGACCCAATTTGTTCTGTGTAATGATGGCATATATTTCATCAAGCTATTCCAGGAAATAGCATAACTATTGAATAGAAAGTTGTATACCTGTTATGCGGATCTCACAACAGGAAATCGTCTTCCATGCTCTGGATGTCAAGATCTGACAGAGGAATTATATCGGTCCACAAAATCGTATATGTCTGGTGAAGACTTTGTTACCGAATCATTTCAAACCTCATCAAGAGTATGACAAGGATGAAATAACAGGTCCAATATATTTAAATTCTTCTTAGATTTTGCTCTTCACTGATGTAAAGAGATAGGCTTAGATCATTTAAGCATTCCATAGACCATCGAAAATTAATCCACTAATAGAAAACAGCATTCCTATTTTCTATCTCCAGGGTTCGTGTGTTGATAATTCAGGGGGTCTATGCTGATGATATAGTTGGGATAAGAATGATGTTGAATTAAAAATCAAGATTTCATATCAAGTTTTGCAAGAAGTAGGACTCAAGATAAACCTTTCCTAAACAGAAACTATGATATAGAATTGGAATTAAAGCAATGATGACACATACCCTGAATCCGTCGTAGAAATTCAAAATGTGTAATTAATAAATGATAAATAATTCAAATAGTTTGGTGTGTGGATCAGTTAAGGAAATTGAACATAAAACAGGCTGCGTTTGAAGTAGTTTTATCCAACAGTGCAAGATGCGACAAATCCAAAATATTAATCTAAGAACTCAAGTTATGTTCTTAATCTCGTCACATCTAAACTCGCATATAGATGTCATGCATGTAGTATAGCGTATTCAGAAATATAAAAACATTCAGCTGTATAGAACCGTTTTCAAAGATTTAGGATTAAAAATGGCTTTTAGCGCATGAACCGTATAGATCTTAAAGATGACCATCCTTAATCACCATAGAACCACAAATAAAGAACTTTATCAAAATAACAGCAACTACATGTTTTGAATAATTCCTATGGCAGCACCTAAAAATGGATAACACGGTAACTAGACTTATTTATTAAATTTCTGAATTTTATCGCTGAACACCTTATTTAGGTGATTGAAATTTCGAACCGAACAAATAAAGGGTTCGGTTCGAAATTCCAATCACCTGAAGAAGGTCGGAGCGTACAACGGTCGAAACGTTGTGAATATGGCAATGAAGATGGGGATAACAGTCCGAATAATGTAAATTATGCAAATAATCATAATACCTCATCACAGGGATATAGACAGATAAGGTAACTCGAAGAGAAAATAATGACATAATAAACATGCTGACTTTTCACACTAAATTAAATAAAAGGTTAGGAAATAAATCTCCATCAGTATTAGAAAGAGCGATAAAAGTTAATCAACTTGAGAACTATGTCTTTCTGAAAAACTGTTTTTAGAGAAAGATTTTATACATTTTAATCGACAGTTAAGTTAAATGTCCGGTCAATGAATGCCGAATGTTTCCTTATAAGAATATATATATAAAACGTCCAATCTCACCATTACCATTGCCGTATATATGTAGGTAGGGTAAGTAGCCCAGTAGCATTAAAACACATTTTTTTAACATAAACACTTCCCCAGTCAATACTTAATTTATAGGCGAATGTTGATAAATTAGAGCAAATTTCCGGTAAAATTTCAGATATAATAACGTCGTATCAAGATGATTAGTCTTCATATATATATATATATATATATATATATATATATATGTATGTATGTATGTATATGTGTGTGTGCGCGCGCGCGTATGTGTGTGTGTGTGTGTGTGTGTGTGTGTGTGTGTGTGTCAGTGTGTGTCAGTGTGTGTCACGTTATATGCCTGCATCGCTATTACTTACAGCGTATCCTTGTTTCAGGAATGGACTGAAAGATATGCTGATATAAGCTGAATGAGGTAGAGGTTAAACATCCCCAACAATAATCTTTAAGGTTTTGTCTTGATAACAGCTAAGTGCCAAATGTATACAAACAGATTTGTGCCACTGAATTCACTTTCGTTTGCCGAGCGTTTACAGAGACTAAATAATGAATGTGAGCGTAGATATAAAGTGAGCAGTGCATTTTAGTAGTGGTGAGACTGCAACGTGTGATAAACTACGTTTACGAACAGACAATTGTTCATTGTTCGCAATGCGTTCCTAACGGTGGTGACTATATGGAAAATAGTGTTTCACAGCTTTAAACTGATTGAGCAGTACCTTGTTGGCAAATAGACTCGAATGTTGCTATAGTCCAATTAGCAACGTTCTCAATTCATGTGAGCCGCAGTCTTTGATGTCGTGTTGCTAACAAGAATAACCTGGTGGGTGTTCTGCTTCCATATCCCATCGAAGTTATAGAACACTGAACTTACTTGCTGGTACAACCTACATTGAGGCTGTATGTGATTATATTCAGTGTCGCTTGTTTAATCAGATGTCTTTGGTCACTATGAATGTATGGTTAGATGGTTAAATGATAGTTTAGCAGACTATTAGTTTTTAGAGAATTGTATTTCTCTTTTGACTTCCTCATTTTGACCATTGAGCTCAATTACAGGAAAACAAAGGAAGTCGTTTTTGATTGGCTAAAACTAGCGGGTGCATGTTAGAGATAGAAAGCGATTTCGGGGAGACTAGTCTTACATGTCGAACAATGTGGACGTGTTAAAATCGTATCTGGAAACTGCGCCCCAGTAAGAGTGAGCGAGCGACCCTACTGGTTATTTAGAAATGTACACGTCGACGTGTTAAAATAAAATAGATAAGTTTTTGAAAAATCTTAATGAAGTTCTCATTTTACCCCCGAACAAACTAACTAGCGATTACTGAAAATTGGATATAATGAATTTTGATTAATATTTCCTGTTCAACTCAGGTGATTCTTTGTCAAATCAAAAAGACAACGGGCGATTTGACTGAAAATTGTAATGTGAAAAAACATCTTTGATCTCTGGTCTTCATAATAGTCGACATTAAAGTAAAGAGCTCAACATAACTGCTAATCATAAGCCAATGCTTATGATAAAGCAAGTATGTTGTACAGCGTTGCCGGATCACAGCAGTCTTGTACTTAAAATCAAAAGCGGAAGATGCTGCTTGTAAAAAATAATTTAAGGAAGCGAGATTTCGTGGTGTCTCAGGTAGATTAACTCACTATTTACAAAGTGGGGAAAGTTTTAATAATCTGAGAACACTGATTAGACGGAAGAAGCTACAAGGGCGGGAAACATCACTTTGGAGTCACACACACACATGTGCTCGTGTGATCACATATATAGAAACATATTCCTATAATACTCGGTATTACATTACATAAAGGATTCATGAGGATTATTACTACTAATTATATATAATATACAATTAATAGATTTTTTAATCCGTCATTATTTCTTATTAATTCTAACGTTATGTAGTGCGTTCAACCTCTATTATTTTAAACAGTGAAATTAATGTCAGCCGGCCTAGAGATTTAGAGAATATATCTTTTGATTCCTTAGCTGGTTGACATAAATTTCATTGTTTGGAATAACGGGGATGTCTACTCAACCGACCTGACTTACTTAACATGACAAAACATCAGTTTCTATTGAGAAGGACTTCTTGGTTGTGTCTAGAACTTTTCAGCACTCGCAACATGTAAATATGAACGGTATTAGATTAAAGTATCAAATTGCGTTAGTAGGGCTTTCTTTCGGTTTTATGCTATTATTAAACCAGTTATTTTATTTTCGCTTCTCTATTTTAGTACTTTATAAAATTAGGTTGAATATGTATTTATTTTTCCATGTACTGAGAATAATTGTGGTCAAAATAGACCAATGAATTTGTTGAAACAAAACTGACTGTATCATATTAAATTACAAATAAATATTCAGCTATTTCTGTTTTTCCGTTGCTATGACTTGCATAGTTGTATATTTATGTATAAGATACTTGATTTTTTCTGGAAATGTTTGACGTTAGCTTTAATAGATTTCTTTAATCATCAATCCAATCCTTTTTTGGTCAACTTTTCTAAATGTTAATGATTTTTCTAATGTATTTCCGAAATACACTTCCCAAGGTATTATCCAGATTTGGATGGGTCTTGTCTTTTTCACGAGGGGTCTATGCCGTTAAATTACCCAATAAGCTTCCACATTATTTTCTTTGTGTCATTGACGTGGATGATTTCACTGCTTTCAAGAATTTCTTCTGAGATTAAAATTCTAACATTTATTAGTTTAATGTAGCCGCGTGGCACATGGCAGAAGGAAGATAGTTTTGGGCCATTCTCTCAGTAGGAGAAATTTTGTTTTCGTTTTCTTTCATCTGGTTGTGAACAACAATAAATGATGACATTTGGAAGTGCACAGCCACCTCAGCCACTGAGCAGAACACAAATAGAATGCGAATAAATTAACATGCGATCAACGTAGAACACACCCAGATAACTCATCTAGACTAACATTGCAATGCCTTTCAAAGTCGAAAGTGATCGCATGCAGTATTTCGTGTTATTGATTGATTGACAGAGAGAGAAGTAGAAATAATGAAGAGAGAAAAGTAGAGAGAAAGGAGAAGAAACGAAGAAAAAAATTGTGGGGGAGAGAAGGAATAGGAAGAAAAAAGAATGGATGGAAAATGGAAGAGAGGTGAGAAGAGAAAAGTACAGAAAAAGATGGAAATAGAGATAGCGGAGATAGGAAAAGAAAGGGAGAGACGAGAGAAGAGATGATGATGGAAAGTGAGAAAAAAGGGAAGAGAAAGAGACATAAGCAGAAGGAGAGATAGAGAGGGACAGAGAGAGAGAGAGAGGGACAGACACAAAGCACTGAATGAGAGATTGATGAGTAAAGTAATCTTAAATTTCTTCTCTAAAAATATGAAATATGAGGTATATCATTAAAGATTTTAGAACACATTCTCAGTCTGGTCCAGATAGAGCCACCGGAGTTATATTTAACAGTTACGACAGATATAGTGGAAACCCAGAGATTCTTGGCAATGGAGAATCACTTGGGAAAGTTAATTTTAAATTTAGTAGATATGACGAAATCGCTACGAAGTATACTTTTGTGTTGGAGAGCAAACAAAAAAGGCCTTCAACTACATAAAAATGTCTTGTATTCAGCATTATTATTGTCATTGCATAGCTCAACAAAAAGAGCGGTAATATCTGCAGATGCTTCGTCTTTTGGCTTTAGAGAAGTACTATTACAATACCAGGAAGATATGAACTTACATCCATATTGCAAGCAACATGACTCAAGAAAATTTTTTAAACGCCAACAAGGCAGCGGTGGGATCATGATATGGGCTGGGATCATTGGTAATGAGCTCGTGGGTCCATTTAAACTGAAAGACGGGGTTAAAAATGAATTCCAAAAGTTACTGTGATTTTCTAGAACAATATTCCTTTGAATGGCTTGATAACCAGTCTTTAGCCAAGCGTAGATCTATGATCGTTATGCAAGACAACGCACCAACACATGCATCAAAGTTTACCAAATCCTGGTTGAAAGAAAAGGGGTTTGTTGAAGATTCTCTTATGGACTGGCCTTCAAATAGCTGTGACTTGAATCCCATTTAGAACCTGTGGAGCATCATCAAGAGAGATATTTATTCTAATGGAAGGCAATTCAACAGCAAATGTGACCTCTGGGAGGCAGTTAAAGTTGCTGCAAACAACTTACCAGCCGCTAAAATTGCAAATCCAACATCAGATGTTGACAATAGGCTGCTAAGAGTTATTGAAAAGAAAGGAGCATTTGTGCAATAAATTTTAGGAGGTTCTTATTTTTTGTTAATATATCTTTTATTTTGAAAATAATTTTTTTTTATGTTTTTCCTTTAAGAAATTGACGAATTTGTTCTAAAATCTTTTCATATTATTTTTTTACATTAGTTCTACAATATTGTAAAAGTATCAAAATAAATAGTTGCAAATAAACTACTGACGGTCAAATTAGTCTGTTTTGTTAACTTAGTAAAATTTTTTCCAACCAAAAACAATAGTTTTCTCTATCACTATATATCTAAGTTAATAATATTGAGTAGAATCTAAACAGCATCATAATAGGACTTTTAACATTAAAGACGCAACTCTTTATACCAATTCATAACTTGCATATAATCTCTAGACGCAGTTTATTTTGTATTTCTTGTGCATGGGAAATTTGAACATTGATTTGGAAATTCTTGCAAAAATCGAATAATTGCCGGATTTTAATGAAACTTTCAAGACTTATTCACAAATTAATTAAATTATTTTAGAAATGTTTTTTTTTTTAGAAAATGTTGGTAAAAATATTGTTTTTACATTTATTACCTTCACTTATTTAATTTTATCAAATTTTGAAAAATTCATTTTGTAAGGCTTATATTTGTTATAAGCACAAGTACTTGAAGAAGACTTGTCATTATTTTTTTTTATTATAAAACAGGACCCTCATTTACAGAAAATCTGTTGAGAATAATAAAATAAAAATTTAATAAAACTAATTAAAAAAAGCTTTTACTTGCTTTTATGAATAAGATATATTATGGAGCTTGTTAAGAAATTTTTTCGATCAATTATGAACTTTTTCAAGAACAGATTTCATTTGAAAAAAATTAATTATGATAATTTATAAAGTATTAAATCTTAAAATTCTGTATCAATTTGTATCGGTTAGGTGATATTGTTATTAAGTAAAAAAATATATTTACTAATCATAAATGGAAAATCTTACTAAAATTTAGTGATCCAGCATTTTAAAAAGAATTTTGAAATTTTTGTGTGTATAAACGTGCCGATTTGTGAAAATACGGACTTCCATACACAATATTATCAGAAAATAAGAACGGTAACTATAGTAAATTTAAATTTATTTTTAATTTTCTAACGTTTTTTCAACAAGTATCTTCGTTAGTAGGACTATTTTTGGTAGTTAAAAAATGATATAAAAATGCGTCCATGTTATTTTTAACAAGTAAGTGTTACATTTATACCCCCTATAGAAAAAATTGCCAAACATAATTCTATCAAGTTGTCAACAAATCACCCAGCCCGTGTTAAAATAATGCTTTTCTGGGATATTTTGAGCAAAAAGTAAATGATATTTATTTCAAATTCAATTAATTAAACTTTTAATCAGCTCATTTTCCTCAAATAAAGTATATTTTATTTTTTAAAGATTTTTTAATAAAAAGAATTACGTTGTAATGATAGAGTTATCTATGCGGCAGATTTAAATCATTTTTAGCGAGTTAAAAATAATTCCAATCAATCTAAATTCAATTTGAAATACAGCAAAATATTCTGCTCATTTGTAAACTGAATTTAATTCTATTAACTTGAAATTAAAACTAAAATAAAAGCTTCAAGAAATAGTATTCATTTTAAAAATTTCTTTGGAGGCACTATAAGTAAAGCTATGGAGCCACCCAGCATTTCTTTAAAAAACATTAAAAATACACATTTTAGTATGTAAGAGATAAAATTTCATTAACTACCGTGTATTTGCTTTCATTTTGACAAAAGCACTGATAGAAACGCTTCTATCCCACACTAATTCAATGGGAGAGAGGTCAGGAGATTGTGGGGTCCAAGTCATAATTTCCAAAATTTTATTCCTTTTTTTTAACTCGAGGTAATTTTTACATAATTTAGAAGAGTGTTTTGGATCGTTGTTATGTTGAGATGGTATTTTTTTTTGCAATTATGCGTAAAGTAGATTGTATAAAATGTCTTTGAAAAATAAAATGATATTGTCCTTTTTTCATGATTCCCTGAATGATTTACCTGAATAAAATCTCCAGTCCTCTCTACCAAAAATACCATAAGATTTCCACCGTCATACTAAACTGTTGGAACCACACATTGATCATTCAGCCTTTCTCCTGGCTTTCCTGTCACATGTACTCTTCTACCAAAAAGTTCAAATTTGGACTCGTCTGTCCACAATACATTTTATCACTCTTTCAATGTCCAATTCTTGTATTATTTTTTGTCCATAACAGTCTTTTCTGTTTATTTATGTTTGTAACACAGGTTTCTTGTTGGCTATGTACCTCCTGAACCCCCGCTGATTAATATATATATATATATATGTATGTATGTGTGTGTGTACTATAAAGAGTGAAAGACAAAAAAATAAGCTTAGTGCAATACAATGTGAAATATAATGAATTGAAAGTGTGAAGGTTGTGCTGCACCAATTTGGATAACGTCGATAATTAATTTTAAGCTTCTTGGTTTTTAACTGAAACCGATGGGAAATATGCATTTATACCTTTCATCAATCAGCCTTCCACGTTAAATGTGTTTTTATTAAGATTGAATTGTTGGATACTGGTATAAAAATCACTTCGGAACTGCTATATTTGGGCCATAGCAACTGTTTATATTGTTAATGAATGCTCCCCGTTTTTATTTTTTGAAAAATGTGCAATATAATTATCTATTTTTCTAAAACTTTCACTATTTATGGTTAATTTCTAAGTTATTAATTGACGTGAATTCAAACAAGCTGAATTGATTCGTTGTTGCTGGGTATGTTATAAAAGATAAAAATTCTTCGCAGTATAAATTTTCTTGGTTTTGCATTTCACGTTTGTCTCGGAGCAAAGTTTTCCTAATTATTTTCAGCTCACTTATCAGGACATCATGTTAGCATTTCCATTTCTTTGCCAGGAGTAATTTTAATTGGACAAAACTACTTGCAGTCAGCAGGTAAGAACTGCAATGGCTTTTAAGAATTGTATAAGTAAGACGCAAAAAACTACAAATATATTTTGCATATTTTAATTAAAAAATTCGTCGATGTTCCAGAATTGCTTTTTCGACATGATTGCTTTGTAATTCCTGATATGGTCAAAGGGAAGGAAGAGGAAGAAAAATACAATGAAAAGGCCATCGTGAGGATAAAAGTTTAATCTCTGCCGCTAGGTAGAAAAAATGCAAATTATGATATTCTACAGAGCACGAAAAAACGGAATTTTGATATCTTCGAGATGCCACCTTTCGAGACTAAAGATAAAACACAATGAAAGAACTGAGATATTTCTATGATGGAGATGGTTTTAGACATTGACGTCTACCACACTAAACAGTCGACAACGGACACCTACCATGATGGCTAACTATCAACAAACGCCTGACAAACGCACTATGGACACTGAAGACCAACCAGAACAGCAAGTATTCATTCCACAATAATCAACGCACGACTAATACTAAACACATCAACGGGCCATAAACATCATTCCCATTAACTAGACAGCTACAGACACCGACAGCCATACTGGTCAATCAATTAAAAGAAGCACAATAAGAATATTAGAATGAGAACAATCTATCCCATCATGGATTGAATAAAGAATTCAATCGAAATTCAGAGAATGATAACGAATACGACAAGCACCTGAAGAAGGCTCGTGGGTATAGTGTTCTGAATATTAAAACAAGCAAAAATGAGAGCAAAATTTCGAATAAATTAATATCGACGAGACTTTATTGTTTAGAATTTTGTTGTTTTTTACACACGTTAATTCATAATAAACTGATCATTAAATGAAAATTGTTTTCTCATATGGTTTGAAGTATTTTTCCTTTCTAAAGCGATCAACTGTTTTTCTCTGTGTAAAGTGATTTCACACATTTCTCATGTAGAAATCCTACACTGATTTACATTCATCAACAAAATGTCGTTCATTATGCATAAATGAAAATAAGAGCCGTACAGTTTCGTTTTTAATCCGGCAAGAAGAGATTAATATACATTCGATAAAGCTACACTCTAGGACCAAAGCAAATGAGGCAAACAGGAATGATAGAGAGAAAATCTACAGTAGGTATGGTTATTTAAGGAGAGAGGGAAAGAGAGAGACGAGAGAATAGAAATAGAGGAAAGGAGAAAGGAAAAAAAGTTGAAAAGTGATAATTGGAAAATGGTAATAATGATATAAGAAGAAGCGAGAAAAAAGAAGGAAGTTGAAATAATCGACAAAGATGGAATAGAGATGGAGAAAGAGAATCATGTCTTCATCAGTTTTAAATAAGTTGAAAATCAGCTGGGAATTAGTCCTGTGCATATAAATTGGGAGATTTTCTCCTTTTGCTCTTTTTGCTTCTACTCACACAGGACCACGATGTTTTCATAATTAGTTTATTTCGTTAAGCCTAGAGTTGGAGATTTCTTTTTACTGTTAGAGACAAATTATGGATAAGCAGCCTCAGTTATAATGAAGTCATTCTCTCGTTGATACATTATCGATAAATAATAAACTTACTTATTTATCAGTTAAAATTACTCGTGTGGAAATTTACTTAATTCTCCTTAATACAGGTCTACAAGGGTGGCGGTGTTCTCTGATTCGTAAAACAATATTCTAAATTCTAGGCTATTTCAGGGTTAGAATAGCAACACTATCAACCACAAAACGAGTCACTATGCGTAGGAATAGGATTTTCATCCATAACAACAAAAATGTGAGGGTGGTGGTCCGTGTTAATTCCGATTCGAATTAATCTGGTCAAAGCAATTCGTTTGGAATTTGTTTTTCCTTCTCCATTTTCCATGTCCGGATACAATTCTTCGAAAACAATTTTACCGGAAATACGTTTTCATTCTTCTTTGAACAATTTTGTTCAGTCTCTCTTAAAATTACATTTTGCAAAACGTTCATTACAAAAGAAAGAAAGAAAGAACTAAGTATTACATGTTTATTAGCCAATCAACTAGTTCAATTCTGGTTGAGCTTCAGTAAAATTTTGACCACTGACTGTAGGGACATTTCTCTTTCTTTTTTTTTTTTTATTTGTGATAACTTATTTTTTTGCTTCTTTTCATCTGAAGAAAATTAGCGCTGATAGACTTTCACTTTCGGTTTTATTCATCTTCATTTAATTTCTTTTCCTGGTGACAAACTTTCACTTGAGCAGATAAATGTGCTTGCTGATTATTTTTCGAATTGGCTTTAAACGCCCCAAGCTTTCCTCGTTTCTTTTGGGAAAAGGATTTCAAAGAGGAGAGAACTGGTGATTTTATTCCTGGCTGAATTAGTACCTCTGAATATATCCGAGGAATCATCAAATACCAGAGCTATTTCTGCTCTTATTAACAATTGGAAAAAGAAAAGGTAAATCAGACAAGTGAACCCGTTCAGCACGCGCATTTGTTTATTGAAATTCGTTAACTTTTGCGCTTTGATACATTCTAAGAAAATGCAACAACAGAGTCGATCGAAAATCTGTTTACGGCGGGTTTAATTTGCAATTCTCGCAAAAGCTACTAACCATTACTGGTGGTCATTAGCTACTAACCATTACTGGTGGTCATTAGCTACTAACCATTACTGGTGGTCATTAGCTACTAACCATTACTGGTGGTCATTAGCTACTAACCATTACTGGTGGTCATTAGCACAGAAATCAAAAGTCTACAACAATCACACATAACAAGCTCAACCGGAGTAAATGGTGTATAACTAAGTTAAGAAATTCGCATAGAAAATTCTTCGAACATTTTGTTAGCACTTCATAAAAGTTAAAAGTCATTTATATTTCAAAGAGGAAATTTGGTCTCTTTTTTAAATGTTGTTACATTTGGGCAAATAGTTGTCAAATATATATTTTGACTAGTCTGAAAACTTATTCTCCTTGTCACAGGCTTTCAGTGTATGTGTCTGGCTATTAAAACAACCGTGTACTTTTGGTGATAAAACTGAGAAACGGGTTAATACGCTGGTGCCTCCCTACCGAGAAAGAAAAGGTTCCGAGAAACGCCGATGGGTCACCCGTGAAAAAGTAAGAGGCAGTGTGGCCCCAGTGCAAGTAAGAACTCTGAGATGCTGGATATGTGGTGTGGTCGGACACTTTTCGGCAATTTGGTCTCTTTTTTAAATGTTGTTACATTTGGGCAAATAGTTGTCAAATATATAGAGCGAAAATATTGGTGCTGTGGAGGAGCGGGTCACCTGATACGAACCGGTGTGCCTGAGAAAGATGGACCACACCGAACGGAACAACCGTAACTCGAATGGAGGAGAGAAATGGGTTGCTAGTCCGAGAAAAGAGGGTCATCCGAGCTCTACCCCACCCAGGAGGGCCCCTAGACAGAAATGGGAGCCCCTAGAAAAAGTTGAACTCCTGTCACTGACTCCCACGTCTCAGTTGTCGAGAAAGCGAGAGGAAGGGAGAGAACATACGGGAAGGAGAAAGGCACAGGTATACCGTTTGCTGAAGGAAGGGCCAGGCTTCACCTGTAATGTGTTGCTGGGAGACAAGAAGGTGAAGGCCCTTGTCGATACTGAAGCTTCAGTGTCACTGGTTAGCTCCAAGGTTTTTAGACAGTTGGGACGGAAAACGAAGCTTAGTCCCGTTGATCTACTAATGTCGGGCTGATAGTAGCAGGAGGAGGATAGAGGGTATGACGTGGCTACCTTTCCAGTTGGCAAAAACCAGAGGTAAACTTAAGGTTTATGTGACACCTGACTTGTGTGGTGAGCTAATTTTGGGAAGTGACTGGCTTAGGCAGAATAAGACACAGATCCGTTTCGGCCCCGCCACACTAACATTGAACTGGTAGGGATACTGTTGGGAGAGTATAATTATGAACAGTTGCCAGTGGTGGCCCAGACAGATATAAAGCTTCCCCCTAAGACTACTGTATCTGGGAAGGGCAAGATTATAACAGAAGGAGTGCTGAACAGTGACCTGTACCAAGTGGTCCCTACTGATACGTATGATAATAGTGAAGGGGAAATAACCGTGTGTGGTTCGTTGGTGAAGAGGTCTGGGACCGTTCCCTTACTGTTAACCAACACTGCCAATAAAACTATTAAAATAAAGCAGGGAGAGGAGCTGGCACGGGCGTGCCCAGTGAGAGAAGTCGAACAGGTGAGAACATGGAATGAGAATAGGCCTGGGAATAAGACCGGTAGCAATGAAATAAGGGATGAAGATATAACAGCGCCTGAGCGTTATAGGAGGAAATTGAGTGGTGGTTGCTGAACGGTAATCGGGAGGTAATAGCCATTACGGATAAGGAAATTAAGTGGAAATGAAGATAGACAAGGGTAATCACCCACCTATTAAGTTAAAACCGTATAGGACTCCAATCCACAAAAGAAAATTAGTAGAGGACGCAATGAATGAAATGATGGAATCAGGGATAATCGAAAGGTCCAAATATCCCTAGAGTTTTCCAATAGTGATTGTTGAAAAGAAGGATGGAGGGCATAGGTTTTGTGTGGATTTTCGTCAATTAAATGCCATTACGAAACCCTCCCCTTGATTGATGATATTCTAGCTCTTAAAGGAGAGTCTAAATGTTTTTCCACCTTAGATTTGAGGTCGGGATATTGGCATGTAGCACTTAGCAAAAAGGATCAGGAAAAGACCGCTTTTACCTGCCACATGGGTCTCTTCAATTTTAGAGTTATGCCGTTTGGGCTGGCAAACGCCACCGGTGTATTTAGTCAGTTAATCTCCATCGTATTGAATGGCACTGAGGCATTTGCCATGGCGTATCTAGATGACATCATGGTGTTTACAAAATCACCGGAGGAGCATTTTGAACATCTGCAGAAGGTGTTCGATAGGTTAAGAGAACATGGATTAAAGTTAAAATTATCAAAGAGACAAAGTACTTAGGGTTTATCATAAACAAAGAAGGAATAAAGACGGATTTAGACAAAGTAGAGGTCATAAGAGCCATGCCCGCACCGAAGACCGTAAGAGAGATTAGGGGATTTCTAGAGCCATTGGATATTATCGGAGGTTCATACCAGCATTTAGTCAACTAGCAGGCCCTCTAATAGCTCTAAGAAGCAGGGCCAGCTGACAGCTGTACCCCAGTTGGCCTACCCAGACCTAAGTAAGCCCATGGTGCTGTACACCGATGCTAGCGATAAGTGCATCGGGGCGGTTCTTACACAACCATTTCCGATAAGGATGGACCAGTACAGGGTGTGCCTGAGGAAGTGCCGATCTATTTTCTGTCTCATCGGCTCCCCGAGTCTCAGCAAAGGTGGCCAGTAATAGAAAAAGAGGTGTTCGCCATTCTGTATGCTATGCAGAAATTAGATGATTATTTGAGTGGGGCTGTGTTTACCATTGAAACAGACCACACACCCGTCAAATATTTGTTAAAGGCGGAGTGGACGAATAAGAAGATACAACAGTGGATATTGAAGTTAAGTGGATATAACTGCAGAATAGAATATTTGGCATGGAAGGATGGAGCCGGGTCTGGATGATAAAGCATTCCAAATTAATGTGATCAATTCACAGGCGTTGAAGAAGAGACTTGGTTGGGAAGATCAGGAAACGAGTGAAACGGAGATTGTTTCCGACCCCCACTGGAGGGATATTATTAGGCAAAGCCAAGAGGAGAGCGAGATATGCAGGGCGTACCTCCAAATATATGGTACACGATGGAGTGATGTATTACCTTTCAGGAAGAGATGAGGAAGTAAATTTAAAAATGGGGATACCTGAGAAGTTGACAGCTGAAATTCTAGACCAGTGCCATAGGAGGTTAGGACACCTGGGAATTGATAAGACGTATGGATTAATAATGAGAAATTACTACTGGCTTAAGTTGTTTAATGATGTTGTGAACCATGTAAAAAATGTAACATGCCAATTACAGAGTCGAAGTAGGGTTGCCCCAGTATTAGAAATGGATGTTCCGAATTATCCATTTCAGAAAGTAAGCATGGATATTTCCAGGCCCTATGGAGAAACACATAGAGGTAATCTTTACATAATGAGTTTTGTGGACTGACTGACGAATTGGCCTGAGGCATTTGCCATACCGGATAAGAAGTCACGAACGGTGTCAGATATAATACTGAACGAAATATTCCCTAGGTATGGGGCCCCCGAACAGTTGGTTACCGATAATGGATCGGAGAATGTGAATCAGGTTATGAGAGAGACGTTGGGAGAATTAAACATACGACACATAACCACCTCTCCATATCACCCCCAAAGTAACGCCAAGGTAGAAAGATTTCATAAGACCCTCGCTGATGTGTTAGATAAACTAACAGAGGATAATAGGGGAAATTGGGATTTATTCGTAACCCAAGCGTTAGCAGCTGTGAGATTCTCAATGAACGAGACGACAAAATTTTCCCCTTATTACTTGATATATGACATGGATGTAGTCTTACCTATAGACAATCTGTTACGACCTAGGAGGAAGTATTTAGGAGAGGATCATCACCAAATAGTTTTAGAACAACAGCATAAAATTTTTACGCAGGTGAGGAGGAGGATTCAAAGAGCCCAGAAAAGGCGAAACGATAGGATAAATAAAAATAGAGAAGTTTCCTTCCAGATAGGTGATCCAGTGTATTATATAATACACCTGATAAAAGGTAAATTGGACCAGAGATGGAGTCCATACTATAGGATCATGGAGCAGACGGGTCCGGTTTCCTTTGTGATCTGGGACCAATTGACCAGACAGGTAAAGAGAGTGCATGCGAATGATATAAAGCTAGTTGAAATAGGAGAATGGAAAGGAGCCGAAACAAAACCTCAACAGAAAAGGCTGAAGTAAACTACGTTGGTAGAACCTGAAGGGTTAGAGTCTGAGAGTGAAAGTGAAGGGAGTGAGGAGATTGAAATTAGCCCAACTACCCTTCGAAGGCTGAAGGGGGTAAGTCGGATCCCAGCGGGACATTCTGAGGAAGCAGGGATTGAGCCTAATCTTAGGGAAGAAGAAGAACTCTACACTAAAGTCGGGTTCAATGTTGGAAATATCAGCACATTGGGGCTTACTTTCTTCAGAAAATTGAACTTCTCCTGATGTGCACTCCTGATTCTTTAATTGCGTCAATCCCAAGAAGATCGAACCCAAGTAGTGGTCCGTCTACAATTAGGGTAGCAATGTACACGGGTTGAGCAGGACTAACATTCAACGCAATATTGCCCTGTCCACGTCATTTTAGTGCCTTACCGTCGGCAGTTAGGACTTGCGTCTTCATTGGTCAGCAATTGCGACACGGGCATTTGCGCATTTGCTCACCAACGTCCGTGAGCAACCAGAATCAACCAGGGCCGTGCACTTTTTCCGTCTACTGCCATCTCAATGATAGGTAGCGCCGTGTTTTTTAGTTGCTTGGAGAAAAGACCGGCGCTGACGTCTGTTCCCCGGATCCGTTTACCTGGCATTCTGAGGAAATGTGCCCAACCTTGTTGCACTGAAAACACCGTATCTCACGGCGGGATCCCGGTAGCTGTCTTCTCCGAATAGCCTGCAATCCTTTGCCAGGTGGTTGGGACCAAAAACTTAAAGCACACAAAGCCGCCTGTCCGTTGAGCTGCTGTATTCATCTTTTGAGCTGCTGGGGCAACTGACTCACCCGGCTCTTTGCTATCGGTCATAACGGCCCGAGCGCGAGTCAGGATCTGGTCCAACGTCATAGTGTCCATTCTGGATGATGCGCGGAGAAGTTGCTTGACTTGTTGCGGTAGTCCAGAAACGAAGTAAATGAATCCACCGCATATGCAGTTATAAGGGCCTGCTTAATCTGGATCTGACCTCTGCTCCTTTGTCAGTTGCCGATATACAGAAAGAGCCCCGGCTCGCAAGCGCAGTGGCAGTACCCGCTCGACTTTCTTTATCTCGCAAAGTTCACAAACCAACTCCACATTTTCAATCCATTCTACAATTGGTAGATCGGTAGCAGCTCCACTGAATTCAGGTATCAGCCTAATATCGAAACTTCTGTCCGCCATGATTAGAGAAAAGACCGAAATAGCTTGTAGATTAAATAAGTCTGTATTGCTGCAACGTCATTTGTACAAATCAAAATATCGTTGGATTCAATTCACCGTCCTCGCTTTCTGAACATGTCTCTACGTATAGCCGTCGTTTCTATCCTCGTGTTCACTGCTCCAGCACTCTTTTATCAGGCCAACACCGCAGTTCACCAGCCAATCAACGTTCTTCGCTGTTATTCTCGGTTACACAGGCAAATTGCCTACTCCAGTTCACTTGCTATTGGTGGAAGCATGCCAAACTGTACACAAAACCCTCATCACTGCATATACTGTTAGAATGGCTGGACGGGAGAGTAATGTCATTTTCACGAAGCAAACTTGCTGATGTCACGTGCCGTACGTTAAGGTAAGACCCTTATTTTCCTCTACACCAGATGCAAGCCATTCTGGCTCGCTTGCTTCTCCGGGGCTGTTCACTACATACCTATAATGGGAAAGGCATTAAGCGTGTTGTTTGGTACAGTCTCCGAAGACGAAGTGAGAGTAATTATGAGGAAATTAACGGTAGTAGAACAGAGACAACAAGCAATGGCTCAGTCGGTTAAAGAGAGCGTATCCATACTCAATGTTACTAGGCTGGAATTGGTTAAGAATAGAGGGAGTATCAATTGGTTGATTTCTCACCTACAGGTTTTTAGAAAAGAAGTGATAAATGTAACCACGCCTGTAACAACTGAGTTACAGGAATTAGAGGGTTTTTTGCAAAGGTATTTTCAATTATTGGCTGTACTGAGTAAGGTACGTCAAACAAGCCACTCTTTAACGGTGTTGTTAGAGCATGTGAGAGCACAATTAGACATGCTGTCACTGGGACACCTGTCTCCGAGTATAATAACCCCAGAACGATTAAGGGAAGTACTACTGGAGGTACAAGCCAAACTACCCCATCATCTTAGATTACCTGTAGACCCCACCCAGCAGTTATGGAGGTATTATAGTGCCTTGTTGGAAGATGACAAATTGCTAGTGCTAGTGTCGGTTCCATTACTGGACAGAGATAGTACCTTTGAAATTTATCAGGTGACGAATCTTCCTTTCCCTATCCAAAAACTAAGGCCGAAGATAGGAGGCGGTGGCTAGGTACAAGGTAGAGACGGAATTTGCTGCCTTAAACCTAACCAGGACAGAGTTTATGCTATTAACAAAGGAAGAAGCAGAAAATGCAAGAATGATGCCTTTAGTATCTGTGGGTCTGTAAGTCCAATTTACGTGACAGGTAGTCATAATCTGTGTGTACTAGATTTATTTAAAAAAATAAGAAGGGAATTAGAGATCATTGTCAGGTAGAGGTGTTGGCTAGTGTAATGTTACCTAAAGCAACCAGTGTCTCTGACGGAATTTGGGCGGTGGCCACACAAGAAGAGATCGAATTATCTAAGGTGTGTGTGAAGGGAAGCCCACCACTACGATAAGAGTTACCCCCCCTTTGTTTTTTGTAGAGCTACCCATTGGTTGTGGAGCGCATGGTCCATCTATCTCTTTACCTCCCTACTACCAAGCAGAAGAGAAGTTTGAAGAGAATGAGGCTTTGTTAGATCCGGTAGGAACGAATGCCAGTGGATGGACGGGATTGTGGGAACCCATTGTAAGAGAGATTCCTAAGATGCCACTAGAAAAAATGCCGGCGTTGTTAAGGCCAATCGATAAGATTGATGTTGGGCGGTTGAAGTTGGAGTTAGATAAGATAGGTACACCGAATTCGGGATGGAGAGAGAATTAGGTTGCTATAATAGCCTGGCCGACCGTTGTTGGAATTATACCAAGGATATGGTTTGGTTTGTGGTGGTTGAAGAGGCGTGTGGTGTTGTCGACCGGGCAGAATAAACTGGCACGGGGAGTGCATGAGTGATTCAAGTTAGTGCACTTTACCAAGGTAGGTACCACCTGAGTGCATTGCGACCCCTCACTGATATTGAAGAAGAGTCTACGATTGTCGTGGAAGGACCTGAACCAATAAAAGATTCGACAACGCCTGTTGTGAAGGCGAGACAAAATCGGAGGACAGATTTACAAAGTAAATCGTTTTTTTTTTCATTTTTAGTAATGAGACTTAAATAATTGGTAAGGAGTGTTGCGAACTTCAAAAGAAAAAAAAAAGAAAAAGGAAAGAACCCTCGAACTAGTGAACTATGTGAAAAGGTTCTATTGCACGAGATCACCAAAACAGTGAAATTTAACCAGAAGTTGCATGTCCATATGTGTCGTAAGGACAATGAAAATGTAAATGGGCATAATGAGCCCTAAGAAGAACTAAGGACTCTACCTTTGCATGCTGGAAGAGACGTATGTTTAAGTAGTCCCTAGTAAGAAGCATGTTGGACTGGGTTTTCTCATATTTTGTTGATATGAAAGCTCGTGTGTTATTTAATAGTAAATGACAGATGAGTAGGGGAGGAAATGTGACAGAGAGAGTCAGGGAAACACACACTCACATATTTTTTTTTAGTGAAATTGGAGTAGATTTGGACTAGCGAAATTGATCAGCGCATTTAGTTTACTGATGGGAAATCTGATCTAGGAGAGGAGCTGTACCAATTGGAACTGATTCATTAGATGACAATGGAAATGGTCGAAATAATTTTTATCGATTAAAACTTGGAATAGGGCTGAGTAAGCAAGGAGTACATTTAGAATTCACATGATTTTGGTTGAAACAGCCAAAATCCCGTGACAGTCACGGTAGTAGTAGGGCCAATGTTCAGTTGTAACCAGTCGGATTTTTCTATAAACGCGTAGTTATGCTGAAAAAGAGGCAGACGGAAGAGCTAGATGGAAGAGGCAGACGGAAGAGAGAGACAGAAGAGAATTAGCCCGGGCAAGAGTTGGGCTAGAGACAGTGAAGAGTCGAGTTTGAAACTCAAGAAGGAGAGAACGTGGCGTCAGAAATTGGAACGAAGCGTCCGCTAACATGTGCTGTTGATATTGATATAAGTACCGCTGCTTCTGCTACCACGAATATTACTACTACTGTTACTACTGCTAAGGAGTAACGCCACTATAAACTTTAAGCCGTGCACAGAAATCTTATTCCCCCATCGACAGAGTCGTATATCGTTCTGAGACGATTTAACAACTAGTTAATCATAACACACACACACTCTCCCTCTCTCTCTGTCCAGAATCCGGTGTATGCATTTTTACGTCAATTACTTTTCTTTTCTGTAACCCGTTTCTTTTCTATACTATTCTTTTCTGCTATATAAAAGACATTAACAATTCAATCATTTGTCCGGCTTTCTTAATTTTTTTTTGTTGCATTCTAAATTTCTTAGCGCAGACTCTCCGGCCGTGTCTACATCTTTAGTCGACCGTGAATGGATGAACATCACTTCTGCTTTCTGGATCAAACCAAACACAACGTGGGCAGTAAGCAGGATTAAACCAGTGGACCGGTCGAATAATCTACGGATGCACAGGGTACCTACGGCCACTTCCTTAAGTTCGGTTTGGACCGAGTAGACACCTCAACGCAGAGAGTAAGACATCGAAGGTTGAGGGGCTGGGGCGAAAGTGTTAGATATATACGTACATATTTAAGATGTATATGTGATTATTTTATATATCGGTTTTTATATAATTGTATGTTTTGCTGTATATCATTATATGATTGTAATATATATGTATAAGAATAGGTATATATATATATATATATATATATATATATGAATATGCGTGTATATATTGAGTTTTTTCATTTACTTTGCAGAATTTTCCATCAAAATAAGGTTACTAAACAAATGTACCAAACAACATTATTATTTTTATACTTTTTATTTTTTAGATTTTACTCTCTATTTTTATCTAATTATTGTCATTCTTTTTATCATTATTATGAGTAATATTATTATTATTAATAGTAGTAAGTAATCTAATTATTAATATTAGATTAATATTACATATTTAATATTTAATTAATATTAAATATATTTTTATTTAACATTTATAAATTTTAATTTTTATTTTTTTAATTTTAATGTTAAAATTTTAATTTATTTTTTAACCTTTATTATAGTGGCTTTAATAATATTAATTTAATCATAATCTTCTTTTTTAAAATTTAATTTTTTTTAATAATCTTTTAATATATTGTCCTATATTAATTACTATTGTATTAATCAGGATTAATAAGATTATTAATATTATTATTAATATATCTTATTTTAGTTTATTCCTACTTTGCTGGTAATCTTTAATACTTTATGTATTAACTATAAATTATATTGATGTGTCTTTTTCGAGTGTCACCGTGATATGCTTACACATGATAACATTCTTCCTAATTGGTCCCCTCTGTTTATGTTGAGGGGTTCTCCCCTTTTTATACAAATGGACTCACCCAGTATATACATATACTACGGCTACGTGAAGACCCGAGGGAGCAAGACCGAAGAGTCGAGTCCAGAGTGACAGAGTAACAGGTTGTAGGTAACCGGAAGAGTGAAGGTGAGGTACCGGCGTTGTAGGAGTCACCGTGAGCGAGCACGTAGACTCAGTAAGAAGTCACACAGCGATACTTCAATATCAAAGACTGCATATATATTTTGCTACTAACCCGTATTCCTGGAACTACTAACCTGCTTTACCATTTTCTATTATTACGTTAATACATTAATTTCATATATTAATTTCTGGCGTTTGTTATTTATTGGTACCGGATTTCAACTCGGAATCCACAACTCTTTCTTTCTTCTTTCTTCTTCCTCTTCCTCCTCCCTTGCTTTACAAATTGTTTTTTTTTTCTATGTTCTATTCCTGTCTAAAAATTATTTAAGAGGTCAAATTGTCTGGCCTCTTTACTGAGTACACTTACCTACGTAAATTATCAAAGATGGTTTAAAAACGACTCTATCCCCACTTTACATTTCCAATATAGATCATTCTACTGTCCTCCCTCCCATCACCTCAATCACCTTATATCAATCCCTCAAACTTGTAATAAAAATAAATGAAACGAAATTCCTTTGTAACTAGAGATGTGACTTGATGAACCAGGAAAAATATATTAATTTATTAATATATTATTAAAACATTTAATTAACAGAGCTGACCTCTTGCTTACCTTTCTGTAATAAGCATTTTCTATAATATTTAGTTACCGTACTGTAAAACAAGTTGTTAAGAAAATTTAGTGCAATTTATACGCGATCGAAAGTATGAAAAATACATATTTACAATTCTACAATTGTAAATATTTGGTTTTCATACCTTCATTTTCTAATATTAGAAGTAACTGTTTAGACGAAGATGAATCATTTCGTAAATTCCTACCAAATGACAAAACATCAGATTTATTTTCTATTTTTCTAAGATATACCTGGTCGTGTCGAGAACTTTTTACCACATTCTCTCTCTCTCTCTCTCATGCACACACACACACACATACACACACACACGCACACACACACACACACAGAGAAACACACACACACACACACACACACACACACACACACACACACACACACATATATATATATATATATATATATATATATATATATATATATATATAGTTACGAATCCGACGGAAATTAATACTTAAGAAATTTGAAAATTTTTTTACTTTGACATATTTCGTCGTCATAAGAAAAAGAATATTTCTTTGAAAGCAATAAATTTTACATTAGCGAGACGAAACCTGATTCTCGGTAATAGGCTCTTGCTTTTTAGTTTCGTTGTATAGTTACAGAAATTATATTTTATCGACTTTCAACTAAGCTATAAAAAAGCTTACATATCTCACATTGTTTTAGTATTAACTTAGTAAGAAAAAGTTGGGGTAAATGGTGGTATTCACATTATTTTAAGAAACGAATTCTCTCTTTTACATCGCGAATTTTTGTCTATGAAATTTGGAACGTGTTCTCTCTTTCACTTTTAGATCCCTAAATTTTTGTCGACTGACATGAACTGACAAATGTAAGCAAATTCTGAAACACTGTCTAATTTTAATAAACCATTCCAACCTCTTTGATAAGTGGACATATATTAAAATAGGCCGGTCGTATATTAACGATAAGGAACGCACAGACTGACATTTTCTATGCATTTTCGTCTTTTAGGAAAATGGTGTATTCCATATTTAAATCGTGATCAAGAATCTTTCGGTTACACACACGTGTTTTTCATGTATTATTAAACTTTACGTCATACATTTATGTTCATATATTATTTTCTTTAAATTTCGGAATGTTTCACCAATGTGTTCTGGGGACATTCTTTATATTCTATTTGTTAAAGTCCTACTTCTGATGTAAAATGAACATTATTTTTCGAATAAGTAGGTTTTTCTTACTAGTAAGTGCAACACAATTTTCTTTGCCTTATATTTGGACAAGTGCACTTTAGTAGATAGTAACAATGCTAGATTGTGTCGGTTCCGCATCAACACAAAAGAATCTGTAATTGTCGCCATGTAGATAAATCTGAAATGCCTAGATATGATTAGGTTAAAGAAAATGAAACTCAATAGTTTCATTACCTTTAGAGATTAGTTCATATTTTCTGGCCTGTCGCCTACAAAACCGTTCTCATGATTTCACTTATTACAGCAATCAACACTAAAATGAACCACCGATTTTCAGCAATTAAAGACTCCATACATAATTCAACAATTACATTTAAAAAAATCAATGGCAATTTTCTAGAAAAAGAAAGCCGACAGCTATTTCATTGTTCGCACTCTATCATTATTCGGCGAAATTACACAAACAATGGATTAAATAAAGCTAAACGTTTGTGGATAAAATTCCACTTTTGTTTTAAACAATTCTATATTGATTTAATTCTTTTATTTTCAGCTTAAAGATCAGATGCCATGTTTGCGCTGTAGAAAACAACTTGTACAACTAATTTAAGAGCATAATGGCTGCTACCTAAGTAGTAAACAAATGCAAGTAAAATAAATGACAATAGAACACTTCTTTAAGTGCTAGAGTTGTTTACGCATTATTTAAACATATGTGCAAGGCGAGACGTGATATAATAGTAAAATCATCAGTTTGCAAACATTGCTAGAATCAGCATTTGAAGGAATGAAATAATTCATAGACAAAGTTTCAATTAAAGGAACTTGATTATGAACTGTAAATTGGCTCCATATTATCAGTAGCACAGGAATAATACATCAAATTAGTTGACTTCAGTGGAAAAATATTCCTATTAAAATTATAACATCACATATTACCTTACTATCCATGAATTCATTGATATTTTATCTCATGCTACCAACGACGCGTATACATTTTTGTAAATAAAATAACGTTAATACTTTCGAATGCATAGACCGGAGACATAGATTTAAACTATTTTAAAAACAGAGATGTCTACTCATACACGTGTTTCCATTAAATATAACTTTTAAAATAATGAGAATATGAATATATATATATATATATATATATATATATATGTGTGTGTGTGCGTGTGTGTGTGTGTGTACGTGTCTACGTCTGTGTGTGTGTATATATATATATATATATATATATATATATATATATATATATATATATATATAATTTCATCAATGTTTTATACTTGCTTATTCATAAATAAAGTGTGCGATAGATAAATTGTCGTCTAAATTACGCAAAAATAAAAATTACACTGACATCTCATTTTAACGGATATATTTACAAAATTACACAAAAATATTTTGAAATACGAAAGAGTAAATCTATTCATTAAAATCGCCATTGGCTTCAACCACGGTTTACAGACGACTTCGGAATCTCCTGCAACTCTTCTGGACGGTTTTCTTTTAAATACTGCCATAATCTTTGCCTTCCGTTCATCTTTGGTGTTACAAGGAGTTTTGTTGGTCTCTCGCTCAACTGCGTCCACACATAATAATCAAGTGGGGGTTGCAGTCTGGGGAGTTAAGTGGCCAGATTTAAGGGGTCGCAGAAATTGTCTGACAGTTCTTCTGCTTGTGGGGCATGGTGCAGAAGCTTTTTGTCCGATATAAGGTCTTCCAGCAGCCACCTTCTTGAACCAGTTCAGCACTACCTACTCAGGAACTTGATGTAGGCCTCCTTGTTGAATCTGAGGCCCTCACCAACAAATTCAGGAATTCTTGTATCAGAACGATCAGAGTGAGTTTTTCGAGTTGCCATACCTTCGTAACCACTATTAGACTCATTCAACTCTTTCCGAATCCTCTATACTGTCCTCAGATTGACACCCAAACTCTCTGAAATGTTCATATTGGAGCTTCCGGCGCAAATGCCAAACGGTACAGCATGTCGTTTCCAAATTTCTGGCGGAGTGAATTGCATCATGGTGCTCTTTTTTCTCACAGACAGTGCCTAACTGACGCTACTATACTGTGCAGTCGACAAAATCAAAAACAAACAACGCGCATGCGCGAAATTAAAAATATAAAATGGTGACAATTTACCCATCGCACACTGTACATGCAATATGCAGAGTTAAATGGATATAATTCGGATTCCACCTACATTCTATTTGGAAAGATATTTTTAAAAATAAGAAAGTGACTATAGTTATTACAAAATAAGATCTAAATTAAATAATATTTTCAAAAACTGAATACTGGCGGAAAGAAGACGGAGTTCTTTATTTTTTGTTCCCTCAAAACGGAATCTTTTTCTTTGTCTCATTTAACATTTCTCAATGATACGAAAATTCCATGCAGATTTTATGGCTGTCAGGTCAATGTTATAGCAGTAAGCCAACGACTGCGTCTTTCCAAAAGAATTGCATACCATAAATATAGACTAACAAATCAATGAAATGAGTTACTAAGGTCATTGACTGATTTAGTTCGTTGACGATTAGAGGTCAAAGAATTGAAAGGTACGTTACCATACAATACACTTGTAGAAGGAAAGGGAGATCGATAAAAAAATGATTTATTTTCCTCATTAAATCCACTCTTTCCTTAGTTGTTTCAAGTGACTCAAATGCTGATCCAAGTCGTGAATATATATCGTAACTATTTTATGAGTGCAGCCAAAAAAATTAAAATCCTTAAACATTTTCATTTAAAAATTAGGAAGAGTTAGAAGGAATAAACGAAAAAGAAAAAATGAGGGAGCGAGAAAAATGAAAGGAAAGAGAACCAGAGATAGAGGAAGAGAGAAAAATGGTGAGAAATGAAGAGAGTGCGAAAGGTGAGAGAAAAGGAGAGGATGTGAGAAAGGCGAAGCTTGTTCAGAGAAAAAGATAAGGTAAAGCGATAAGGGAAGAGAATAAGACATTGTTAGATAGACAACATATAGATTCGTAGAGAATGACAAAGAAGAAGAAAATATTTGGTAGAGAGAGAGAGGAGGAGAGGGAGAAGAGAAGTAAAGATAAAGTACAAATTAGATGCAGTGAATTATGATTTTCGTTTTAATTGTCCAACTGAATATCTCAGTATTAGATATCTACACCAGTAAGTGAGAAATATAATATATATAGGTATAAGTCACTGAGTTTAAGTTTTAACCACCACTTATGGATTAACTTCGTCTGGGAAATATTGGGTATTAAGAGAATTTGTGTCAGAAACCATAATTTAGAAAGTTTTACAGAACGAAAAGACAAGCTTTTATATAAGGTGTTATGGTCCAGGTTAGGACCAAGGAAGAACAACACGAACACAAGAGTAGAAATAACGAAATAATAATACAAGATGAGGAAGGTGTTAGTATGACTGTCAGTCTGGTTGGGAGTGAACTACCATCGGCTCGACTCGATTCGTTCCTTTCTCTTGAGAGGCGTAATATACATAGTGTTAGGAAGAGTTCATTCTGTAGATAGAGGTAAGGACCCTTGACACCCCCTCCCAAGCTTTTACATCGCAGGTGTCTTTAATATTTTTCCTCTTAGGATTAATCATCAAAGGCTCTGTAAATTTTCTTTTTCTGCTTGATTTCCGCGGTTCTGAAATTGCTTGAGGCCTTTGCATATTGAATGTGTCTAATATTGTGTCCATTACTTCCTCCTCTTCCTGAGGTAGACCGTTAGAATCCTCTAACAGCCTCTTTCTGATCTGATTTAAGTGCATTTTATGCGAGAACTTCGGGCCCTGAATTATGTAAATCACGTTCCCGATCCGTTTCTGAATTGTACCTGGCTCCCAATAGCATGTGTTGTTTTTGAACATTTAAAAAAAAAAACTTTCTCCCCTGGGCTAAATTTTCTTTTTGGTACAAACGATGTTGGTGATTGCTTTGTCTGTTTTGGCAGTAATTTGTCGAATACCGATCTAATTTTGGGGGGAACATTACTTCCGCCGGCGATAATGCCGATGGCGTAGTACTGTAATTCTATACACTTGCAAGAATTGTTGTAAAGCCTTTTCTGTTGGTACTTCATAAGCTTTCCTTAGTGCTCTTTTTAATGTATCTACAAAACTCTCCGCTTGCCCGTTTGGCAGAGATTTGATGTGTTTCACCTGAAAAGTTTCACAAAATTCTTGAAAATCCGCAGATGTAAATTGTGTCCCATTATCGGTGACTAAACAATCAACCACTCCGAAACGAGCAAACAGCTCGTGAAGGCAATTTATAGTCGTCTCAGAAGTAAGTTTTTTACAACGAAATACTTCTGGCCAATCAAGTAGTAGAAGCCCTCTAATGGACCTGCGAAATCTACATGGATTCTCGACCACGGTCGATCTGTCTTAGGCCATGGCTTATGAGTGATCGGAGGTGCCTTGGCTGCTAAGGAACAGCCCTTGCATTTGTCCACCATATGTATAATATCTTGATCCATCTTTGGCCAGTACACGTAACTTCGCATTAAGGATTTAATCCTGTTCTTTCCTGGGTGGCCAATGTGAAAATCCTTGAGGATTCGCCTTTGTAGCGTTTTCGGTGTTACTACTCTTTCATTATAAAGCAGAACATTATCACATAACGAAAAACTGTCTGATATATCTTTTCCTGCAATTTTTGTTTTCGTTTCCTTTATAAATTCGTCATTCATTGCTTTGTTTCTTTTTTTCTGTAATGTGACGGGGAGGTTTCGAATTGTACTACTAATATCTTCCTCATATCGTAGAGCTGCAATTACGGAATCTTCTAATGGCTCCGTTTTCTCTGGTATTAGTCTCGAAAGACCGTCTGCATTCCCGATTTTGTTTGATGGAAGATACTCCAATTTGAAATTATAATTTAATAAAATCGCCCCCATCTTAGTAATCTATTAGCAGTGTAGACGGGTAGACCTTTCTTTGATCCAAATATTGTTAGTAACGGCTTGTGGTACGTCTGCAAGGTGAAAAATCTACAGTAAATATATCTGTGGAACCTTGTAACCGCAAAAATAATCCCCAGCGTTTCTTTTTCGATTTGCGAGTAATTTTGTTCGGCTCGTAGTAACGTTCATGACGCATGCGCGATGGGTTTTAGTGTCCCATCCGGCATTTTATGAAGTATACATGCCCCAACACCATAGGCACTCGCGTCACTCGCGACTATTATTTCCAATTTTGGATTATAATGCGCTAAAAATACATCTGCTGTTAGAGTTTTAATAATTTTGTCGAAAGTTTTCTGACATTCATATGACCATTCCCAAACTTTCTCCTTCTTCAGCAGTTCGTTTAGGGGTGCGCGTAATTTGTGCATGTTAGGAATAAATTCTTGATAATAATTTACTAAGCCCAAGAAGCTTTGTAACTCGGCTAAACTTTTTGGAGCCGGCACTTTTTTTATTGCTGTGGCTCTTTCTGGGTCTGGTCTTCTTCCTTCTTCGTTAATAATATGACCCAGATATTTTATCTCCTTCATAAAGAAGTCACATTTATTTTCCTTTACCTTAAAACCGTAATTTTGTATCTGCCTGAAAACCTCTTGAACGTGTTCCCAGTGTTGTTCAATATTTTTGCTATTTATCAGGATGTCATCAAGGTATGCGATCGTGAAATCCAGTCCGCCTAGCATAGCGTCCATTATTTGCTCAAATATCGCCGGCGCGACCATGATCCGGAATGGTAATCTCTGGAACTTATATAATCCTTTATGTGTGTTTATGCACAACAACCTCCAGCTTTCCTCATCTACTGGTACTTGTAGGTATGCGTCGCTCAAGTCTATTTTTGAGAAAAATTTTCCTCCGTTCAACTTTGTGAAAACTTCCTCTGGACTAGGGAGAAGATAGTGATAATCCTTAATCGCTGCGTTCAATCCCGTCGAGAAATCAGCGAATACTCGTATCACACCTGATTTCTTTTTCACGTAAATGCGGCCCATTGACTATATTCCACCTTTGTCAATATACCGGTTTTCACGAGTCTATCCAACTCTTCGTCTATCTTTTCTAATGTTGCGAAATGTACAATTCTTTTCTTCTTGAAAATGGGTTGTACATTTTCTTTTAGTTCGATTTTGGCCGTCATTTTTTTACACCTCCCGTGGCCAGCTGAAAATACTTCAAGAAAACTCTCCTTTAATTTCTCCTTCAATTTCTCTGCCTCGGTCGATAACCTTTCCGCAGAACGTATTTATCGGCAAATCCCAGGGGTCAAATTTATGCACCCAGTCAGTTCCAAATAAATTTTCCGTATTTTTAGAGCATATATCTTTAATTTCTTGGTCATCCCGTTGAACGTCACATTTGTGATAATCTCCCCCTCAAATTTGATTTTTCTTCCTGTTACCGACCTGTCTATTTTATCTGTTCTCAACATAGTCGGTTTGTTTAATTTCTTCCACGTCTGTAAGTTAATAATAGTTAAATCTGATCCGGAATCTAATTGTAATCTGATTTTTTTGTTTAACATTTCTACTTGTACGTATTTTCGTATATTTATCCCGTCCGCTTGGTCAGTTCTAGTGTCTATTACTCGGCTTTGGTTTTCTTTCTTCGTTCTACAGTGCGAACTTTTATGTCCCACTTTATTGCACGACAGACAAGTCTTGTAGCGGTATGGACAATATTTGTACCAATGTAAAGTCCCACAGCGATAGCATGGACTGGGTGGCGGTTTCTTCTGGGGTTTCATTTGACTTTTTGTAGTAAAACAATTGGTATGGTTTGTTTTTGATGCGGGAGAAGAACGTGTTTGCTGTTGTACTTTTCGTATGTGAGCGATGCCGGTCTCTTCGATATCTTTCGAGCCCTATTTACGCTTATCCATCTCTGACAGCCAATTTTTGTAACGTCAGTTTTGGTTCACTCTCAAGTTTTGTTAGAATTCTCCGTCTGATCTCCGCATCTTTAGTCGAAATCAGGCCTTGGACGAATATCAAACTTTTAAAATTGTCAGGGCTGAGTTCAGATAACTTAAAGTCATCGCAGTGTTTGTTTACTACGGAAGCGAATGTTATATAGTCTTCGCTATCCTTTTTTGTTAAATTTAAACATTTCCACCTTTTGTGGAATAGCGAAGTGTTCGAACTAAATAATTCTGTTAAAAGTTTCACGGCTTCCCTAAAAGTCAACTCATTCGTTTTCCTCGGTAGGATGTAGTCTACGAATTTAGTGTATTCACTTGACCCTTGTTTCCTCAGTAGTATACGCACTTTTTTCGCGTCTGACCAATTCCCGCAATCAAACTCATATGAATCTTCATATCTTCTGAACGAAGCGGCGAAGTAGTAATTCTTGTAGTTCGAGTTGCTTTTCTTCGTTTTTCTGTTGAATTTCTAATATTTTTTTTCGAGCCTAGTCTGTCTTTCCTCATTTTTTTTTTTGCTGCTGGAATTGCATTTTCATTAGTTCCAATATGGTTGCCTTAAAGTCTTCCATATTTACACCGTAATTTAATAATAACAAAGGCTATCTGTTGTCACGAGAAAAGGAGGAAAAAAACTCACTTTTTCCACTTACTTTTTCTTTTCGCAATATGTACTTTGTAGCTAGAGTTGTGTACTTGTGTAACGATTTTTCCTTTTTTTCTCAGCGTAGACTTCAGGTCTTTGTCGTTTGTTGTTCTGGAACCTTGGCACGAAAAAATTTTCCTGCGTAGAATTCGATTCTATTCTGGCTGACAGGTAAAAGTCTAGTCTTCGTTACTACTGTTATGTTTGATGTCCAGAAAGTTTGTTTTCTTTTATCTTCGCGTAGAACTTGTGTTTTTTTTTCTCAATATCCCCGTCGCCTCTGACGACCGATAGCAAAAAGTCTAGTTTAGAGTGAACTACTATCGGCTCGACTCGATTCGGTATGTAGCCCCCCACCACCACCACCACGAGGGTTGCATGTGGCACAAGGCCGAGTTTAACATGTGTTTCTCGAGCCCATAGGCTCGGCCAAAAAATGCCCGTAGAACCCGTATAAACGGGATCGGGTTGGTCAACCTCCCCGAACGAGACTCTGCCCTTCGGCGGAGCCTCGTCCGGGTTCCTCTCTCCTCAGAGGCAGAAGCTCGGCTTGATTCGTCCCTCTATCATAGTGTTAGGAAGCGTCCATTCTGTAGTTATAGGTTAGGACCCATAACATAAAGTAAAAACAATGGTGATTAAACACCCAATAAAAAAAAGAAACAAAAAAAAATTAGGTAAGTTTGTTTTGAGTCAGAGTGATTAAATGAAAAATCTCTTTTTATGTCGAAATGAAGGTAAAGTTTCGTTTCGGCGAATTGAGAAAGTTATTTTTCAAATATATGAATAGCTTAACAGTTATATATATTAAAGTTTCAGCTGCGAAAGATGAATACTGGCATAGATCTCTGTCACTTGTAGGAACCTGTTGATTTCGTATGTAAAAAGTGAATGTAAAGTGAATGTAGAGTGTGTGTAGTGCACTTTCTTTGTGCGTATATAAACGGTGTAACGGAAGATTGGAACTAAAATCTGCCTGGTTACGAAAGGGCCTAATTTGCCTCACATTGGGAATGTGATCAACTTACTGACTTTTTCGGTTTATTTTATGTCCTAAACACAATGAACAGTAAGTAAATTTGATTGGCTTATGAATAGGTTTCCATGTTTGCTTCAATCAAATTAAAATATTCATCTGACAAGATATCGCACCGTCATATACGTATATACCTAATTGATCTTACTGTTTTGAAAACTATATTATCAATACCAACGGCGCAATTCCAGACAAATTTATTAAATAGTAACTGTCATTGATACAATATCAAATAAAAGCGAAATTTTGAATTTCCGTGCTTCCATGAAACATTAACCGTTAAAATTAAAGTTTTTTTTAGTATTTAATCTTATTTCTCTTGCTTTTAAATATCGTAATCTTAAGTTGTCAGGAATTTGTAGATGAAATAATGTAAGATATCAGATCACTATTGTCTCAGTTTTCATTGGGACGTTGGAAACTATGCCACCGAATCTACATTAAGAAAATAATAAAGCCTAGTTTCTCATCATTTCAGAAGTTTGCGTTGCTTCGCACTGCAAATCTATTTGAGGTCGTACTACTTGATGGAGAATACCCATAATCTCCGGTTGAAAATGAAAAACCGTACGGAATAATAATAATAATAATAATAATAATAATAATATAATCGAATAGATGGCAAAACGAGAATGTATCTCACTTGTCACCGCATGCATCACCCTAAGGCCTATGTTGGTCATCTGTACGTGACTAGATTCGAAGAAAAGGAGAGAGAAGATTAGTTCAACTAGAAAACTCTTATGAAAAGTGAAAAAATCGGTCTTAGAAGATAGGCGGAAGTATAAAATTAAAGTAGTAAATGAAATTCCACCAGTACTTAAACAGAAACTGTGATTAAAGGTACAACGAACAAGACGATATAAAAGGTGTTGTAGATTCTATCAACAAAATAGACCTCAAGAAGTTCAACAAGGAAATTGGGTAAACAGTTATAGACATTAAAAGTCTCCATCTATTGAAGTGCAAATTTGGGAGAATATCTAGAGTAACTCAAAGAAGTATAATCCCAATTCAGAGTGGATTAAAATATGCACAAGAATAGAAAAATATAACCAAGAATAATATAAAGCAAGATATAACAAAATCCTCAAATATAGAAATTCCAAGGAAAAGACAAGGTACCCAGCTTTGGTTATATCATTTGCGCAAACTTTATTAATGCTAATGAATAATCCCAATAAAATTCCAGAATGGATCACTGAACGTATTACATACCAAAACGGATGAAACAGATGATCCCAAAAATATGGTTTATCCACCACGTATAAATTAATCATGTCTGTACTTACTCTTTTCTCAACGAAAACAATATTCTTCCTCTGGAACAGAAAGGATTCTGAAGAGGCTGATATGCTTGCAAAGATCAACTATCGACAAATAAAATGATCTTGGAAAATTGCAGGAAAAAAGTAAAAAACAGCACAACTTTCATAAACCATCGTATAGCCTTTGATTGTGTTCCACACTCTTGGATCCTTAAGGGTTTCGAAATAAACAAAGGCTCTCGGTGAAAGTTAATTTCTTTAAATGTAGCATCTTCTTCTTTTATGTGCCGTGTCTGGAGAGCTATGATGACTTATGTCCTCTCAGCACGTAGGCCATCATAGTTCTCCATCATGGCTCCCACTTCCTTTTATCCCCTGTAGCTCTCAATAAGTTTTGCCTTTTTGTTACTTCTCCCAGGCCCTGTTCTGCCATACACTTGCTTAAGCCCGCTAAGTATGTCACGCGTTGCTTTCCCCTGTCTTTCTTTCTCTCTATCCGCCCTGTGAGTCTCAAAAATTTCAGCTGCCTGTTCATGATGTTAAGTATAAGTTTCTTCTTTGCATTCTCTCCAAAACCTCATCGTTTCTCATATGGTATCCTTAACATCCTTCAGTTGCCGTAAAGGAGCAGTTCAGATGTCTTTTCTTCGTAACCAACGATATCCTCCTGTCTCGTAATACTCTGCCTAGATTTTGGAATGTGTCTTTGGTCATCCTAATACTTCTTCGGATCTCAGCGTCCTCTGTCAGAACACTTCCCAGATATTTCAATTTCCACATTTCATTTTAGTGTTCCCGACCTTTAAATCACATTTCGGGATCACCTTTTTGCTGATGGTCATGCATTCTTTCTTCTTGTAGTTTATGCTTAATTCCTTCTTTTCCTTGGCTACTTTCTGTAGGAGGTTTTGCAGTTTCCTTGCCGTGTCTTCTATCAGCATTGTGTCATCTGCGTATCTTATCCTGTTAAGATTGTGACCGCCAATGATGAATACTGTCAGGATTTCCAGTTCTCTCAGAATAATAGATTGAATGAATCTCGTGAGAAGACACATACTTGTCTTACAACTCTTTGTATTTTGGTATATCTGCTGAACTCATTTTTATCTTTATGCAGGCGGTTTGTTGCCAGTAGAGATTTTTGAATATTCTAATATCTTTCTCGAATATGTCAAAGTTGCTGAGCAGCTGTAACAGATCTTTGTGGCGTACTTTGTCGAACGCATTTGCTTGTCTACAAAACACAGGTGGACGTTCTTCTGCATTTGTATTGCTCTTTCTGAGAATGAATATCGCGTTCCTTGTTCTGGTGTCTTTAACGAACCTGTATTGTTCTTGTCCTATCTCTGTCCTGATTCTACAGAAGGCTGATTTTTCGTTGGAGTTTCTTAGGCAGTGCTATGAAAATTGATATGCTGAGATCTTCCGGTATATCTCCACTGTTGTAGATTTCATTTATTATTTCTGTAATAATGCCAAAATCATCTAAGGTTGTCAGCATCTCTCTTACATTTCAGTCTGGTTCTGCCGCCTTATTTCTATTCAATTTGGCCACTGCAGCTTCTACTTCAGTTTTTAGAATTTTAGGTCCGTCGGTAGTCCTGTTTATTGCCGATTGTTCAATTTCGTCTTAGTATGGGACTGTGGAAAACCACATTATACTTAACTCGCAGTAAAGATAACATCGCCATTTCCAGTCGTTTGAATATTCGATGAGGAATCTTTCAAGGAAATTCCCTATCATACCACCTGTTTTATCTGCCCCTAATCTCCCATTCGCGTGAACTAAGCAGTAATAACTATGGTTACAAAATAAACAACAACGTATTTAATCACCGACTCTACCTGGATGACCTCACATTTTTGCCAAAAACGACAATGATCTCCTCAATACTGTAAAATGTTTCAGTGATGACATCGGATTTCGGATTAGATAAATGTGCAAAACTAACATTCAAGAAGGGGAGAATTACCGAAAGACACTCGATAGATTAGGAGACTGGAAAGCGAATACGTCTATAAGTACTTAGGAGTAAGCGAAGGAGATGAAATACAGTATACGCAAATAATGGAGAAAGGAGGGAAAGGTGTATGCGTCTAATGTTAAATACCGACTTAAATTCACAAAACTAAATATCATCCAGAAACACTTTTGCTGTCCCTGTAAGGAAATACAATTTCAACATCCTTAATTTGGTCCACATAGCTGACATTAAGCGAATGGATGCTAAAACGAGAAAGCTTTTCACTTGCCACTGCAGGGCCGATGTTGATCGTCTGTTTGTCCAGATTTGTAGGAAGCAGATGATTAGTACAACTAGAACTGTCTTACAACAATCGGTCTTTGACGATGCCCAGAAACTACAGAAGACTGGGTGATGATCTGTGTCAAAGAACATAAAAGAAGTAAGAAACTTTATTTAGTAATAAAGGAAGCCAAGAAATTCAAAAGGGAATTTCAAGTAAACCATAATACCACTACTGTAGCGACAAATAATCTAAAAAGAAGGCAAAAGCAAATGCAATGGACCAAATGCAGAAACGGTGGCAAGATAAACCTATTCATGGTCATTACTCTACCCGTACCAAACAAGTTGATGTAGACAATCCCTATACCATCAGCGGTTGCATATTGCAGGGTAAAAGCTGAAACCGAAGGTGTTATTCTTGCTACGCAGGATCAATATTTGCTAGCTAAAAATTATCAAGGAAACCTATTGAAAAATTGTGTCAACTCGAAATGCAAATTATGTGATGAATATCCAGAAACAATTGACTATCTTGTATTATATTGTACAGAATTAACATTCATCGAATGAAAAACTCGGCATGACCGGATGGGCCAATATATGCACTGAAAACTAGCAACTTTTATGAGAAGGAAACTACAAGAATTTGGAACGAACACCACCTAGAAGCGGTTACAGGACCTATAAAGATCTTATGGGAGTTTACAATACACACTGACAGAACAATTAAAGCTAATCCCCCAGACATCGTGATCAAAGACGCAAAAACAAAACAGAATATATATATATATATATATATATATATATATATATATATATATATATAAAGAATATAATGTAATTTGAAAATCTTTCAAAATATCAAAATAAAGTGGAAATCTAAAAAAAATAAAAATGAAGACATCAATAATTCCAGTTGTGAAGTCATGGTTTGATTTGAAAAAATCTCTCATAGACTCAAAAGTTAAATAGCACATGTAAAGACATGCACAATCAATTAGGGAAGAGCTTTATCTATGTAAAATATCTGTAATCTTAGGTTGTTTTATTTTTATTTTTTTACAAAAATATTCAGTAGAAAATGTTATGATGGCATTTTAAAAAAGTTGGGATTCAAAAGTATACAACAGAAATAATAAATAATTTTTTCTCTCTGAGAACATCCCAAAGTTTTTGTATATGTTTTATAATATCTCTCTCTCTGTCTCTGAAATGTGTGTATATATATATATATATATATATATATATATATATATATAATATATATATATAATAATAATTTACATGTGTAATAATAATTGACAGGGATCATATTGTATTTATCTTTACCTTTTTTCATGGCTTTTTTTAATATCTAGGTTGAAATGTCTTTTTAAAAATTTAAAAACCGGCTAGTATGAGAGATGACCGGAAAAATATAATTTTATTGTTTTGCTTCTACCCCTTTGTTTAATGAATTTTTGATATCCCCCCTACCTACCAATCTGTAGTATAAGTCCAGCCTACCCCATAAAATTTGATAAGTATCTGTCGTTGGCGACGGAAAAAATTGAACATTTTGGAAAAGTCACTTTTGCCATGCTCCAAACTTAGTAAGAAATGGTAAATGTAGCATTTATTCTTTTAAATGATACTTTTCGTGTAGTTTGCTATGATCTAAATTCTTTTGACTCAAGTTAATTCTTTCCTTTTCAGTTTCCTTTCCCTTTTTTTTTTTTTTTTTTTTTTTAATGATACAGAAATTTTTCGACCTTAAGCGGACATCCGTGTCCATTTTTTTTTTTTTTTTTTTCTTTTTTCTTTAAGCATCCCAAAATCTCTGTCGTTGCGTATATGTGTACATGTTTACTAATTATCTTCTCTCTCTCTCTCTCTCTCTATATATATATATATATATATATATATATATATATATATATATATATATATATATATATATATATATATATATATATATATTTCATGTGTATGTATCCGCATTGACAGGGATCATATTGTCATATTTTTTTTTTTTTTTTTTTTTTATATACTAAAAAATATTATCCCCCTTGATCTGGTGGTAACTCCGACTTATACTAAGTTAAAACTTAGTATAGTCTACCCCACTGAATACCATACACTCTTATGAACTATTCTACCTTCGTTATATTAATAAATCCACAATCTCATTGTTTGGGCGTGCTCTTGGATCTTCTTCGAGACTCGTCCTAAAGCTGGTAACCTGAACATAATTACCCCTTGGCGGTCAAGGTTAAAACGCATCTCTACCAATTTCAATGAATACGAATAATATTTCATACCGGATCGGCCGTCAACCGGGACAACAAGGGCCGCGTCCCTCAGAGAGGAACCAGTCTGAGGACGAAAAGTCTGTCACTGGAACAAACTCTTCCACACACGAAGAGACACTTGGTCACCAAACCCGGATTATTGCCAACCTTGGACCAAGTGACTCAATACCAAATCGACTAATAAAAAGTAAACGAACGAAAATGGAGCCGCGAAGAGTATCGACACAAGTCATGACATCCTTCTTCACTGCACTCGAAAACCCAGCAAAGAACACCACCAATCAAACATACCAAATATGGAGAAGTACGGTGGGAAATGATATAAGACCTAACCTCAATCCAAACATGCTTGCCAATGTCCGTAGGGACATCATGCGAAACAACAGACTCTCAAAGGCAGAAATAGATAAGATAAAATTAGATATAAGACAAAATACTATGACCCATCACTCAAACTCTATTGAGACGAATGTAGAAATAAGGAATGCAACAGAGGATGAGGTGGACGCTAAAGCGAATGAAATACGAAATAATCTCCCAGGAAATGAAACCCAAGACTCTACCTTAAACACAACCTGCAGTTCTCCAGAAAATGTACCTGGAGTCATCTTCAGTGACAATAAGTTAGAATTCCTTGAAAACCACGAAGCTGAAATCACCGAAGCGAAAAATGACGTCATCCAAGTACTCAGCAGAGTAACTTTCATACAATTGTCAGACAGCTCCCGAAAATCCATGACGAATTCCAACAAGCACATCGTGAAAATATACAATGCTGCTCTGGAAACACTGTTAACAGATAAACCACCGGGAAACATCACAGAAGTTAACAACGTCATATACGCAACAGCTTTAGCAGCGACAACCAGCTTGGAAAACCAAACTGATTCGAGAAATAAAACAAATCAGATGTGAGCTTTCTATTAGATGAGCTCACCAGAAACCCTAATATTTCCACACGTAAATGCAAAAAGATCAAGCGGAAATATAACATTAAATCCCTAATTGATATTCCATCAATCAAGGAAATGCTGAAGCAGAAACTTCAGCTAAAAGGCGCAGAGAACAAGACGATACGAAAAAACGTTGTAGGTTCTATCGCCAAAATAAAATATTCCGAACAGATCTTAAGAAATTTTACAGGGAAATTGGAAAAACACCTATACATGTCGAAAAAGGCCACCATCGATTGATAATGTACAGACATTTTTGGGAAAATATTTGGAGCAGCCCAAAGGAATATAACCCAAATGCAGAATGGATACGGCGTGAAGAAGAACGAATGCTGGATACACCTCTGCAAGAATGGGAAAATATATCCATAGATGATGTTAGGCAAGCTCTAACGAAATCCCAAAAATGGAAATCCCCAGGAAATGACAAGTTGCCCAATTTCTGGCTGTATCATCTCTCATCTACCCATGAAATTCTTGCAAAAACATTATCAACGCTTGTAAATAATCCCAATAAAATCCCGGAATGGATTACTGAAGGTATTACATACCTCATACCAATAACAACTGAAACAGACGACCCGAAAAATTATAGACCGATAACATGTCTCTCCACAACGTATAAGTTGATCACGTCTGTACTGACGAACCGTACTTATTCCTTTTTCGAAAGAAACAGCATTCTCCCGCTAAAACAGAAGGGATGCAGAAGAGGTTCATATGGCTGCAAAGATCAACTTCTGATAAATAAAATGATCCTGGAAAACTGCAGGAGACGACGTAGAAATCTAAGTGCAGCGTGGATTGATTATCGTAAAGCCTTTGATAGTGTTCCACATTCTTGGATACTTAAGACTTTGGAAATGTACAAAGTCTCCCCTGTGGTATTAAATTTCCTTAAGCACGGCATGGGAATGTGGAACACCAAACTATACCTTAGTCACACCGGGGGCACTGCCATATCCAACCGTCTGAATATCCGACGTGGAATCTTTCAAGGAGACTCTCTGTCACCCCTTCTGTTTTGTTTATCCTTAATCCCTCTTACACATGAACTGAACAACAGTAGCTATGGTTACAAAATAAATAAGAAAATATTCAATCACCTACTCTACATGGATGATCTCAAACTCTTTGCCAAAGACGACAATGAGTTGAAAGGCCTCCTCAATATTGTAAAATACTTCAGTGACGACATAGGTATGGACTTCGGATTAGATAAATGTGCAAAAGTAACATTCAAGAAAGGTAGAATTACAGAAACACCCTTAATAGATTTAGATTTTGTCACAAAGATTAGGGAACTGGAGCATGATGAAGCTTATAAGTACCTAGGAATTAGCGAAGGAGATGGCATACAACACCCCCAAATGAAGGAAAAAATAAGAAAAGAGTACTACAGGCGTGTACGTCTGGTACTAAATACTGAGCTAAACTCAAAAAACAGAATATCAGCCATAAACACATTGGCTGTCCCTGTGGTGCAATACAGCTTTAATGTCCTTAACTGGACCATAGCTGAAATTAAGCGAATGGACGCCAAAACGAGAAAGCTTCTCACTTGCTATCGCATGCATCATCCCAAAGCTGATGTTGATCGTCTGTATGTGCCCAGATCCGAAGGAGGCAGAGGATTAGTTCAACTAGAACTGTCCTACAAAACTACAACAATTGGCCTCCAAAGATATTTGGAAACTACAGAAGACTGGATGATGGTATGCGTCAAGGAACATGAAAGTAGTAAGCGTCTTTACTCCGTAATGAAAGAAGCCAACAAATTCAAAATGGAGTTTCAAATGGGCGTAGAGATGCAACTACAGCACAATACACCGGCTGAAACTGCAAAATACCTAAAAAAAAAGACAGCAAAGACGAATGCAACCGACCAGTTACAGAAGCGATGGCAAGATAAACCGCTTCATGGCCAATACTCTGCCCGTACCAAACAAGCTGACGTAGACAAAACCCGTACCCATCAGTGGCTACGTAGTGCAGGGTTGAAAGCGGAAACTGAAGGTTTTATCCTTGCTGCGCAGGACCAATGCTTGCTAACTAGGAATTATCAAGCACATATACTAAAATATTGTGTCAGCCCAAAATGCAGATTCTGTGATAAATATCCAGAAACGATTGATCATCTTGTATCAGGTTGCACGGTGTTGGCACCCACTGAATATAAAACCCGACATGACAGAGTGGGCCAATATCTGCACTGGAAAAATCTGCAACTTCTACGGGAAGGAAACTGAAAGAAACTGGTATGAACACCACCCAGACCCGGTTACGGAGATAGGACCTGTTACAATTCTATGGGACTACACAATACACACTGACAGAACAATCAAGGCCAACCGCCCAGATATTGTTATTAAAGACCACAAACAAAAAACGGTGCCTCCTTATTGATATGGCAGTCCCTGCTGACTGCAATGTATCTTTGAAGATATTCAAAAAGTTGTCAAAATACAAGGACCTTGAAATAGAAATCTCGAAAATGTGGCATATGGGAACATCAACAATCCCTGTTGTAGTTGGAGCCCTAGGACTGGTTGGAAAAGATTGCAGTAGACTAATTGAAGGGATTCCTGGAAGTCCATGCCTCAAGGAGAATGCTGTGAATCACCTTTGTGAGAAATAAAAAAATAATTTACCTGCTTCCCAAAACTAAAAAAAATATTAAATTTTTAATAATAATTAACCTGACCACATAATCCTGACATAAATAATTACCAACAGAACCTACTTATTCCTGGAAGAAAATAACCTTTTTTGGTGGGGAGGCAAAAATGGATGCAATGACCAAATCCTGCTTAGATAGATTACAAAAAGGTGTTGATAGTGTCCTCCATGAATGCATCATTAAATCACTACAGATTTATAAGATTTCACCCAAAAACATTGAATTTATTAAGATTAGTGTGTATACATGGAAGGCATCCATCAAACTGAACCATACAAATGGGCAATATTAAAATAAATAATATAAGCATCAACCGCGGGATATACGATGAAGATTGATTTTCCCCACTCTTCTGTTTTGCTCTGTCCTCTCTGTCTAAATTGTTCGACGATTCAAACAGCGGCTACAAAATCTACAAATATAGCATTAACCACCTCTTCTACATGAATGACCTCAAGCTTTATGCAAGAAATGAAAATAATCTCCAATCCATACTGGTAAAGAGATTCAGTGATGATATCGGAATGGAATTTGGTCTGGACAAGTGTGCCAAGGCAATGTTTAAAGCAGAAGAATTTGTCAAATATAATCAGATAGTAATAGACACCAATGTCTCCATCAGTAATCTACAAGAAGTTTACAAATATTCAGCGATTCAAGAAGTAAATGGCATAAAAAAACTCAAAAATGAAGGAAAACATAAGAAAAGATAGCTATCGCAGAGTGCCAAAGTACCAAACGCAATTAACTGAATAGAATAGACACAATAAGTTCACTGATAATACCCGTTGTTACTTACAGATTTGACATTATAGAATGGAGCTTTAGTGATATAGAACGCATTGATTCCAAAATACTTAAGCTACTGACTACCACTCTAAAGCTGATGATGACAGGTAATGTGCTGAATAAGGACTCATTCAGTTAGAAATATACTAGCAGTAAAGCCCGGCGTTGCCCGGGAGTAAACTATATAACCGTCATACTCTAGTAGAACTGATGGCCGCCCACGTAAAAAACGTAATGTACACAAGTTGTCAGTATTCATGAGCACAACGGAAGAAAATTTGTAAGGCTTAAAAGAAGCAATGGACAGCCATGGTAGCATCAGCCGTTTGCCATTATTAAGACACCTCCAATTAAAAATAGTCAAGTTCAATACGAACACGGGCCTTAGGAAGTTTTTGGTGAGTTGTGGTATTCTGTTGGGATGGTTTTATTATCCCAGAGTGCAAGACATTACATGAAGCCCTGTGTTAGTTGCAAGGTAGTAAAACGCAATAGCGGGAAAGACGACGCTGCCACTACCGCAAACAGAACCACATAACAGAAGTATGGAAAGGTGCCGTGGCGAGTACTTGTAAGTGGCACAAACTTTTTTGTAGTTTTTAATAGCATGAAGGCGTTACTTAAAGCAGCCCTTATGGTAAGGGGGAGAAACACATCAACGGTGTACGACAGAGAATGCATATTATAACTCTGCATGCTGCTATTCTTTTATTATCCCACTTCTTTTTGTCGAGGTCTGATTTCCGTGGATAAATACTCGACTTCTCTGACAATTAAGAAAATCCACCTTCCCACGTATTGGTTTTTGTGTTGCAACTGAATATGGTTACGTGGTCGACAAAAATAAGTGCGAAAAGTCATGGTTGGGGAAATGATAAGGGAGCAAGTGGTGAGCAAGACAGCCTTTAATGAAATGTCTTAGTAATGGCAAGTGGATACTACGACGACCTTTAAATAAATCGGGTTAAAAAATGAAGGAACCTACGATGCAGTTGACATAAAGATGTGAACATTGCGTTTAAACATGACCGGCCATAGAACTTCTGCGTAGGTAATATTTTTAGCTTTGTTTGTTGGGGAGTAAACGAAAACGTTATCCTTACTTCCGACTTGGGAGCAGCCTACGTAAAGCTGTTCATGGGCAAAACACTGAGCATGTGTCCTTGCGATTTGGCCATTGTTGTTGAGCCGTGCTCGCCGTAGCCTAGGGCTTTCTGAAGCTCTGGCAGACGCATTAGATCTGGAATTCCTCAAACGACGATTACCTGTCTGCATATATTTTATATAAAATCTGGCAGACGCAGTATCGCTGGCAAATTTAAACGACGAAAAGCGGTTTGTTGAGTTTGTTGAACCCCTGGAAGATTAAAAAGCCCTAGCATTTTTAAGACGACGCGAATTTGGTCTGTTCAGGATTTTTCTAAAACTCTAGAGCATGCTGTAGCGCTGGCATTGCTTAAATTTAAAAAGGATTGTCTGTGTTGGGGACTCGGAAGCCTTGGCTCTAGAAACGCGTATTGCGTCCTGTGAATTCTGTACTAAACGCTCTTCAGTTGAAAGTCTAGCGCGTCGTGATGACATAACTGATGCTTCTGCTGCCAAATTTTCGGTCTGTTCAGCGGTACTTTCCGTGGAAATGGGACAAAAAGCAGAGGCGTGAGGCCATCTGAGAAAGGCGCAAAAAAGTTTGCTCTGTGGTTTATTTGCCCTTGCTGCTTTTGTAGTGGAGGCAGCAGCCATGAAAAAATCGAAAATTTTTTCTTCTTAGACGGCATTTTAATCAATTTTAAAAGGCAAACGTAAATAAAAGGTATGTAGTTTTTGAGTGCAAAAAATACGTATAATAGAATTAAACGTAAAAGGTTTGGGGGATCCCAAAAAATGTATGTAACTGTATCAAAAGGGATAAAAGCAAAGTTTGGCTGCGAAAGAAATCCTTCATTATGATAACTTTTGCATCCGAAACAAAAATATAGCTATTGTTGTCCTTTCTTATTCCCATATAAGCCCTTAAATCGACATTTTTTAATTAATTTACTACCGCTATTAATTCTGACATGAAAAGTGCCCATATCTGCTTTTAAAGTGAACGCACATAATTACACACGCGTGCGTTTATATCGATAATATTGATTTAAATATTGACTTAAATCAATTTTAGGCGCCGTCAAAACCTCCGCAGGACCATTATCCTCCCACGACTATTGCAAAAAAAAATTAAGTTGCTTGCGAAAGCTGCTTATATGAAAACTCTTGAACAAAATCTAAGCCCTTGCATGAAAAGTACCCAAAGTATCTGGATAAACCAGGCATCGATATTCGCCAGACATATGAATAGCTTAGAAGCAGTGATCTTAAGGGCCTTATTATGGCAGCACAAAATCTAAGTCTTCCAAATAATGTCTACAAGGTTAAAATCAGTAAATATGGCGCAAATCCCACCTGTCGCTTATGTCATAAATTTGATGAAACTGTTGACCACATAGTATCATAGTGCCCAGTCATTGCTGATAAAGAATACATTATTAGATATGACTGCCCAGTGCAATATATTCACTGGCATGTTTGTTCGAACTATGTTAATGAAGTCCCGGATACACGATACAAACACTGCCTAAATGATGTCACAGATAGTGATGGAGTGCCTATACTGTCGAATTTCCCAATACTCACAGACAGGAAAATTGATGCAAATAAACCAGACGTAGTCATAAAAGATTTAAAAAACGGAACCTGCCAAATTATCGATATGATTTATCTCCAGAAATCCAATTTTCCTCAAAAAGAATTTCAAAAACTGTCAAATTATAAAAACCTTCAAATCGAAGTAGCAAAAAATGCGGAAACTTAAAACTATGATTATCCCTGTTGTGATAGGGGGCATTAGATCATAAGAAAAATCTTGTGAGTAAAATTCCTGGATATATCAGCATTTCAGAGCTACAAAAGATTACTTTGTGCAGAAATGCATATATCATCCACAACCCCACTCCATCTAAATGAAACGTTTCAAAACGTACATAAATAACTCTCCTACAGTGCCCTTTTTGCACATAGATCTTGGAGGGGACTTGGTAATTCAGCACACACTAATAATAATAATAATAATAATGATGATGATGATGATGACAATAATTCTGATTTGAGTATGTGGCTGTTTTTTTTTTGTGCAGCACAATCTGTCATGTGCCAAGCAACTAGTGCATAGGTATGTCTTGATATGTGTTACAAAACTCAAGCGATTCATTGAAAATCCATACGAAAATCATCATGTGTTGTATTTTGCATTCTTCCACTTATGCAAAATCAATAACGTTGAGACGTGTAAAAATAATACACGTAATAAAAATAAACTTCTTCAGTTCTTATAACTATTGAATAGTGACGCGAAGTGAATTTAAATTCCAAAAATATAACAGATTATATTCCTAAAATAACGCACCGGTTTTATTTCAGTAAAACTGTAAACGAGGCTGGGAAATTTTTGAGGCAAAGCCAGTGACCAATGAGCAACGCAGGATACGTGTGAAAAAGAAAAGAATAAACAAAAAGGCCTTCTGGAAGTCGATCCAAGAACGAATCATTTTTATTAAATCGAAATTGGGAGGGTGTGAGGGGAGATGAATAAGTGTTTTTTTTTCTTAATTATCTCATATCTTAAAATGATTGTTCCGCTTGAAAAGCAACACTGCCAATGGATTTGGTAATTCAAGATGTTTCTTCCTTGGAAACCGAACTAAATTTAGATTTGATTAAATAAAAATCACACTTTAAATAAAAATAAACAAAAATAAAACGGAAAGATGAGAAAAGGAAAAAAACATACAAGAGTGAGAGAGAGAGAGAGAGAGAGACAGATACGGAGAATGACAAAGAGAGATAGATAGATAGATAGATAGATAGATAGAGAGAGAGAGAGAGAGAGAGAGAGAAGGAAAAGTAAACTGCAATTTAAGTTGGATAGTCATTGAAAGAATGGAAAGCGAAATGAAATAAAAAAGAAGAGAGGAGAAAAATCGAAAAAGATAAACTATAAAATGATGAGACCTTGTTACCAATGTAGTACTGTGCTTAAATTCATAGTCTACCATAGAGCAAAGTTTGTCAGGACAATTACCATGAAAGTATTTATAGAAAGGGCACTGGGAGGCGACATTACGGAAGTGGGGTAGTGACTGAAGCTAGTATTCCAATAACATTTCAGACTTTTTGAATTTTATCAAGAATACATATAGCAGGAACATCAAATGATATATGGCAGCAATATTCGAAGTATAGACGAATGGTAGACTTATAAATGTGTATGATAGATTATGAGTGATGCGTAAAGACGCGTTACTTGAAAAATCGACGCGTGCGAAGACGAGACACTCGAAAACTACCAAAGAAAATACAATGCGTAGACAGACAGAACATTATCATTTTTTGATAATGGCTCATGACAACCCTAAACGCTCAGCAAACACTGGAAATGTATGTTCAACTTTCCCCCAAATGCAAAATGATGAAACTGGCATCGTACAAAATATACAGAGCACGCTAGTTATGTTGTATTTTCCAGCCATGCTTCATTTGATATAGATCTAACGAATGGAAGATCAATGGGGAATGTTCCTGGAATCAATTTTGTGCTACTTGGAAAACAAATGGTCTGCAACAAGAACTATTAATGTCAGTGCTGTCGAGACAGACCCCAGTTTCACTAGTGGCCTTTTCTCAATTCCTATAGAATTCACCACACAGCGTTATTATGTCAACATTAACTTGTTCAATACTCTGTCGACTGACTGAATTCACTGCATGATGTGGTTTTCTCCAAGTACAAACTTGAGTGTTTGCCAGAAGAAAAAATGTTTATGTGAATTACCTGGCCAGGTGATATTGCATCTGTTTTTCATGGTTCAATGGCGAAAATTTGTGGCCGCGGTGAGAAACAGTAACGGAGTTGCCGTTGTTGTTCACGACTACGAAAGCCCATGCAATGCAGGGTACATCTCCAGTCATTTTGACTATTTCGATAATGTTGAAACTTGACTAATGCATGGAATAATAATACAACACAAAATGTACTTAGAACAAAATTTATTGAAACAAGAAAGTGTACACAATATTTACATATAGTCTTTTGTATATTCCTGGGAAGACCGTTCCTAGAGAATGTGTTGACTTAGTCGCAGTCGGGCAGAGTCTCTGGATTGAATCTCTTGATTCCTCCTACTCTCTTCCCGGTACCAACCATATTTATATGGTCGGTACTCCACTATGCAAATTAGGTGGATCCTACCACAACAGATAACGAATCAGATATGCATGAATAAACACTCTCTTATTTAGTGAGATTCCGTTGAATTCACAATGACTAGTCTTCCTGCATCGTGCATGGTCCTTTAAAAAAATCGCATCAATTCACCTACAGTGAAGATGTAACCATCTAAACTTTCCGGATGTTTAAATTGCTGTTGAAACGTTGTGGATGAGATTAAGTAGATGTTAGTGTTCCAGAAAGAGGACGTTGAAAAAGAATTTTTGAAAAAGTTGAAGAGAAGCTTAGTTCCCTGAACAGAGCTTAGGCACCATTTCCTTAGGCAGAATATTTTCATTAATATGATTAGGTGCTCAAAAATCTTTTGATAATTGGTTTTTGTTCAGATTTTGAGAAGTACCCAAGGGCCGAGAACATTTCAGCACACCCTTGCATTAAATAACTGAACACTTGTTTGTATGTTGAATAATTAAGCTAATAATAACTAATTAATAGTAGATATATTCTAAATTCGGAGTTAAATATAGGCTCCAAAATAATTGTTGAATTACAATTTTACTGTTGAGAATGAAAAAATCAAAGTGAAAAAGAAAGAAAAGAAAGAAAGAATGAAAGGAAGAAAGAATGAAGGTGTGAGCATATATTGAATGGAAGGGTGGAAAAATAAAGAGTAAGAGAAAATAGAAGAAAGGGAAAAGAAGAGTGAGGGAACAAGCGGGAGATAGAGATAGATAGATTGTTATATAGGTAGAGAGGGATAGAGAGAGAGAGAGAGAGAGAGAGAGAGAGTGAGAGTTGAGAGGGAGAGAAAAAAAGAGAGAAAAGAATAGAAATTTCGTGAGACAATTGATCAATATTATTCGGGTAATCCTCACGACATAGTTACAAATTCTCTTGTTTTCCGTTGCCCAGAGCGATATAACAGACAAACAGGAAAACTTTTCCTCTCTTCATTGTCGTCTTCTTTAATATATATCGCTAAAAATGTTTAATTTGAACAAGCATAGGTAATTAAATGTCAGCAACTAATTGAAAACTCTGCTCGAAGCGATTAGACAGTCGCACGAAACCACCCACGGATTTATTTAAATTTATATCGTATCTTAATCTTTATAATGTGTCTCGTTTTCCAATATCCGATCAACGAGTGAGTAATTTCCAGGGGAAAAGTAAGATAGTGTGTAAACGAGGAAATATCGAATTTGCTACGTTGGTAATAGTTATCCTGTCAAAAAAGCGAGCTACCTATTGCTCAATGGTTGCGTACATTTTAACTTATTCATATATCACTTTCTATCAAAACACAGATTAAGTCGCTTCTGCCCTATTAGTATGTCATTAGCCATTTTTTGGAAGGATTTTTGTCAGACTATCTCTTATTACTATAAAGGTTATTTTTAGTGGGTACATTTGTTTGAGTTGCTATCCCTGAATTTTTTCATTTTTCTGGTAGAAAAAAGGAATGTAGCAGTTTCCCTGAGGTAAAAAAAAAATATATATATATATTTGCAGATTCGATTTCTTTCTTCTTAATTTATGCTGGTTGTTATTCATTTTAATGTTTATTAAAATTTGTATAAATTTATATGGGAAATTTGAGCGTCCTTTTTTCGATGAAAAACAAATTCATTTGGAAATTCTTGCAAAAATCGCCGGATTTTAATAAATATTTGTCGGATTTTAATGAAACTTTCAGGAGATTAATGAAAATATTTTTGAAATGTTTCTTTTATAGAAAATCTTTGCAAAAATTTTGAATATCTGTTACCCAGTCCCACTTATTTTATTTTATGAAATTTCGGAAAATTCATTTTTGTAGGTCTATATTACTTATACAAGTCCTTGGAGAATTTAAACATTAATTTTGGTGGACATTAAACAGAACCCCCAACTACAGAAAATCTGCTTGGAATTGAAAAATTTTTAAAAAATGCAATAAAACTGTCATTATTTATGAATAAAATATATTATGGGCCCTATTATCTGATGAAAAACATTATTTTCGATTAAATTTTTTTTATTTAAAAAGAATTTAATTAGAATAAATTATAAAATCTTAAAATTATGTATTAATTTGTAGGGTTATTTACGGTATTTATATTTAGGCTAGTGTCCTCTTCTTTGTTGTTTCAAACGTTGTGCCCTCCTTCCTTCAGCAGGTGTATATCGATCTGGGTAACCGACAGAGAATTCTGAACTGAATCCTAATTAATTTAATTTACGGGGTTAGATTGAACTCGTTCTATTGCCCATTGTCTAGGGATATCAAAATACATACTGCCAGGTCCAACGATTGATTACATTTACTATGTAACAAATACGTGGACCAAAGCTTTACTCCACTAGACTACTGTAGGGCAGTTCTCTGTAGTAAACTTGGATCCTTAAGGGTAGTATACCTGCAGATTACTACATGTTTTAACAGTTGCTGCATTGTTGAAGAATTGAATAGTCGTCCCATTTTTATTTTAAACACTTCAGGCCTGAAGATTGCGTTCAAGCATGAAACATGCTCTCGTCACTCAGTGTTGATATCAGTGTCCACATACACACATACACACAGGCACAGACACAGACACACACACACACACACACACACACATATATATATATATATATATATATATATAGAGAGAGAGAGAGAGAGAGAGAGAGAATTAATATAATTAAAAAGTTTGTCGCATAATTGAATGATGCTGACTTTAGCATCCTGACTCCAGAGTTTCGTAGACGGAGCCGCCCGTCCACTCCTCGGTAGTTATCAGCAATTAAGTGAATACTTATCAAGTTTTTTTATAGTGTGTTTTGCGCGGGTGTCTGTATGTATATACAGACACCCGCGCGAAACAATTAATCAAGAAAAGTTTAAGTGACATCTGATTTGTCAGCTCATCAGGACCAAATGTAAGATAAAATCATGCCAAACTTATAAATAGATCTCATATTTATACCCTTTCGTAACAGATGAAATCTAATTCTAATTTTCAAATTTGACATTATAGACACACTAAGTTTCGTTATAAACGTCACAAGATTTAATTATTACATGATTATAATTTAGAAATAGTTCAATATATATATATATATATATATATATATATATATATATATATATATATATATTACTTAATCGCCGAAGTGAGTCGATGATCAAGCAAAATCGAATAGTTCCTTGTAAAAGCAAATTTCTTTCAAATTCCAGCAACTTATATGGCACTATTATATGGCACTATTATATGGCATTATTCACTTTTGCTTGATCATCGACACACTTCTTGGTCGAGATGGTTTAAATCCCATCTGATCTTTCCCCAAGGAGAACACAGGTTCAAATACCGCCGGAGTGCACAAAAATTGTTTCAAGTTTCGTGCTGCAGATTTCGCTATGTCGGGAAGATAACTTGATAGTGATCAAACAATAATAATGATGAACATGAACGATAGACAACACGCTAAAAATATCCAAATCAAGAGTTGTAAATCATTTGCACCAGCTTGATTATGTTAATAGCGTTTATGTCTGACTTTCACATGAGTTAAATGAAAACAGTCTCTTTGACTGTACTGAAGTTTTCATTAAAAAACAGTTTGACAGGCGATGATGAAAAATGGAGACATTTTAACGAGGAACACAGCAAGAATACCAAGCACAATCGTTTATCCGCAAAACTTGATGCTGTTTATATGGTCCGAATAGAATGGAATATTTTACTATCGGCTATTTTGATTCAAAATATTTTTCACAATTATTCCATCAAAATGTAGCTATCGATGGAAAGTGTCCTTCTGAAATTAATAGATTCCATTCAGATAACTTTAGGTTACATATTCTTTGGTGACCAGGAAAAGATGCAAACGGCTTAATTAAGAAACTTTCATTCGTCCCAATTTAGAATATATTGCACCTTCAGAGTAACACATTTTTTAGTCCTTAAAGATTTTCCTAATTAAATAATTTCAGTGTTTTTAATTCTTTTCTATTATTTATTTTAGCGAATATCTGTACTGTTATAAGATTTGATCAATAATGCAAGGCTTATATCCTTTTCCCATACTCATGACTTTGACTCATGTCGCTTACCCCCGGATCTTTTTTGCTGAACATTGCTGTAACCTATCCATTTCTCATCACCCGTTAAAATTTGCTTCAAAAGGGTGCATTTTCAACGGGATTATACAGCAATCACAGATGAAATATGATTCAAAAGATTTTTTTCACTCAGAACCATGTGGTATCCAAACATCATAGTAATCTGAGTACCAAAGTTTCACTAAGTGCTCAAAAATGATGGATTTTGATAAATTTAGTGCTTCTGCCAGTTCCCGCGTTGTGTAATGAGAGTTATTCTCGATCAGTGTCTTGATTTGATCATCTGTAGTGGTGGTGGTGGAGAATCTGTTCTTCATCAATAAGGCTACAATCACTGTAAACTTAGTAAACTAATGTATATTGCTATTCGATATCAATATATACAATATATATTACGATTCGCATTATTACATCCATTTTCAGTCTAGTTGTGTTGTTGTTTTTGTTTATTTCAGCCAACAGATTTTCAGTGTTTTTTTACAGGTAGGATCGGACTTTTCTTCACTTTTTCGTTGTCCTTTTTGTGTTCTTCATTTTTTCAACTAGAATATCGCAATGTAACGAATGCAAGGACTGATTGTTAATATGCCTGAGCATTTTAGATTATGATACACAGTGAAACCATTAAAATCTCCTACAAAAGACAAATTTCTCACTTGCATGGTTTCTATTTCTAAATATATTAGAATCAAACGTTAACACCAAGTTATGTAATTCTTTTGGACAGTCTCATCCTAGCAAGAGTATAAAAGACGAAGGAAACAGAATGTAAATAGTACAAACTTCTAAAAATTAGACATTACATAAACATGACAAAAATTAAAGTGAGCGAGAACAGTGGGTTAAAAATTAAACTAAAATAAAAATGACGGTAATAGTTGGAATATCTAGGGATAATAAAAACAAAAAGAATTTCATCAAGCAGAATACAGAGGGAAATATGGAAAAAGGTTTTGTGTGTCTAGTGCAAATATTACATACAACACGTATAATATGATTATTTCTTGGAATATTCTGAAACACATATTTCACGTATGGCATTTTTAAAACGGTGAGAAAGAAAATGTATTAGGTACTTGTATGAATATTAAATATCATATATTCACTGTCAAATGAAATGTCCTTATGTTATCCATTATGCCCACTTCTTTGCAATTACTAACTATTAGCATTCCAACAGGCGGTGTTCTTGTTCTGAATAGCGTCAGCAACAAAATACAATTTTCCTTACGCAGAAAAGAATTTCGTGATGTCTTGCAAATGTTGCGCCGGACCAAACTTAATAAACAGTAGGATAGTGTTTGCAAAAATCAGTCTAATAGAAATTTTGAATATCGATCCTGTAATTGCAACGAATAAAAAGAATTTTGTTCATTCATTTTAACTGATATACACTCCGTACCACATTCATTTATTTTTATTTAATTATTTTTGAAAATTTTCCTTACTAATTCAGTTAGAATAATTAAACTATGAAACTGGTTTTTATGTAGTGATGAATACGTTCCTTTAAAAGATTAATACAACACATTAATTTTTAGTTACACCAGCTCCCTTTCTAGATTCTTCAGGATTCGCCCCAGTGTTCTGATAATAACTTGTTCGAAAACCCTTTATGCTTGAAAACTTTCTCAACTCTACTTATCTATCATTCAGATCAACTCTCTCGTCTATTGGAACATTCTTGCCAAAATACATTCACTGATTATGTCGTTCATTATTATGATCACTCCAGGTAGCTGGTGGATGAGTGACAGAAATAAACTTACATGTCCTTCTCTCAGTATAGCTTCTATGATATTGTTTGGATGATCCCAATTCTTCCTCGAATCTCATTTTCTTGAGCGTTTTGGAACTATTCCAAGCGTTCCAACGAAAATGAGTACAGCTTTCACCTTTAAATGTTGTCATTATTTCAATTGTCTTACTTGAAATAATTTTTGTCCTACATTTCTGTTTAAAAATATTCTATCTTCTTCTCGAACAGTTAAATCCATGATAAAAAAAACAGATGTTCTCCCCTTGTTTACAATAATTAAATTTGGATTTCTGGCGTGTGTTACGTGGAGGCACGGTAGAGTAATGGATAGTGGCTTGGATTGCAGAATCGGAGAGCCGAGTTCGAATTCCAGTCGAATCTATTACATTCACTTACGTACTAATACCTTTGGGAAAGCTATGAATCGTCGTCTTCTCCCCAGCTATGAGTAAATAGCAGGATAGACCAGGTTTTATAGCCTTGGATGGCAACTGGTCTACCGCAGAAAGAAATGGCGACCTACTGCGGGAAAAATCTCCCTCATCAGTCATGAATCGAAAGATACATGATCGCCTAAGCGTGTATCACGCATGGCACACAACTGACTGTTAGGTAATCAGTTTGAATCCTAAAATCCAAGAAATCTCTCTTTTAATGAACAGATCACTGACTTGCCTGATAAAACTCCAGTTTTTTGCACAGTTCCCGATGGATCACCCTCCCCACAAAATAATGTTTCTTCTGGACTAACTTTTTTTTAAATCTCTATCATCACATATTTTGCACTTTCTACTCTTGTCTAGTTTATCTTTTCCATGATTGGTTATTTTTGCAATGTTCCAGTCTGCTATTACTTTGGATTCATTTTGTTCTCTTCAGATATATTGTTAGTTTTTTTTTGTTTTGTTTTTTACATTTCTGTTATGAGCACGAATTGAACTTTCATGTTCCCCTTTTTTCACAGATCGCTGACAAGTTCTTCGTACCTTCTAATTATTTACATTCTTTCATTTTAATCCCGTAATCATTTGACATCGCCCCGTCTACAGTTCTGAAGCTTTCATTTTCTTATTTCCTATATAATCCGGTCTTGGAAGAAGTTCTTAGTGCACATGTAAAATTTCCAGAGTATGTATTGTTTAGATAATATTTTTTAAACAGTTCTCAGTCGACGGTATATTTTCAATCTGTCTTTCAACTTTTGATATTACTTGTGCATAATTATCTCATCTTCTTTATGTAACTTAATCTTTCTTAATTCATCTTTTTTTTTTGCTATATCATCTTTTTACATGATTTATCTTTTGTTAGCATATTTTTATTTTCTTTACAATCACATCTTTTTAATTGACTTGTTTTTTACTATCTTATCTTTTTATATGATTGTTCTAAATATCTCATCAATTTTTATATATGGGAGTCGCCTGTTTAACCTTGTATGTCTGTGTTCCAGAACTTTTGACTATATCTAGTCTTTATGAGCAGCGTTTATGTTCTCTTTACTATATTGACAGGAGAGATATGCCACTTAGTTGCCACAGTGTCTCCTCCATATTGCTGGCTAGATCTTGGTGCGCGTCATCCTCAATCGCTTGATTTACAGCATCTCCGAGGGGAAATTACCATAAACCCAGTGTAGATTCCGTCCAGGCCGAAACACAATTGACACGATCTTTATTATCCTTCAGGTGCAAGAGAAGTGCAGAGAACAAAATCTGGATCTGTATGCAGTCATTATCGACCTGACCAGGGCAATTGATTCTTTCATCAGAGTGGCCATGGGGACGGTTCTTCAGAAACTTTGCTGCCTCAGAAAATTCATGACTCTGATCCATCTGTTTCATGATAGCATGGTCTGGCACTTTCTGAAGGAGAGTCGTCTGAGCCACTTTTTATTTCTAACGATGTGTAGCAGGAATGTTTCCTAGCTCAGAGCTATTTAACTTCTTTTTAGTCTGCCAGAAACATAGATGATTGCATATGCATTAGGTATAGATTGGACGGGTCTCTCTTTGACTGTGGATGAATTCAAGTATATCGGAAGTGTCATTTCCTACGGTATTGACAAAGAAATCAACGCCAGGATCTGCAATGCGAGTCAAGCCCTGGACAGACTGCGAGCTCGTGTACTGAATCAACACAATATCCAGCAGCTTACCAAGCTTAAGGTATACAAGGTAGTTGTTGTCACTAGCCTTCTTTATGTATGTGAGATCTGAGGCATCAAAGTGTTGGGTCACTTTCACATGCGAAGCTTACCCTCTATATTGGGTATCAAATGGCAACATAGGATCACAGACCTTGAGGTCCTGAACCACGCAGAAACAACTAACATTGAAACTATGATCCTGAAAGCCGAACTCAGATAGACGGGTAATGTCATCTGGATGGACATCCGGATGGAAAATCTCAAACCAACCTCTCTATGGCGAGATAAGGGAAAGAGAAACTGTTATGGGACCTTACCCATAATAACATAATGGACTATTCCATACGTAAAAAATACTGCGCCTCAAGAGGAAGCAGGGATTTCAGTCTGAAGTCGGGCGACCGGCTGACCCGCTGATCGGTTGAACTCTCTGCCTTCGGGAGGGGAGGAACCCGAACGAGTCTACGCCGAAGGGCGGAGTCTATTTCGGAGAGGTAAACCGACCCTGAACCCGTTTATACAAGTTCAAATGGCATATTTTTGGCCGAGCCCATGGGATCGGAGATCCCACGCTAAACCGGCCTTGTGCCACATGATACCCTCGTGGGGGGGGGGTGACTAAATACTGTTCAGTCTGAAGTCTGGAGTGAGGTCCGTCAGAAGTCCGTCAGGAGTCTGTCAGTCAGTCAGAGCGAGCGAATCAGTCAGTCGAGTCAGAGGCAGTCCGAAACAGAGTCGCGTTCAGACAATTACTACTAAACCTGATTGTTCGTACTAACACTTTCTACTTCTCTGTATATATTCCTGTTTGTAATATATCTGTGTTATTCCATATCCGTGTTCGAGTTCTTCTTTATTGGTTCTACCTTGAACTATCACCGTGGTACAAGGAACCGGACCATAACAGAAACAATGGTAGGTCATTGAAACGTTTCGAAGACTTCATCAAGACCAACATCACCCACATTGGAATAGTCTCGAAGCAGACTGAAGAGTTGCACAGAGGATCGCACTGGGTAGCGTGCACTGACACGCGAAGCAAAAGAGACATTTGAGGACAACCGACGTGACAGCATCAATGAGGCCCGTGTAAAAAGGGAGGCATTAGTAGAAGCACACAAACTTTTAGTTTAATTTCTTTGTTCCCATTGCAGATGCCTTTGCCTTTCCCACATTGGACTCCACAGTCACCTTCGAGTTCATCCCTACACATAGATGTTATTTTCGAACCTGACAGACCACCACACTAATATAATGAAACATTTTCAATAGCTTCAGAAAAGGTGAGAATATGAATGAGTGTGAAAGAAAGATACACAGAGAAATTACCGGCTTTTATGGAATTTGAAAACATTTCTTTATAGCTAATGTCAACGAGTTTTCCTTAATATAGGCAATTGCTGATAAGATCTTTTTCTTGGACAAAAAGGGTGTATTATTATTTGTAAACGGAATAATTTTCCCGTCAGTCGTCACAAAACAATGTGCTGCCAATGAAGAACAAATACGTAGAACCTTTCCAGTATTTTTCTAATGACTTTTTCTCTTTTGGAACTATGCTGCTGTTTGAGGATTAAAGTTTCAAGCTAATCATACGAAAATTTACACCGTTTGAATTTAAAAGAAATTAACCCGTCTCCCCTCAAGAACATACCAAGAACAGTTCATTACAACCGTCTCACATTTAAAACAAATGATGTCGAAAGAATTACAGCATTTATATATAAATGAATGATTCATTTTCCAGCTATTAAACACTCACGGGTTGAATTGAGTTGAACCAACAACAGAAAATTAAATAAACGAATGAGTTTCTATCAAACTGGTGTAAATATCTAGTATATTATGACTTTGCGTCTAGAAATGTTTTCTTTAATTTTTCTTTGATTTCGAACTATTATTCTTGCTGATGCATATTATTTATTTGCTCATAAGCAACCATGTCCATTTGCCTATTTATTAGATAAATAATAAAATAAAATAATTAATAAAGAGATGATATCAATGAATATGTGAATTTATTTTCCGAAGTATTATGAAGTTGCCTGCAAGCTGGCAAAAGATACGCACTAGTAGAGAACTGGAGACTAAAGGGAAATTTACTGACATTTATCTCCAATTTTATACAAATATAAACCGATGATTTTAAAAAATATATAAATGACAATTATCCAAATCTCGGCACATTTGTATTGAATCAGAGACTGAGTGCTTCATGAAACATTTCTCTGAAACTATTTCCAGTTCCAGTCTCTCTTGCAAACTTCTAAATAACGACCAAAAATACAGGGACAGGGATTCATATCACGAAAAATAAAAACGCTGCATAGTTAAGCAATCTTTTTTGTCGAGTAGCAACTCTTACCCAGCAGCAAAAACCTAATATCTGAAACTTTATTCAAAATAATTTAATTATGGTGCACACATTATGAAAGCATCCATTTTGTACGAGTGAATAAAAAAAATGAAATATGAGACTTACAAAAGAAAGAAACAAACAAAAACTATGGCAAGTTACATTGTGAATGATTTTCTAATTTTCAGTTTCCTTTGACAATGTTTGATTCTTGCTAACAAATTTTAATCGATTTGCAGGTTTCAGTGAGGAAATGGATTGTGGGTCCAGCTCAAATCTACTACATTTCACACTGCCCTTGTCGTTAGTGTTTGAATCTTATCAAATGATAACTGCTTTGTCAGAAGCTCAGAATTTTTCGAATTACATGGTATTTTCTAAATGGTATGCAGTGTCTGGGAACTTTGATTGCCAGATTAAAATTGTCGCTTTTCATTAAAGACTTTCATTAAAAGCGAGCAGATGAATAATAATTATATTAATAATAATAATAATAATAATAATAATAATAATAATAATATGTGAGGCAATCGTGAAGATATATAAAAAGAAATAATAAGCTGAAAAATGTGGGAAAGTAAAAATAGACAGTATTGGAAAAACAATGTTTGCAGATTTGGAAAACGTTACCTTGGAAAATGTTTCTGGCACAAATCTTTTTTACTCATGTGTGGAGAAGCGATTAAGAGGAAGCGGAAGAATAGCAGTAGCCGTCACAACAACAGCATCAGCAGGAGCAGCCACCATTAGACCAGTAGAGGCGGACAAAAATCAACATTCTTTGTTACGGTTGCTTATACTGACAATTTCGATATAAAGTTGTGTCTTCTTCTATCTGCCGTGTCCCTTCAGGACATGAGCGATTATGATTCTCCACAACTTCCTGTCTATTGTAGATATAGTAAACTTTTTTCTTTTGTCCTCTTTCCTAATCCCTGTTCTGCCAACCAGGTTATGATTAGGTTATGTGCTGTTCTCCTCTGTCCCCTTTGCCTTTAATATATCCTGTTAATATCAAATTTTCTCAGCAGTCTTTTCTTATTATGTATCCCAGCATCTTCAAACGTCTTTTCTGATTCTAAGTATGAGTTTCCTTTTTGTTCTCATTTTATCTAAAACTTTGACATTGCTCACATGTTTAGTCCATCGTATTCTCAACATCCTTCAATAGCATCACATTCCTGTTGCGTTAAGTCTCTTTTTAATCTGTGAAGAGATTGTCCGGCATTTATTGACATTACAGAAGGACCAATATTGCATAACAGTCCAGTACTCTTTTCTTTGTTTCTAATGAAATTGTCATGTTTTTTAATACTTTGTCTAACATTTGGAAGGATATTTCCCTATTCCAATACGCCTTCTGATTTCGGTGTCCTATTTTCCGTCCACTTCCCAGCGGAGTACGAATTGGAATTTTTACTTCGCATCTTGGGCTAGTCCATTGCTGACAACCATATATTCTATCTTCTTACAATTGATGTTTAGTCATTTCTTCTTGTTTTCCATTACTACCTTCTGTGTGAATTCCTGTAGTTTTCTTTTTCTGTCTGCTATCAACACTGTGTCATCTGCATATCTCATGTTGTTAAGATCTATAAGAAGGTAATTATAAAATCAGTTATAGAACGAAGAGTAGAGACAAGCGAATTCATCGAGTATCTAATGATTTTATAAAATGTTTTATACGTGAAAATCAAATCCATTCTGCTTCCTTTTTAATGTTGTGATTTATTTTAAAAATCTTAGAATATTTTTGTACTTCTCTCGTATTATAAACTCAATATCCTTATCCTTGATTTTAATTTGTTGTAATCTGTATGTTTTTCATGTCTGATTTGCTTATCTTGTTCGATAACAATTCTATTTTCGAGAAATGTTTCTGTTTTAAACATCAATAATAATGATTTTTATTAACTTGTTTGTTTCCATTTGCTTGTGGACATCCCCCAAAATCTGAGTAAGCAGTTACTATTTCATCTTTATCTCCAGATAAACTTAATTTTCAAATTTCCTTTTATATTTGTCAAGACAGGATTAACAGCTTCTACCTTAGAAGCAGAACCGCTCATGATCATACAAAATTAGAGAGAACTTGCTGATAACACCAAACTGAACACCTGAAGCAAATTAGATTTATGTAATGTATTATTTTCAGCAGGCGAATAAACTAATCATTCTATCAAAGACCAGAATCTCTTTTCTTAGAATGATCATTTTCAGCTTGTATTGAAACTTGTATATTCAACTTGTATTCGTTTCTTGGATCTTATGATCGAAAAACGAAAAAACATTAATACATCAAATGCAATCTCTTATAAGAAATATAAAAGTCTTCTCTAAAATAAAACAAGTTTAGGAACCCAAATGGCAAGCAACATAACTTTAGAATAATTTTTCATTAAAGCTGTGAAGTTAGGCTTTCGAGGATATTTCAAAGTCCTGTTCATAGGTCTTTGTCTTAAGAAAAATGCGAATGTTCAGATAAAAATTTTGTAAAAATATTTGTCAATAGGATATTGGCAAAACATTTTATTACTGCAGTAACAGATGCCATTCTGAAAATAGGAAATTTATTTAAGATTTTTCTTTTAAAGTTAATTTAATATTCGTATCTATAAGATTTATATTCATAAAAGCAAATGCACTAATGATAAACTTCTAAATTTCGATTTCTATTTATAACAGTTAAATTGAAATTTTACAATATTTCTTATTCCTTCATGTAACATTTTAATTATACTCGATTTAATGAAATAATTTTTAATTTCGATTTTGTCTGGTCTTTCCACTTAAAATGTTGGTAAAGACACTTCCCAAGGAAGTTAACTGTGATCCTTATGTTTCATTTTTAACAGATACTTTTCTTCCGAAAAATTTTCATCGATTCTGTTTTTACACTGTGAAATTTTTTTTAAAAAAGCTATTATTTTTCGCATAAAGTAAATTTAATATTTTTCTCTGCGATATTGTTAATGATAACATGATTATGATATTGTTAATGATATTGATCATAAAATATATAAATATATGTTGAATATTATTTGACCATTAAAAACATAAATCAGAATCAAATGCAATGTTTTATACTACAAATATTGAATTTAATTATCTCAAATTTAATTTACCTTACATCGTTCACATTTGATTATGTCTAGCTGTTGCAGAATATTTGAAAGTTGTGGCTTACAGAAAAATCCTCCCATCTTAAGTAGTTATATCATCTAGAATCCGCAAGACTTGTTAAACTTTTAGATTTAAATCAAATTTCTATTGCTTCAAAGACCACGAGTTTTCACATATCTAAGTATGCTTTCCAAAAAAAAAAAAACAAAACAAAAAAAAAACACCAACATATAAACACACTTCTCACTCAGTCAAGTGAGAACAAAAATGATACACAAAGTTTTGACACAGAGAAAAATTCTACATGTTAAGGATCTTGGCTCTGATATAAAACATAATGATCCTCTACAATTAGATCCGTGGTATACAGTTGACATTATGTTTGATGAAATGATTCTTTATATGGCTGAACATCAAGGCAATCGTATAAAAAATTTATCCCGACATACTTTCACACCTGCAATGCATTTGCTAGTCTAGTTAGTTAAGTTTGAGCTCCAAATCAAACATATATGCAACTTGTGCAATTTACAATTGATTCATTAGAAAAACAATTTGGTAAATTTCGTCAAGGACAGGATGTCACCTATTTTATAAATGTACAGTAATGAAATGAAAAGCCTTTCATGTTATTTCAGGCTGTTGTACATCTTGAAAATATAAACTTTGTGAGGAAAGTTCAGAAATATTTGACGAAATTGAAAATTTAGAATCATATTTCTGGTGAAATAAAAATGACTTTTGTATACATATGATAATCAACCAAGTGAATATGAAACCATTTTTTATTATGAAAAGTATGGAAAATATACCAATTCAGTTGAGTCTGAAGAACTCAAAAGTCCTTCTGACCACAATAGCCAATGATAATTTTCCTATTTTATTATTTTCCATACAATAAAGGAAAATATTTGTCGAAAATAAATCATTTTTCATGCTTCCAATATGGAAATAAAATATGTGAATATTCTTACAAAAATATTTTTCAAAAGCTACTGCAAAACTTAAAGAACTATCTCTAAAAGTTGTAAAAGAGATTTTTGTATAATGTCTGTTTTTGTCTAACAAAATTTCAACATTATTTATCAGAGATTTTAGTTTCCTCTTTTGTCGTGCTCAATATTTGTGAATGCCCAAAACAAAAATACATATTTTCATTTTTTTTAACTTTCCATACATATGATTATTCCTAAGTATGGGTCAAAATGTCATTAAAAGTATTTTACAAAACTTAGAATTTGTGAAATTCAAACATTTCGAAATTTTCCGTTCTGACCGTTAGTTGCATAATGAGTTGGCTCGAAATATAGAAAGTTATACTATAATCTCATTTTTAGAACAAATATGACTTAAAAAAGGGACTTAATGTGGATGAAGTAAATATTTACCGTGTTTTGCAATGTAGACGAATCTGGCACATCGTATAATCCTACATTTATCACAAAATATGTTGGAATAGAAATTGAGCATAGATATAGTATCTTTACTTCCATGCGTTGCCCCTATATAGATTATTTCCTGGTTATACCGAATTATTCTAGCCGTTGCTTGAGATACTATATTACTTTTAAGACAGTCTCTTTTCATTGGGCAGAATTCTGTTTTTATTAGTATGTTATCTTCCGCACATTTTTTGCTGTAACTCTAGCTGACATCTAAGTTATTTTTATTAAATATTTTATTAATACAATTTAATTGATATTTTATTATTATTTCATTATTATTTTAATGTTAACTTCTAACCGATAAATCTGAAGAATAAATCATAGAGAAAGTCCAATAATCTGCTATTTTACATGAACACTAACTCAGATCGCCCCAACGCATTGTTAATAAACATTAAAAATGCTGTTATATTTAATAAAGTTAAGGTTGAATACGAGCAAGTTCTTAAAAACTATTACCAGAAAATATATTTACAATATACAAATGAACCTAGCAAAAAAAAATAAAAAATGAAATAAAAAAAATAAAAATAATAAATAAATAAATATATTAGAGCAATGACTAAAATATGATTCAGTTCTCCAGACAGTAAAAACTAATGTGGGGAAAATATTTATAAAATTGGTTGATGAATATGTAAAAATTCGTGATTCCTTAATAAAATAATTAATAAGAATAATTTAAAGGTCAGAAGTTCACTTGACTGGGTAAATCTGGTAGTTACGGCGAGGTTTTGTCTCTTTGAGTATCTTCGTTTGTAATCCAGCTCAGTTGTTGGTTGTTTTTTCTTACTTTGTTTAGATTATTGAGCAGTTTATTTTTATCGTGTTATATATATATATATATATATATATATATATATCATGGAAATAAAAAAAAGCTAAGACCAATTTTACCCTTCATGCTAAAAAAAATTGTGATTAGGTCAGTCATTAGTAAGAAAATATTTAATTTTTCTGAAATTAAACCGAGTACGGTTACTAAACTCCCTGTTTATTTTTGTTTGCCTTGGCTGGGTACAATAAGTAAAAAAAATTGCCAAGCAAATTAGCTCGGCAGTTGAGAATTGTTATATTTCTTCTGATGTACGTGTTGTGTTTTCCACTCGGCCTGCATCGCTTCTCGGCCTTTTGGCTAAGATTCGATCACGGCTACGCCTAGCTTGGACCGGCTCGGGTCTGGACCAGCTAGGGCAAGCCAAGACCAGCTATAACTAGCTTAGACCAGCGCTGACCAGCTTGGACAAGCTATGACCAGCTAAGACCAGCTTGGACCAGCGGCCCGAGTGAAAACACTTAAGTCCCCACGTTAAGAACCGACCTTGTGTCCCAACCTGACTCAGAGAGGGGTCAAGCCTGCATGGATGTCTACATGAAAGGATGTTCTATCCCCCTGCCATATTAATAATATGATTTACCAGTTTAAATGTAGTTGCGGAGCTGACTACATAGGTAGAACTACCCTATGGCTAGACACTAGAATACATGAGCACGTCGGTAAGAAAATTAGGAATGGTACATTCCAATTAAGTGACGTTGCCAACAATACGTATGGTTCTGTCATTATGAGCATTTCATAACAAGTTCAAATTGTGCTATCAATTTCAGCACTGTCTCTTTCACCATCTTGAATCAGTTTTAAATTTGAAGGCATTAGAAAGAATTTATGTCAGGTCCAGACAGCCCTCCCTCTGTAAACATATGGAGTGTCTGTTAGGACTTGACGTTATTTCAATTTTAGAATGTTCTGCCTTTAATATTGCACATTATATGTCTTTTACATTTTATATTGTGATATTTATTCCCTTGATTCCAGCTCTGTTGAATGAGGACGAAACCGGGCGGCTGGTTGTTTTTTTTTATCATGAAGGGTAAAATTGGTTTTACCTTTATTTCCATAATAAATTTCTGTACCCAAAAGAAAATTATGATATATATATATATATATATATATATATATATATATATATATATATATATATATATACACGTTGGAGATCAATAAGTCGGTTGCCTGACATGCAGCTATTAGCGGATTTCATTCTATATTTGCTCAGTATGTTTAATACTGATCACAAAATTAACTGAATTGACAAGGAAGATTATGTTGAAAAATATTAATTATTGCTTAGGTTACAAACTTATTGATGTACATATACCTATATAAAATGCTGTGACCTGACATGGAGTCTATAATTTAGTCCGCGGCTCTATCCAAGAATTGTAAAGGACTATAACTGAGATTTTGTTGGATATGGTTGTAGGGAATTTAATAAAGTCTTCATCATCTCCATTCAATATAATAGTATATAAACCTGGTGGTTAATTGGGAGGGGAAAATGTTGTCGGGGGATATCAGCCGAGGCCTCATCTAACAGGGTTCATGTAACCCATGAAAATGGAGTGTAATTGGATAAACTTGCTGAAACCAGTCAGGAAATTTGGAGACTGCAATAAGGTGCAATTGGTCCGAAACACTTATTACGTTACTAAATGCACGATTAACGGGATAATAGACCCGAGGATTAAAATGTTGTTTCGTGAATTTTGTGGCCTATTAACTGTGAGATCAACCTCTGGGCTGGGTTGTACACTCAGATTAAGTGAAAACAGGTCTAGCAATAACTGTGAAGTAATAAAACAAGACAAAGACAAAATATTCCTGGACTTGGGCAGCGGAAGGATAACAATCTACTATGTAGATAAATAAAGGGAGATCAGTTCGAAATTTCTTTAGCCAGATCGTCAGGCACCTGAAAAGGCAACAGGGCAAAATAGCCAATACATCTTGAAAATAACAGAAAATATGAGGACATTATTCCTAATGTAAATAATGATAATTCAACATCCGAAATATTCAGACACTGAAATTTTGAATTCTGATTTTCAAAGCCATGTAAACATGCCCAAAATAGAAGGCACGATCTTTCAGGCTACATTCCATTTATATTGTGCCAGACTATATAATTATTGATTAAAAACTTTTTAATTCGGAAAACTAAGGAAAAATGAAGTTTCCTATTAATCAGTCTGGCAAAGTGGAATAGAAAAAGTGTAAAAGAGCAGATAGAAGAATTTCACAACATTTTTGGCTTTCATATATATTACAGGGTTGATAACTTTAAAGTCAGTCACAAGTTCTGGTCGCTGTATAATTAGGAAAAAGAATCTTCAAGATCAATATTTTCGAATGTAATAGACAAGCGGAAGCTTCCTTATATAAATACAGTAAAATGAAGATTCTTGACAGTAGCGAGGTTAAAAGATTAGAAAATGATATGCAGATTATACTTAAAGTTGTGTTTCCGCTTCAGTAGCCTGACAGTGCGATCGCAGAGCCATGAACTTTTGCCGCTTACCCTGAAATATAATAGCCACTCTCAATCAAAGGGGTCAGAAATAACTTCACGGTTAAAATCTTGTAGGATCATTTAATTTCTAGTATTATTTTAAGGTCAACGAGCTTATTGATTGATAAACGGGTATATTTTCATATTACGATGAAAAGTTACTGATTTTATTCCATTTACAAAAGAAAAAAGAATTATTAAAGGTACTTTTCATAATTGTGTCGGAGTTACCTCCTCCTTCTATCCTTGAACCGGCAGAGGAACAGGTCATTTCGACCTTGACCTCTCATTCATGCTCCTTACACACTGTTAACACGTCGGAGGGACTAGCAAATCCCCTTTTTAGTTAGGCTATATTACAAACCTTGTTGTAATATACTACTAGTCATTTTTAGACCATAGTTCTCTCTAACTAACCTTGTAATATTTTATTATAGGGACTTTTCGGTTAGCTTAGCCAATTTCTCTTGCTGGTCTCCCTCGTCACAAGACAGTGATTTCTCCCTAGATTCTCGGAGGCGGGAACTTTGTTTCTCTCTCTCTCTCCCCTTCCCAACACGTCAAGTTGGCATCCCGGCAATGACAAACAACAAGTTGGCAACACGAACTACAACACGTCAAGTTGGCATCCCGGCACGACTCAGCTTCAACAACCAACAATGATCATCCTGGCATCAACCAACTTCAACAACCATCAAGCGATCATCCTGGCAACAACCCACATCGGCTTCAACCCCCAACAACGATGATCCTAGCAACTACCAACGCCAACCTCGGCCATCAATGCCTGCAGCTTCCAGCACTCCTGCTGTTTCCAGCTCACTCCTGCAGCTACCAGCACTCCTGCAACTTCTGCACCTCCTGCAGCTTCCAGCTCACTCCTGCAGCTACCAGCACCTCCACCGTTTCCGACCATCTTCTTTTCCTTTTAGAATAAACCTCTATATATCATACATATCCTCGTTCTGTCGTCCATATTGTTTCACCGTCAGATTTAACGTCTTCAAAAATGTTAGCGGGCCTCTTGTGACCTCGTTCACCCCTTTCTGTGATACGGGGCCGCATGGACCGCCCGCTACAATTGATCTTTTACAATATTACATGAGGTTCTGAAATAAATTATTAGCATTATTTAATGAATTTGGACTCGTGAAAACTACAGCTTTCTTGAGCTGTACAACACATTCATTATTTTACTTCGTTACTCCAGATCAGAGCAGCTCGCAGATTCGCCATATTTTTGTAATTATTTTACTGTGTTTGCAAAAATTGTAGAGAAGGGAAACAGCAGAAATGATTTTTGTGATGTGTGTTTTGGCGAGAGACTCATTTTCTGTACGCGCGAAATGCTTATATAACCACTTTAAAATAATACTTTGTGTCCTATTTTTTAAAAATTTTAATCTCCTCTTCATTGTGGATTCCAGTGTTATACTGATCTCCACATTGGATCAGCGATCACTAACTTTTGAAAAATCCTTTAAGCTACCTACTTGAATTTTCGTACTTTTTGACGTAATTCTCAATTTCCATTTAGTTAGAGCTTTAGCTGATCTACTATCTCTTTGGTCAATAGGAACTGGTTGAAATAATTAAATGCAAATTATGGACAATAAAAACGTTGGATAAACATTGGCAAAATCTACTATACCTCCTGATATATAGATATCAAACCCAGTAAATAATTTATCTGACCGTAGAGAGGGACTTTGCTAAATCTTTATCCTTAAGAAGAACTTATATTTCCAGGTGGAGAAGGGGCATCGTTCATTGTTCTGATTGTTGTCAAAGACTAGGGAATGTTGCAGTTATACAAATGTAAAGCTATTTTCGTGACGTAAGAAATCAATAGATACGTTTTTAATGTTTATATTGACAGAATGCCAAAAGCATTAACTGTCCCTATTCTTCGTCTTCATGTACTGTCAAACAGCATGAAACAAAATAGATTTTTTCTTCTACTGAATCCATTGCAATCTAACATTTTTTGACTGTTTAAAGGTTTCCTTCCCAAAGTTTATATACAAAATAAAGTGAGTTTTTAAAGAACGTGCTGTAAAATATCATGCAAACTTCGCAATGGTCCTTGTATCATTTATAGAAATTATGAAAATTTCAGTAAGAGGACATTAATCCAAACCTGTATTTGGATACTTTTATAAATCTATGTTCATTTTGGCGAATCATCTATTTAAAGCGTGCATTGTGCATGCAGAAGTTCTCTTCTACATGATCAATACAGATATTTTTTATTGTTATCGATCTGAATTGAAATATACGGAAGAAGATTAAAAGGAGATATAACTAACATATGATAAGTATACATAGAAAAGGAATCGGGCTTTATATTGACTATAGCCTTACATATTGATTCAAATTGCATCAAAGGTAATAATCATCATTCAGCAGACATACATTTGTCTCGGAATCATGGCGTAAACCATCACTTATCAGTAATGAATGTCTATGTCTGGGATTTTAACACCAGGATAAAAATTTTGATAGTATAAACGAATATTCACTGTATAGAGCACCCCCATATATATATATATATATATATATATATATATATATATATATATATATATATATATTTCAGAAAATTGCACAACTTTTCGAAATCGCAGTGTAAATTTCGGCAAACTGAAAAAGTAATAATCTCAAGATTTATTTTAAAGAGATTCAGAGGTTTTTGAGATTAAAATGTTTTGGGGGATTTCGTCTGTTCTCAAAATGGATGCTTATATTAGTTGATAAATAACTGAACTGAGGAGGAGTTGTACAAGAAAGTAGAAATACAAGGATAGAAAAGAGAGGTATAATGACAGAAATCGATATTTTCTATTTTCTTAATGTCATACAATATATCCAAGGATCTTATGTAACAAAAATCAAAAGTTCTGTTGTAAATAAAATTTGTTTGTGAAGCTAAAATGTCATTATTGTGACCAAAGTCAAAAATCGTGATTTATTGTGTGAAGGTGTCGCTTCCTTTTTCAGTTTTGTTTTCTGTCGTATGTTCTTGTGTAGCCAATTAAAGTAATCTTTCTTTTCAAACAACGTGATTCAATGCTTCTGGTCAATAAAAAATTCAACCAAAATTAATAAATAAAATAAAACAAAACATAAGAAAAAAAGTTGGCGTATTTTTGCTTGCTGGTTTAAAATGAAATGAAGAAAGACATGTTAGAATATCGCCTACTTTCCCGTGAACGATATCATTATTATGACTGAAGAGCAGAAAGGTAAGATGTTGAAGATATTCATGAGCCATAATATAAATAATAATCTTGGGTGTCAAACAAAGGAGAATAATATTTTATTCGTACGGTCAATATTGCAAATCTTAAACAATATTCATATGGAAAAAAGGAAAGTGACTTCAAAACCCATATAATTTCATTTGCTATTCGATTCAATTGTTTTCTAGTAAGTTGTCTTTTATTTTCCGTGTAGCTTGTAACTGCTGTCACAAATAAAGATTTCACTGTCAAAGGACAGGAAAAATGATTAATAGTTCAAAAACCCTGAATCCTCTTAAAAAATGTTTTCATTACTATTAATTTGACTTTCAAACCATTGCTTGTGTAATTAATGCGATTCTACACCTCTAAGGCAAAACTATTACAATTTCATCTGAAGCTAAGGTTAGTAATTATGTTTAGCGTCTTTCTTGTAGATTATTATCAATAATATTTATTATAACATTTTGAGTCTCACTGGGTGCATCGCTACTATGGACTTGTGCCGGATGGGCCAAAAATACTTTCATTTGGATCCCGTCATGTAACCGAGTTAATTGCATAATTGTCAGCAACTCCAGTATTCGTAAGTATTCAAGATCAGATAAAATCGAAAGTTATGAATTCTGGAGGCACGTTTTTTCAGCTTGGATAATTAGCACAGAGTTAGATACTTGCTTCGTATTTAGTCTTATCTGATCATATGTATATCGAAACTTAATAAATATTGATAATAATATTTCATTTAAGTTTTAAAAGCATCTGCTCATTAGTAAAAGTTGTATGTTGGCCGTGATTAATTTTGTTATTACTCTAATTGTCTATTGGTGATAAAATATTTTATATGGGGCGTTATCATCCCATGCAAGAACAACACACACACACATACATACACACACACACACACATACACACACATACATACACACACACATACATACATATATATATATATATATATATATATATATATATATATATATATATATATATATATATAAGCAGCATGAATTCAGTCAGTTATATATTATTCAATTATTTTGAGTTTTATTTATAATTAGTGCTATATAATATAATATTTCATTATAAAAATTAAAAATATCTAAACTTATCATTGTCTACAATTCTAACATTAAAAAGACAAAAATAACATTAAATTGCAACCACCAGGCACTCTCATCTTGCCTGTTATCAAAATTTATTTCAATTCGTACTTACATCAATTAACCCATGGCCACAATGTAACTATTGTTATTAGAAAAATACTAGTAAAGTATACTAAAATATTATATAGCACTAATTCTAAGGAAAAATTAAAAATACTTTGTTATTCTTATACAAAGAAATAACTCACAATAAATTAAATATATTTCCCCATATGAGAAATCATTTAAAATGTATTTCAAAGTTTAAAAACATATCATATAGTTGTCCTTAAGCCCGAGAGGATTAATTAAAAGAGTAATATGTATATTTTTGCAAGACGTTCTGCATATGATGTTACTAGCATTTGATACACGTATATTTAAATTAAAATTTTATCAGAACAATTGTAGCTCTCTCTCTCTCTCTTTTATATATTTATATATATATATATATATATATATATATATATATATATATATATATATATATATATTAGACTGACATTTTATATATATATATATATATATGTCAGTCCTATATATATATATATATATTAGGACTGACATTTTATATATATATATATATATGTCAGTCCTAATATATATATATATATATATATGTGTGTGTGTGTGTGAAGAAGAGAAATTACATCAAGGTTGGAAGATTGTATCTGTCTTCATTAAGATTGATTCAACAGCTTTCAACCAGAAGCCTGGGTTTAAAGCAGGAATACGAGAGATTATGATGCTCGCATAGCAATTTAATTTCCTTCTTTGACTGGGTAAGGTTCTCTAGGTTTTTGGGTTGAGTCCATCAACGTGAGTGTGTTAAATTATCAACTAAGCATGATGTTAAGTTGAAAACTTTGGTTCACAAGAAATATGGTGAAACAGCGGAACCTAATTTAAATAATATTATCAATTTGTCCGCTCATGAACTAATCGAGCTTGAATCGTTTGTTCGAAATGGAAAACTGTTAATTCCTTGAGGAATAGTTATGATCCTATAATCACCAGACCAGATAAAGGGGCTGGTGTTGTTATTTTAGATCGGGCAGATTATGTGGCTAAGATGTCTTCGATTTTGGAAGATACTTCAAAATTTACAAAGCTAGGATCTGCTGATACATGTGACGGAACTGCTTCAGTTGAAGTAAAATTTCAGAAATTACTCCTGAAGTGGGTAAAAACTGGGGTACTTCCACAAGAAATTTCCAATGAAATTCGACCGTCTGGGTCGATTCGACCCCGGTTGTATAGGCTTCCAAAAATCCACAAGAATGGGGTACCATTAAGACTAATTTTATCAATGGTTGGTTCAGCCCAACACAAGGTATCCAAAAGGCTCTCATTGCTTTTGGAACCAGTGTTGCAGCGCTTGAGTGGATTTTGCATAAAGGATTCATTTTCCTTTGTGGACCGTATTTGAAATCTGTCTTATTCGAGCAAGTTCATGTGTTCTTTTGATGTCTGTTCCCTATATACTTGTGTCCCTCTTGTGGAAACTATTAATATTTGTTGCGATTTACTTTATCGCAGTTCTTTGTCTCCACCAAGCATTCCCGAGTCTGGAATTGATGTCGAATTCAGTTTTGATAATACCATGTTTCGACAGATTGACACGGTTGCTATTGGTTACCCTTTGGGTCCGGCACTTGCTAATATTTTTGTCGGCTTTCACGAAGAGAGAATACGAAGGAATGCACTTCGTCCTCAACTGTATTGTAGGTATGTTGATGATACTTTTTGTTTATTCAACAACGAAGTTGAGGCTGATCAGTTTCTCTCTTTTCTAAATGGTATCCATCCAGCAATGAGGTTTACTGTCGAGAAGGAATCCAATTTTTAATTGGCCTTCTTGGATGTATTAGTACATCGAACACCTATAATTTTTCTTACCTTGGTTTATAGGAAACCAACTTTTGCGGGATTATATACGCGTTGGGATTCCTTTTGTCCTAGAAAACGTAAGATAAACATTATTAGAACCCTACTTCATAGGGCATTAATGATCTGTTCAGAGTCCTTCTTGGATGATAAAATCAATTTTGTTAAGGAAACCCTATGTGGTTTAGGGTATCCCCCGCCCCTGATAATGTTCATTCGGTTATCCGCAACAAGATTGAGGAGTCCAGAAGTGTCAAACTCTGTACTGTTAAAAATTGTCCTGTTTATCTTAGATTGCCCTGGATTTGATCCAAGTGTGAAAGTATAGTTAAACAGATTTCATCTAATGTTCGTCGTTGTTTTTTCTCGGCTGAGGTTCGCATAGTTTTCCAAATCCGGCCTATGCTTCGTCTGTGTGTAAGGATGTTCTCCCTCTTCATCAAATTAATTCTCTTATTTACAAATACGTTTGTAGTTGCGGAGCTGACTACATAGGGAAAACGACTCAACGCCTAGACATGAGAATTAAACAACATATTCCCACTAAGATCAGGAATCACACCTTGTTGAATGGACATGTCCCAAATACCTATGGTTCCGCCATATGTGAGCACCTCTTAAATAACAGAGTATGTGCGGCTAATTTTAGTTGTTACTGGTTCAGTGTTCTGTCCCGGTCACACTCTTTATTTCATCTCAAGGTGCTGAAGGCACTTTACATCGGGTCCCGTAAACCTTCTGTGTAAACAGCCTGAATGTTTGTTGGGGATCGCTGTTATTTGTCTCTAGCTCTTTGTGTTCATTATTTTTTTCCTCCCCATTTCCTTTTCATTGCACATTTTCTAGTGTTTTTAATTTAAGTTAAATCTCCCGTGGAAGCCTCAAGAGCGGGAGCGAAACCGGTTGCTTCGTTTTTTTAGTATGTCTAGTAATATTAAGCTTCACACTTTTATTTCTGTGATTAAATTTGTACCTACAAAAATATCTTTATATATATATATATATATATATATATATATATATATATATATATATATATATATATATATATATATATATATATATATATATATATATATATATATATATATATATATATATATATATATATATATATATTAGAACTGACATATTTGATAAATAAGTGTAAAGAAACAAAACAAGAAATAAATTAACACATTATTCGACCTCCTGATTGCTTTAGTTACATAACAATGAGTCTGGTTAAAGTCGGTTTAAAAATAAACACCATTCGTGAGTGGAGGCTCGTGGAGTACGAGGGGAACGTTCTAAGAACTGAATTACACAAATGTTTTGTCAATTCTAAATTTAAGAGTTAATTGGTTGACTTATGCATTGGTCAAAATCCTCCATAAGGCTAATGACATAAATTAAACTGACAGATACGGTTTTAATATCTATTCTCTCAAAAACACAAAAAACGTATAAATATCTTCGAATTATCACTTGTTAGATAAGGAGTTGTATAAGAAAAATATATTATTGTCTTTCTCTTTTATTATAGGAAGGTCTTATTAGTTGGACAGAACTTTTCAGCACCACACAAACTCATAATCACACATACACATATATATGCAAAATATTCTATTAAAAACACAGTTTTCAATTGCGTATTCCGTACATAATTTAAAAAATAGAGTGCTGGAGAATTCTACACATATAAAACACTCCCACACGTACCCACCCAAACACACATACATCCACATGCATTTGTGTGTAATGGTGTGTGGAGAGAATATGCCTATCCCAGTAGATGATCAGTCTACTCAGGCACAGACAATATGATTTTCAACATTGCTTGTGACATATCACCCACTTTATGTGTTATCATCAATATAGAACATTTCAGTTGAAGCCACATACAATATATTTTTCTTAACGGCCCTCGAAGCGACGGCATGCATGATATATATTGAAATATATTCACGGATGAGCCTAAACATTATGTCCACTAACCTTATAAGGTGTTAGTCATCCATATGTCTGCAAAATTCGATCAGGCATGGACTCTACATAACCTCTAAAGTTTTCCTCTTGTCCGAATGTGAACAGAAATTTTTAAAAAAGTTGTGTCGTGGTGTTTCTCTAGACTATAAATACTCCGTGGGAAAGAGATCTATCTGTGGAGTTTAGTGATAAAGAGGAAACATCTCTTTTTCATGTTTATTTTAGTTCACTTAATACAAGGCTCAAGGGCCACTCACAGTAGAGGATTACTAAGCAAGATTGTTGTAAGAGAAAGGGAGTGGGGATTAAGAAGAGACGTTATGAAGACGTGTAGGATAGATACTGGTTGTCTTTGGAAACCAAGATTGTAGCTATCAGCGAAGCATCTTCTCGGAAAGTAACAGTTCTGGGGAAGAAACTGCCTGAGTGGAACTTACTCCCTAAAGAGAATGGCGATGATTTCTCACCGTAAACATGGCATGACGCGTTCCAGTTGTGAAGGTCTGAGCTGGTGGAACTAAGAAATGTAAAACCTCTGAACATCTGTCATAGTAATAAAGTAGTCAGAGGCTAGCAAGGTTTCGTCTGTGGAATAAGGGTTTACAGAGTGGAGAATAATTATTCACCTAAAAGGCCGCGTAATATAATAACAGTTAAGACATTCAGTGAACCTAGGAGAGCAAATATACTGCTCGTCTCTCAAAAGTTTGTAATTGTTGAGGTAAAACAAGTGTGATAGTGTGTATTGTTATGCTGAAAGATGACGGCTTTCATAATAATTTTCTACTGCATAAATCGATTCCTATCAAGTGTTTATACACTTACGACTCTATACCCACACTTTACATTTAATATGCTGACATTTAGATTCCACTATTACGAATTTGTTTATTTACTGGGCCCACAAATCAAGACACAATATCATTTCCTTTCTCACATAAGGGAAGCTGATTTGTTTTGTTTCCTTAAAGTTAGAACTGTAGTAATGGACACTTGAATCAGTTGTTTTTACATCGCACATCGTTAAGAGCATGCGAAATTTCAATTAGAAAAACCGAAATATTTTGATGTCTTCTCAAAGTAGGGTAAAATGAGTACGAACATCCGCTCATCTTCAAATGTGTTATTCATGTCTGGAGTCGATGATTGTATTAATTCCCTCAGCTTCCAACACTCCAAGACTAACATCTTGAGAAGTCCCCTTCTTTTTCTAACTGTCTCTCATGAAAATGTTTTGACATAAGCAGTTGCAAATATTTTTAGCATACAGTAACCTATTGGAAATAGATGCTTTTACTAGATTTAAGTGTATATAATAAAGTTAGTTGAAATCGGAATGTAGTCTAATACATGGATTCTATTACACAAATCTTCCAAGTAGCAAAAATGCGAAATACCAAATAGACGCAACCAAAATTCAAATCAGTCTAAGCATATATTTAAAGAATTTACTTTTGTATAGACTAGTTTCATATGAACAAATAGTAAGATTGTGTTGTATCAATATTCTATTTAAAAAGCCTGCATCTTATATTGGCATTTACAAACATGCTTTTGATGTGATTAAACATCAAACATACTATCTCAACAACCAAGCCAGTTAAATTTATTCCTATTTCAAATGTTCATATCTAATACTCATGAATGGTCAATTTTATTTTCCTTGGTTTGAAGTTGTCTCATTGAAATTGCCATAAAATTATGAAGACATTTCTCTAAACTTTTCTCTGGGAGATTTTATATGCATCTCATCGTTTGGTAAAGTTTAAAGAACTAGACTATTAATATAATATTTAATTATTACTTAGTATAGAGTACCGAGTAATTTTTACTTGGTGCTCTATACTAAGTTGCGCTTAGTTAAGAAATATTTGACTAGCAGAGGCATTTCATTGTGCTGTTATGGTTAGCAAGTAGATCATTGCTACTGCGTAACGAGTTCTATCCTCACTGGTTGGCCCCATACTTGTTGCTTCATGTCAAAATTAAGCAATGGTTAATAATTTGGCCTAACAGGAGGGAGATCAAAACTAAGATTTGGGTGCTTATACTCGTTATCAAGTATCACCCAAAGAGAGTTAAATAAAAAGAATATGACGGAAGAAACATTCGGCTTTTCTATTACAATTCTCTCTAAAGAGAAAAATGGACAGTGGCACAATTGCAAGCAATTTTTAATCCCTCTAACTCTGCCAAGTACTATCTTCTATGTGTTTTCTCTTACCAAGCTCCACGAAATAAAAAGAATTCAAACCGACAAATAGGCATATTCGATATCAACAAATTCTTTGTGATTTTGAAAGCCAGATTTTCTAGCCTCGACTTGTTTATAAGTAAATATCCAGTGTTTCAAAATACAATTGACTTTGTTATATTCTATGAAAACAAAAGTTGTTATGATCTGGAGCTTTTACGAAACGGATACAAGTGACGTTGTATGAAAAGAGGAAAATTAGAAAAATTAAAAACGAAATATTTTTCGGAGGCAAAAGAAAATTCCTAAAAATAACAGAAAACTGGTTAAATGAATCAGGAAATCAGAGAACGAAATAATTCACTATGGAGGCAAGTAAAAATAAAGAGATATTCAAGTAAATGTGGGGAGAGAATATATCGCAAAATGTACCGAAAAAGATTAACACATTCAGCCACAATAAATAATAAATATTTTCGCTATTTTACCAGTTAAACACAACGTTAATTACGTAACGTGCTTTGACTTCATTTTGCCCTTCGAACACTGCTCGGGCTTATGCTTTATATCAATGCTACTTTCGATGCTAAATTTCTAGAGAATCCCCACTGTTCAGTATTACAAAAAAGGATTGTTAGCACTAAAGTTGTTAAATCGAACAAATAAAAAAAGGACACATAGCACAGTGGATAAAGACGTTAGTTAGATCCAGTGACAGGACCCAAAGAGTGTGAGTTCAGTAACTGGTTAAGGCGGTGGAGAACTTGGAGAGGGAAATTAACAGGAGATAACTGATAACTGACATCCATTAGACATGGCATGTGGAACTAGAACAGTCTACCCCAGCGAGCGAAATAAAGGGTTCAGTTCGACATTCCAACCATCTGAAGAATGCCGGAGTGTACAACAGACGAAACGTTGTGATAAATATGGCAACAAAGATGAGGACAATAGCCCGAATCATGTAAATAGTGTACATAATACCCCATCTCAGAAATATAGAAAAGTTTTTTTATCATAATTATTTTCATTTGTCGATCTCGTACATAAGAAATGATGTCAATGCAGTTGATAACATAAAAACTATTTCAGTGATAGAAAGTTTTTATTGTTCTCCCCAGGAACAAGAAACTAATTATCGAATAAGCAAAAGTAACAGATCTTATTATAGGTACAATTTCTGAAGATAACTCCTTTAAAACGAGTAAAAATTAATGAAGTATAAAATAACATGTGTACCACAAGTTCATATTCTTCGCAGGGGTTGATTAAAAATAAAGAAACTACCTTTGTTATGCGTTGAGAAACAATTATTTTCCAAATATCAAAATAGAATGATGTTTGTATTCCATGTTGTCGGATATAGCTAAGCAACTTGGATAAAATTATGCCCAGAAGAGCATAAATTTATCTTTATGAAAGGATAAACATTTAAAACATTATTTTACGTTACACGAAAATTGTCTTAACTTTTTTTAAAGTTTTCATTCTCGTAACAATTAACTCGAAAAACTGATTAGCAATATTGTCTAAGAAACCGTCACGAGTGTAACAAATTCAGTCATCAGTGGGTACCACAAGCATAATGAAACTGTAGTGACATAGGCTAAATAAACTTGCCCTATTTTGCATAGAGTCAAGCGACTACTAAAAAGTCAGTCGTCAGTCGTCACTCGGTACGGAAGTAGAACTTCTACATCATAGACGCGAAGATATCGCAAGATTATGGCGTTGCCGATAGGAACTTTAACACCGTTCGATCATCCAGATTTTGTGAAAACATTAATTTTTTTGTTTTTATGCCCAGGCGTAGGCCAAAAAGTTTCAGGAAAGGGGAACGAGATTACAGATCTCTTTTCGGCTTCGGCAGGATATGAGGTCATCAGAAAGATCTCTGTCATGGCGCATCTCATAGAATTGGAGGATTTGACTTTTTCACAAATTTGCGGCCGTAAAATAGTTTGTCATTGGTGAGAGGACAAAGTTTCCCGCAAACAAACCAGAGCCAAACGAAACAATAATACAGTATACACACAAGCTATGAGCGACTCAGATTATATGAGTTTAAAAAACTTGGCAGTGGAGAAATGACTATCGAAGATGAGTTAATACAGTTGAAATTAATTGAACGTATGTGTGATGCTTCGTAAAAACAAAACGAATTGAACGCGTACAAGTGACTAAAATGTCCTTGGATGTACCTATAGTGATTCTGCAACAATTTGAGTTAATTGAGAAATTCAATACATCCAAGAGTAATGCCGAAGCATACAGCATATCGAATTACCTGGTGCAGTGCAGACACTGAAATAAAAAGCAAAAAATGTCCAGTTTTAGGACAAGTATGCTGTAATTGTAAAAAGAAAACAGTCTGCGTGCAAGCATAAAAGGAAAATAGATTAGAATATGTTACTCATCAATGTACAAATACAGAAAGAGAAAAGTACAAGACAAAAATAAATTGTATGGTATAATTTTCCTATGCAAGTAGATCATGAAAGTGATAGCACATTAATCTCAATAAATGTCTACGGACGAATAGACAAAACTAAATTAAAGAAAAGTTGGTTTAAAATAAAACAGTTCGATGGCTCTTTCATCTAAACGATAGTTTTTTAAGGAACTTTTGAGACCGATACATGCTACGAAATTATTCCAATCACAGAAGCGAAATGTTAAATAGTCATGGAAACCGTGAGAATAGATTGAAAGTGTATACAACCAAATTAATTAACAGTGTAAAGTTGGAAAGTAATGATATGGGGATGTTAAAAGGCTACAAAGTGAGCAAAAGAAAATAGTCACCTCTTTTCTTTTAAGTCTCGCAGACAGTCCATTCACATGATACATTTAATAGTTGCGAAACTAAAATCAATGGTGGAGCAAGTCATTTTAGAGCCTCTTCCCCCTAGTGGTCATAACTGGGCCTCACCCATTGTTGTTTTATGAAAACCGGATGGAGATTTAAGGATATATGGGGATTACAAAATAAGAGTAAACCACAAAAAATGCTCCGATTTGTTCCTTATCCCTGACATTGATATTCATGAGTTGTCGGGAATGAAATACTTTGCTAAAATTGACCTCAAATCTGCCTATAACCAGATATAGGCTGACAATACAATTAACTCTCAAATAGGCTTACTCAGATGTGAGCGTATGCCTTATAGTGTAAAAACAACAAGTGCTATTTTTCAAAGACCATAGAAAATGTACTAACTAGTGATGTTAAGAATATGATCATCTATCAAGAAGATATATGTATTGATACTATTAGTAGAGAAGAGTTAACAAAAAATGGGACATTATTACACAAATTAAAAATGCTGGGATGACCATAAACTGGGATAATTGTGTGTTAAATTGCAACACAATAACATATCTTGGTTACCAGATTTCCAAAAACGGAAATTCACCGGAGACAAATTTGATAAAGAAAATAGCAGAGGTATCTACATCTACAAATTAAAAAAAAATGAAATCTTTTTAGGGCTAGCCAATTTTACAGCAGATATTTGCAAAAGTATAGTGAATTGACAGAATATTTTGCGGAATTACGAAAAAAGAAAAAAAAATTAAATGAACTCATTGGGAGAATACAGCATTTTAAAATTGAATTTTTTTTAACCTAAAAAGGAAGTAACTTTAAATACGGACGAATATGTGAAAGGAAAACTATTCCATATGTAAAACTAAAGTTCAACGATGAACCATTTCAAAGATCAGACAATTCAAAACAAAATATAGCACTGGATTGAAACAGATGTATTACCCTTAGATCAACTTGCAAAACCTTACAGGATCTGGTATTAAGCAATATTGTATGTAGAATAAAAGAAGCAAATGGGGTGATTGTTCTAAGGCAGAGAGACGCAATAAAAAGATAAGGCACAGCTTGAGAATAGAGAAGGGTCTTATATGCAATGGAGACATTTTAATACCATCAGACAGATTAAGAAAAGACATAATAAAAAGCTTACACGATGATGTTCAACACAGAGATGATTAAATTTGGAAGCGTGGTGGCCTGGGTATACGTACAAAAATACCAAAATGTAGGAAAATAAAAAAATCTTACTCCAAACCAAGATAAATTCATAGCCTAAAGAAAAAGTGCCGTTCATATGGATCATGCGCGCGTGTTAAAGGCATAGGGTTATTTTTAATTAAGGTTGACTCATTCTCTGGATGGCCTGGAGTGTTTAGATTTCAGGATAGGAAGGCGGCCACGTTAAAGCAAATATTATGAGTAATGGGGTTCGAAAAACGTTAGTCTCTGAAAATGCAACCGAATTTTGTGATGAAACTTTATGTTTGCAGTAAAAAAAATTGATGCCTAACTTATAAAACACCACCATATCACCCTCAATCGAATGGAATTACAGAAAGAATATTCCAGAAGGTGAAAATGGGGTTGAAGGCATTTCCCCATCCAGGAACACCATAGACAGTTACCTACCGAGACTATTACTGAATTATATACACTGCGTGCCAAATTATTATCGAGATAACTTTTTTTCTAATATTTCAAAAACCGTCCAATCAATTCACACACAATTTTCACACAATGTTGGCAACACTGTGTTTTCCTGACTATTTGATCGTTCCTGTCTTCAAGAACTCCGGCGACCCCTCTGACCCTTCCGACTACCGTCCTATCAGTCTCCTTCCCCTCTTCGGCAAAGTCTTCGAAGCCCTAATCAATACCGAAGTGGTTAACAACCTCACATCCCATAATCTGCTCTCAGACAAGCAATATGGTTTCCGCTTTGCCCGATCTACAGCCGATGTGGTTACGGCCATCACTGAAACAGTCTACCGAGCTCTTCAAAATAACGGGGAAGCCCGAGCCGTGGCACTAGACATCTCCAAAGCATTTGATAGGGTTTGGCATACCGGCCTTCTTCGTAAGCTCCAGGGTTATGGCATTACGGGTCGATTATATAACCTAATACGATCATTCCTGTCAAACCGTGGATTGAAGGTCGTTCTCAACGGATTCTCCTCCAGTTCCTATCCCACGAACGCAGGTGTCCCTCAAGGCACCATCCTAGGCCCCACTCTATTCCTTATCTACATACATGACCTTCCTGACGCCATAACTTCCCAAGTTGGCATCTACGCGGATGACACTACAATTTATTCCTGCCTCAAAAACAAATCTAGTCTCGCTGACAAAACTCACCTGGCCGTGCTTCTTGAAATGACCTCCAATCGGTTGTGAACTGGAGCATGAATTGGCTGGTAAACTTCAACGCTTCTAAGACAAAACTGCTCTCTATTAATCATCACAGAGAGCCTTCCCTTCCCTCCATTAGAATGTCTGACGCTCAACTTCTCGAGAGCAACTCTCTGCGGCTTCTCGGTCTCACGTTGACTGCTGACCTGAGATGGAATAAATACATTGAGTCAATTGCTTCGTCCACCGCAAGGAAAGTTGGCTCCCTGAGCCGCGCCAGGAAGTTTTTCTCCCCGGAGTCGATCCTCCAGATCTACAAATCAACAATTCGCCCTTGCAATGAGTATTGCTGCCATATATGGTCTGGTGCCCCTTCTGTTTGCCTCGGAGTTCTTGATAGGCTCCAGAGGCGGATATGCAATGTAGTTGGCCCTGCCCTGGCGTCTCGTCTACAGTCACTTTCTCACAGACGCGCCGTCGCCTCCCTCTGTCTGTTCTACAAATACTTTCATGGAAATTGCTCCGAGGTTCTGCATTCGCTGGTTCCCAGACGTCATGAGTGCCAGCGCCTTACGAGGCTGGAATCCCACTCTCAACCCTTCACTGTCGAAACTCCTAAATGTAGCCGTCTCTTCTACTCTAATAGCTTCATGTCTCGCACCTCTCGTCTGTGGAACTCCCTTCCCTATTCCTGTTTCCCTGTGAGCTATAATCTCCAGCTATTGAAGTGTAATGTCAATCGACATCTCCAGTTGCCTTGATCTATCCACTGCCTTATCCTTTCTTTTATCACTCCTATCTGATCTTGCTCTAAACTTTCTGTAACCCCTTGCGTCCTAATGGTTTCCCGCCTTGCTTGGGGTGAAATGCTTAAAAAAAAAAAAAAAAAAAATCCCTGAAATTTTCGTACTGATCAGCGCAATGTAAACAAACTGGCGCCATATTTGTTACCAGCGCGGTGATTTGAGCGTACCAAATTATTAGAAAAGTGAAAGAATTTCGTGAAAAGATGGGCCGTAAAAGCAGTTTAAGTGATGCTAAAAAGAAAACTATCACCTCAGAACTCTCACTTCTCTCCACGAGGAAATAAAAAACCTTATTGTTTTCGAGAAAGATGTTTCGCAACTGAAATTCCCTGCACCTTTGGGTAACATCTGTTATATAGGTTATTATGGTTAGTGTGCAAGCGAGTCATATATATGCTGTCATCAGTGAATATAAAGAAAACCTATTACTGTAGATGATAATGGTTAAAATGTTAAAATTGCAATGCATTTTACAATCGTACCTAAATAAACGACAAACTCTTGAAAACACTGATATTTACATATTTGTCGACTTTTAAAATTGCTTTCATAACAGATGCAGAGCTAGAAACACCGAGAGTAGTAGTTGGATCAAATGATAGCGTAGATCCGTCATGTGGTCATGCTAATACTACGTCATAATGTTTTATCTAGAATGCTACACATGTGCACGCACAGACGGGTGAACATTAAAGCTTGGAGGAGTTTTATACAGGGAGATACCATCATTTTAGTATCATTTTCATGCTTTATTCTTGTTCTCGTTGCATCTTGTGACGCTTTTGTTGAGAGAATAGGCTTTAACGAACACTTGAAAACAACGGTAATTAACAATTTCGCTGAAATCATCAATTTTACAAATCTCATCTTTTAACAACATTACCAAATAGGAAACTTGTCGAGAGGTATATTATTGACCAACCTATGAGCTCTATATTTATACATATATCCGCGTGTTTTCGAAGCAAAATCCTGGCATGCCTTTTGCTCAACCCTCGTGTGTGTTGTTTGGCCCATATAACCTGCTAGTTATCTTTCTAAGTCAAAAGCCTCTTGCAAAATTCAGCAAATAGTTAATGCATTCTTTGGTAACAGATCGGGCTTTTAGCTTGAAGTTGTCACAAAGGTATAAGAGTTCGGCATTTAGTCGGTATCCATAACCCGAGTAAAGAATATTATACACAATTACCAAGTAGATACGAGAATGGTTTTCCTCTTATAATAAAATTGATTTATTTATTTTTATTTCCTAACTAAAATTCAACATGTGAGTCAAATAAGGTCATTATTATCTTAAGTAATTTCACAAAATAGGCAAGGTAACACGGGAAAATATTTGTAAAGGAGATTTACTATGGAATTTTCTGTTGTTTCGATCACAAAGTTTCAGCCTTTGTACTCTACGGCCTTCCTCAGGTGTATATTGATCTACAGGGAATTCTGAAATTAACACTTTATTTAATATGCGGGAGTACACTGTTCTCGTTCCAATGCTCATATCTTGGGATAACGTCTAGTTCTTATTTTATTTAGCACTCTTCAGTTGCACATTCAGTGCATTTATTTTATTTAGCACTCTTCAGTTGCACACCAACTTCCTTAGACATGAGCAGTGGAATGAGAACAGTCTACCTTCGTAGATTAATTAAAGGGTTCAGTTTGTAATTCCCTGTAGGTTACCCAGATCGATATACAACAAAGATAAAAACAACAAAGATGAAGACAGTAGTCCGAATATAAATTATGTAAATAATGATAACTCCTCATCCCAGAAATTCAGACAAAAAGTAAATAGTCATCTGTCCATATTTCTGAAATCAGGTATTGTAACTATTTACATTTTTTGGACTGTTGTGCTCATTTTTATTTCTATATTCACAACGTTTCGGCCGTTGTACCCTCCGATTTTCTTCAGGTGATATTCAATGTGTATTTTGGCGCTTCGAGCCTATCTTCAGAAAGTCCGAAGAATGTAAATAGTATAAACAGTATTTTAATCAACAGGCAGTGTTATAGTTTGTTTTCAAGGCGCACTTAAACAATATCATTGTAGTACGGCAAGACTATTAATCCGACAGTCAGATAATGTAGTAATGAAAGACTGTGAATCCACATGAAATCTTTGGTTTTCCTATTTTTATATTTAATGCATGTTTTAATTGCATCTTGATTCTTTTTAATGTCTTGTTTAATTCTTGTATCGCTTTTAACGACACTGTAAAAGATTTTTAGACAAAGCAAAACAGGAATAAATAAACTGAAGGTTATTATATGATTGGAAAGAGTAAAAAGACAAATATGACGATGAAGAAAAATCTGGTGAAATGGAAAAATAGAGGTAGTTTCGTTCAACACCGCAAATCACTACAAGAACCTGAAAAATCTAATCATATCAGAATTCGTCAAATCGAAACTTTCATATGGATGACAATCATGCCGCCAAATCCGTTCTGAAATATCTAAACTGTCAGCTGCATACAACCCTCTCCTTCTAAGATCAATAGTTAAAAATGGCTTTGAGTGAGTGAAGCCTGAGAAACTTGGCAAAGACTATCCTTTTTTGAACATTATGAACTGGCGTTACAGAATCACAAACGGAGAGCTGTACCAAATAGTAGAAACCATATCACTGGAGAACTGCCAACAGCAGTAACAACTAAAATGGATAGCACATGTAACTCGAAAAGAAAATAATGAAATAATCAAGATGCTGACATTTCTCAGTACTTCAAATAAAAAGTTAGAAAGGAAATCCCCATCAATACTGAAAAGAGCGATAACAGCTACTTGACTTGTGAAACCTATTTTCCTGAAAAACTGATTTAAAACGAAAGCAGTACTGGCTGCTCGGTCAGTGAATGCTAAGTGTTTTTCTTGTAGTGAAACGCCAAATATTACCATTATCATTAGCATTTAATTGACTTCAGACAAAAGCAGGTGAGCATTAATCTCAACAGAACAATATATAACAAACTACCCTCAGCATTTTATTTCATTGATATATATTCAATAGCCACCATGAATATTTTGGGTTATTTCTACAAAATTAATGTCTTCTAAATTCATGGAGCGTTACATATCTTACGTGTATACTTCTATATTTATTTGCCACTATGTTATTTACTTGTTTAAAAGTGTACTAGATTGCATTTAGGTATTTTAAAACATCAAAAACATCATTCAAACTATCAGGTAAGGACATTACGTATGGGATAACTTCAGGAGATCTGTTTTTGTGTTACGTGATAGTGTAAATATATTTGCTATTGATTTTATCATGGATTATATCTCAAATTTTACAGTTGAAAGAATTAAAATATTTCTTACCTAGGGAATTTTATATTTACTTTTCTATGCTTCAAGTTAGAGAAATAGCTCTTAGTTTTAGTGACTAATTTGGATGATATCGAGTTTTGCACAAAGTAAGCTATAACAATGTTTGAAAAGACAAATTTTTCGTGTGTGTTCTTCCCAATTCTGTAGGGCTTTAATAAATCTAAGTTATTCGCCGCTTAATTTGTTATTGACTCCAACATAGTCTGTAGCTTAAGTGGCTGAAACCAAGTAATCATCTTCGTAATTAGGAACTTGGATTATTTCCACTAATTGCTTTGTCTTTTCGTACTGTCGGCACGTCCAATTCAGTACAGGAATTTTGGTAGGCCATTTGATGGAGGTTTTCATTTCTTATCGAAATTTAATTACCTGGTATAGAAACAGAAATATGACGCCAACAAATTTTCTAATTTATTTCTAAATAAAGATTGTGATCGAGTGTTAATTAATATCTTATCGGATCAGTTAAATTAAGAAATAAAGAAAAGAATTAATGTCACTGACCAATAGAAAAGGGGTTTCATTAACAGAAGGGGAATGTCGTAATTCAGGTAAAATAATGAACCGTGATCACTTGGACTCTAAATTTACTTATTTATAAATAAAGTTGTTTCGTTTATTTCTCTAATAGCACCGTGCATGTAATAATTCTATTTTTTCACGAATTCATTTACAACACATTTAAATGGTTTATTTATTTAGTCTTTTTGCAATGTAAAAATCCCTTTCCACTGATGTTAAAGGAAAATTGCTAATGCGGAAGAGATACAAGAATGTACACCTTGATATCACGGTTTAGGTAAATAACGACATTTTTAGTCTTTGACGTCATAGAATATCAAAAGGAATGCAGTGTACATGGTTTTAGCCACTCACCAGAGGAACCCATTTAAATTATTACAAATCATTTCTTAAAATATGATGCAAGTAAACAAAATTTAATTTCAAAGACTATTATTTTTCTTTTTTCCCATAAAATACTTTGTCTTTAAAAATCAAAACCATTTCATATAGAAGTTAACAGTTACGTCTGCTCCATGGCTAAGATAGTTGCATTTTTCACGTCATCGTTAGAGATTGATTTCAAACCTCGGTAAAATCCATGGTTTTGAATATCAATTTCGAAGATAATTACAATCCGATCTGCTTAACTGCCATTTAGTTTTGTTTTAGACTTAACACGATCTTCGCCCCTAACGCTTCTCTTTCTGCTGAACCATTAATGTTGTATTTTTGGAAGTCCACGAAAGGAAGAAATACATGAAAAATTAACCCTAACCTCACCTTAAGTAATTCAAGTAACAAAGTAATCAACAAATAATCACGGTTTATTCAAGTCATTATTCAGACATTAGAAGATTTTTTAAAATAGTCTAACCATTACATTCAATCAGTGACCACATGTGATTAGTGGCGCCAAAAAGTCTATTTTGAAAAGTCTATTTTGATTCTTTCAGCAAAAGAAATTGATGTTCGAAATAAAATAAAATCACTTTTAAATTGAATAAAACATATTAAACCTTTACTAACAGCAGGCGCGTTGTGAAAAATCTATTTGAATATATTGTTTTTATGATGTGAGCAAATCACTAAAAGTCTTTGAGGTCAAATATATTTCAGAAATTAATGGAAAACACATCGATACGCCAATCTTCTCAGGATATTAATTGTAAAAACTCGCCCGCTGAATTGCAATTTTTCAACATTCTTCTGCAGAGATATAATAAAACTTAATTATAAACGATTTAATTACTTGAATATCAATTAATTCTCAACTTGAAACTAAAACTTAAAAGAAATGTATTGTCATTACGATATTTCATGACAATGAGCAAAAACGTGCACTTTTCCTTTTTAGAAGAGGAAATGCAACAAGCAATACTTAACCATTTCGTAAGATACTTATTGAGCTTAACTTATTTCTTCGCCTTTTTGTTACTTTTAACATTAACCGATCTCTCCGGTCGTTAAATGAAACTGTAGAACAAAGAAATAATTTCGGCTGAGTGGAACAATGCATATCAGAAGTTCATTTTTCATAGACTATCACTAGCTACGCCTCTGTACTGAATTTTGCTAATTGAACGACCGAACAATAAATCAGCTAATATTTGAAATATGAAGTCTCTAGTCAAAACTAACAATAAATAATTATTTATAGCCGGACTAATATCTTCGACGTTCTTGTTAAGATCACGGCGTTTCTGCTTTTGTGCCCACCGGATTTTTCACGTGTTTATTGATCCGGGTAATCTTCATGAATTTTTTAACTGAGTCCTTTATTCAATCAGCGGGTTAGTATGTACTCATGCCATTGTACATGTCTTGAGATACCGAGTCTTTGATAATTGGTCAGTTATTGCTCGTTCTATTTCCACTGAATATGTGTATATCCGTACTACCCAGCACAGGAATGGAACTGGCAATTATTATGTTACCAAGTTCAGCAACCAACGCCTCTATGCCATCGTTTCAACAGAAAATAGGTTGACTTCATGTCAAACACGTCTCGTTCGATCATTTTGAGATCTCGGTTCAGATCGAAGAACATCTTTGGTTGGATAATCAGTAGATCATACAGGAGATCAGTAACAATGTAATATCGACTTATTATTATACATCTGCTAATCCCATTAATTGCTAGAGAAAACATTTTGCAATGACTGCATTTTTTGTTAAACTTAAAATAATTAACAGACATGTTTTTAGATAGATATGTTCAACTCTCTAAAGCATATTTTCCACATACAATTGGATATCTGTTGGATGTTGTTCTACCTGAGGAAATATTTCGGTTGAATTAGTGTCCATTTGACAGAAATGATATATATAATTCTTTCCCCCCAAATTGTTTACCTACAGATTTTCTTTAAACCATGCAGTGATTTGTCTTGCCATCATCTGGATTTTAAAAAAGTGCTATTATTTCATTTGCGATTAAAACGCATGGTTATAAATAAATCAAAATTGAATTTCTACGTATTTCTACGTGTCACCAAAGATTATATATATTATATTATTATTGCATCAATAAATAGTTTAGATTAAGTGACAATAGTATGTAATTTATTAATTCTTAATGTTACTTTTTGTCTGTATGGAAAATGTTAGCTGGGCACAAAGAAGTTGACAACTAAATTTTAAATTCGGCCCACAGAGACGACATTTCTAATTTTAGAAAAATGCTCATGGAAAACATATAGATTAGATTTGTTCTTTCAGATGATCTCATGTCATTATATGATGATGAAGTATGTTTTACAATATAGATTTTTTTCAGATTGAATTAATTCGGCAAAAGGATAAATAGTAATAGTTGCGAGTGACAAATTTGGGCTTGTCTGTGCACGAACACAACTGCTTTAGAATAAACCCTAACCACTGTTCGAAAAGCTGTAAAAAAGAAATCCCTCCGCATTTGAACTTGTATTCTTCAGTCAGTTGCGTTGGGACCCAAAGTAGTATTTTGCCCATGGCTTGTAAAAATTTATGAAACCTTGCACCTTTATATTTGCCCATTATTTCATGGTGGCAGCCTTGTTGTGACGTTACATATATATGTGTTCAATATTTAGGCTGTTCTGGCTGTTCCAAGAAGTATTTCATACCTCTTTCCCCGTCGCTTTGTTTTTACAGCGCTCACAATGTTGTAAATACGGTCGATTTATGTCTATCTGTACCTTACTTTTGTGTATTCCTCGTACACACACACCCATTATATACAGGATGCGATGAATAAGTTGTCGGCTAAATAACGCAAAAATTAAAATAACATTGACATCTCATTTTAACAGATATATTTACCAAAATTACACAAAAATATCTTGAAATACTAAAGAGTAAATTTATTTAACAAAATTGCCATTGGCTCCAATCATGGCCTCCAGACGACTTCGGAGTCTGCTGCAACTCTTCTGTATGGTCTCCTTGTTTAAATTGGCGAATGCGACCATAATCCTTGTCCGGAGTTTTGTTCGTCTCTTGCTCAAGGGGTTTCAGTCTGGGAAGTTAGGTGGCCAGATGTAAGGAGTAATGTGGTGACAGAAATTGTCCGAGAGCATTGACTTGGTTCTCCCGCTTGTGTGGCATGGTGCAAAGTCATGTTGCCAGACATAGAGTCTTCTAGCAGCCACCCTCTTGACCCAAGGCAACACTACCTCCTCAAGGCACTTGATGTAGGCCACCGTGTTGAGTCTGTGGGAAGATGAATGGAGGCGTAACGTCGCCATCATTAGTGATCACTTCAAACACCTTCGTAATCACCATTAGACTCATCCAACTCTTTCTGAATCTTCTGCACTGTCTGATTGACACCCAAACAATCTGAAATGTTCGTATTGGAACTTATGCCAAGAAGTGCAGTATATTGTTTCTAAATTTCTGGCGGAGTTAATTGCGTCATGGTACTCTTTTTCTCACAGATGGCGCTCAACTGACCCTACTTCAAAAACAAGCAGTTCACATGCGCGAAAAATTAAAAATATAAAATGGTAACCCATATATATATATATATATATATATATATAAGCAATGTTTGCAAGAATTTGTAGTTATTTTATTATTTTCGAGACAAGACATAAAAGTGTTTTTTGACCTTGCACAATTTGTTGTTGTTTCAATAAGTGCGGCATGAAATCTATTAAATATTTCAATCGCATGACTTATGGCATCTGCTAAGTCGCACATAAATGATAGTGACATTAAATATTTATGAAGAGCAATTTTAAAAATGGTCGATGTTATTAATAAATTAAACGAGGCATCAAAGTGTCATTAGTAACAATGACAACCTCAGTAGCAACAACATTGTGAAAAGTGGGATAGTGATTTAGGATTCAATGATGACAAAATGCCGATTATTTGCCAAGTAAATACATACAATTTATATTTAGACATAAAATATTGAAAGAATCAATAAGTCTTTCACTTGCAAAGTTTTGAGCCTCCGAAGCAATAGTGAACCACTTCGTAAAAACAAGTTTGCAAAATCGATACAACTTTGTGATGCAAATCCTTTTTCCATTTTACAGATTGAAAGGAAGTAATTATGGTTTATTTATGACATGTTCAGATGAGATTTTGATAAAAACTGATATAAATAATTTCTAGTTATTCTAAAAAGTGAAAATTATTATTTGATAAAATTAAGATATTTAAGTTTGTTGGAAAAATCAAAACTACAAAATGAAAGGGAATAAGTTGTTAGGTTTAATACTCAATATATATCAGTGACAATATTTACGTCTGTGTGGAATAAAGGGAATTGATTTAAACGGGACATCTAAAAAATGCCATTAAAATAAATTTGGTTATAGCAACCTGAACTCTAGAATTCTTTCCTTGATTGGGGTCAAGAAAAAGGCAAATTTATTAATAAAGAATGTCCAAATCTCTTTTAATCTCATCTTTACTATGTTAACATAACTAACTCGAGATACTGACACTCACACTTGCGATTCTGTTATTTTAGCTGAGAAAATTGAGCAAGGAATAAAAACATTTTAATCGCAAACTTTAATTCCTTAGAGTTTGGTTTTGTAAACAAAACAAGTGGAGTTTCTCAGATATCCACAGAGGAAAACTGAATATATGGCTAAATTCTGTCAAGTTTGACTAGAGAAGCAACATCTTTTGTCTGCTTTATCATCTAGTAAGGTAATAACGGAAGAGTGGTTTATTCAAGTTCTTACTTATTTACTCTAATCTCCAGTAACTCTAATATCATACTCGCCAGAAAATATTTTACATCAATATTTGGCCATGGACTAAAATGTAGGAAGTGTTAGTAAATATTCTTTGCCGAAATTCGAACACGTTTCCCCCACTTTGTGCTGATAATTGTTCCAATACGTCCAGTGATATATCGTGCAGAAAAATGACATGTTAAACATCAATGTTTTTGAAATGCTGGGTGCCAGCATTACAGAATTTTTCAGTGCCCTTTTTTAAGGAAAATATTTTTGTTTATTCAGCCGTTCAACGTTCAAGACATTTATCAGAATTTATTGGGTAAACAATATTTTTCTTCAGAGTCTGTGTCCTTCGTTGCATTTGATTTGAATATAAAACACTGATATTGACCTCATCTCTTGGATCATTTTCTTTTGATTAAGAATTGTTTGAAAAAGTGAATTAAATTGAAATATGATTTCCATAGCACATTCATGACGGATATATATATATATATATATATATATATATATATATATATATATATATATATATATATATATATATAATATAACCGATTCTGTTAGTGGATAAATATCAAGATCAAAGAAGTTTGAACTAGAATCAAATAAACTAGCCATTTTATTTTTACATTAAAATAGAATGACATAGTGAAGTGTTAGTGATCGATGAAGCAAAAACAAAAACAAATGCGGTTTATTAAAAATAAATAAGTTAATCAAAGTATGATGCAAAGTCACGTGGTGCATTGTTTCTGAGAAACGAACCGCTAAGTTTGATTTCCCAACTATTCAGCAAAAATAAATTAATCTTTTTAATCAAAGCTTTATTTAAGTAATAAAAAGAAATGTTTTAAACGAAAGAAGTAACTGATAAACTAGCCACAGTTTAATAGTTGTAGAGTGGTGACATAAAAATTTAACATAAATTTACACTGGAGAACTTGTCCTTTGCTGTCTGGTTCTGGAGACATGTTTACTAGTAATTTTGGGGTGCAACTTTCAAAAAGGAAATCCGTTTTGCCCAATCACGTCAAATATCTTCATAAACTCGAATGTTCATTTTTCAACATTTCCGTTATGGTCACCATTTCATAACGATAGATTTGGGTTCTTCAAATTCAGATCCATCTATGAAACTTGACGTAACTTTGAAAGCATAGTTATTTCAATGTCATTTAAAGCAGAATGGAAATACAGGAATGAAAACAAAAGTTAAGATTTAAGTATCTTCAGTAAATAAAAAGCATTAAACTTGAGCAAATTTCACTATTTTAATCTAACCAGTTTTAAATGCCATGATGATGACATAAATGTTCATAATGCAATAAGATTTTAATAAAGAACACATTTTTGTGATCCTTAATATCAGGCATATTTGAGGAATTGCTATATTTTCTGCAGATATGCTGCATTTGATTTAGTGTGACTATCATTCCAAACCTGGTGAGACATGTTTTGTTGAATCTTTAACTTTTTCTTATGGAGTTTTGGTATTTTGAATGCACTCGTAATGCTGTACTTGTGAGGTAGCATGGGTCAAGGTCACTTTTTGTTAGGCATGGTCAAAGAACTATAGAAAGAGCGTCATGTTATGTATGTTCTTTATGGAACTTTGCCATCACAAACCTACATTTACTTATAATTATTTTTTAAAGAATTCTGAGAATGTTTTCCCCAGGTAACAACTGGCTTGAATATATGTTTAGTATTTCAGAAATATGGCTATATTTGTGAATGAACAAATTTCATAAACAGTCCTGATATCTTCTGCTATATTTGTGGATGTTACACTTTAACTAGGAAGAGAAAGATTACCTTACAAGCTTTGGCATGAAACTGAATAATCAAGACAAATTCTATGTACTCCATATACCGTATGAAACATGTGTTGAAGAATACTAGAGGTTTTCATAACTCAAAAGCTAGTCTTAAGTTTATCCTGATGTATAATGGCAATGTGTTTGCTTCTATACCACTCGGACATTCTGTTACACTAAAGGAAACTACGACTGAATGTAAAAACGTGCTTGAAAAGATGCGGTATAAGGAACACAACTGGATTATATGGGAGGCATTAAAGTTATTTGATATCTCCTTAGTCGTCTACAAGGTGTATGTACCAATCATATTTTTTTTTGTATCTTTGGGTCATCCGAGCAAAAAGTGCCATTGGATACAAAAAAACATGGTCAGGCAGAAGGGAGTTTAAAATTGGAGATGTTTTAAAAAGGCCGCTGGTTAATTCAAGGAAGGTTTTTGCTTCCTTCACTGCATATCAAGCTTCGGCTGATGAAGCAATTTGTGAAAGCCTTCGACCAGGGTGGTAACTAATACAAATACTTAAGAAGAATGTTTATAGCCTAGCCTTGTGAGAAAATTATGGCTTGTGTGTTTGATGTGTCACATATTAGGTGAAATATTTTGGAGACCATGTGTGGCATTGAAAAAGAAGCCGGGGATGCTTTTGTTACGGTTGTATTTGTTTTCCTGAGAAATAGAATAATGAAGAATTCGTGTTTACCATTTTTCTAGCACTGGGTTGCAATATGAATAGGTGTACTACTTCCCTGAAAGTCTTGATACAATGAGCGATAAGCTAGGAGAAAGATTCCACCAAAACATCAATGAATTTTAGGTACGTAGGTGGGTGGAACACAAACAAGATGGCTGACTACTATTGGTGTCTGCCAGGAGACAGCTGCAATGCAAATTATTCACGCAAAGCAAAAAAGAGAATGTTCATTCCTTGAGTAACTGAAACAACTTGACAGAAACATCTACCCTAAGATGTGTAATTAAACATTTTGTGTAATATATTTGTTAACCAATAAAAAGTAATGTTTTAGTTTCTTATTTCTGTATTGCATTTAATAGGGAAATTGTCATTTTGAACTTTGGACATTAGATGAAAAACAAATAAGAAATCGATATTAAAATTTAAGTTTGAATATATATAACCGGAAAGTTTTTCCCACCTGGTATGTCTCTACCATTATGTAACAGTGATGTTTTTACTGCTCCACTGGTGAGTCTAGGTATATGAGATACGAGTGCCATCAATACTACACCAGTGTTACACATAGTAAACAGGAATCATAAGCGTCATAAACTAAACACTCGTGTATTTGATTCGTACATTACGTAAAAATCAGATACACGAGTGTTTAGTTTATGGTGTACTCTTGATAGCCAAAATAAAAGAATTGTTGGTCTTCCAATAATTGTTGGCAACATTCCTATTTGGTTCTCCTTGGATAGCTATCAGGAGAAGCTCAGTTATCATTCAGTGATTTTTGGGTCAAACAAAATGGACAGTTGGGTCAGACAAATGGAAATGGAACAAAGAGGAAAATAATTATGTATTGCTACTTAAAAGCAAGCCTTCTCTTTGGGCTACAGAAAAAAGAAAGTTTAGAAAGAATACGCGTTTCATCATAGAGATTTACAGACCAGACGAAAACAAAGCCACTATTATTAGACACTGAATTACAAGATAGTAAAAAAGAATATCAAAAACTGTAGAGTAAGCTCTCAAATTTCAAAGATAGCAAAACCACGGAAACAGACTGAAAAATACTGAAAAGGGTGAACAAAACCTTTACAATCCTTCAGAATAAGAGACTGACAAAATTATTTCAAAACAGGGTGAAAATAACTATTAAAGGATACTGTCAAAACTACAGACATAAGTCAGTTGAATTAGCAATGCATTGTTAGTTGAAGAAGGATAACTCAAGAGACCATCACAGCCATTAACAAAGCAGGATGGGATATAAGAGGACAGATGTCAAACCTAACCAGAGATGAGAGGATAATAAAATTAAATCGGACCGAGAGAAAAATAAAAATTAAAGGGAAATAATAACAATTCTAATGAAACTAAGCCAGGCACTTCTGGAGAAAGAGAAGTGAAAACTATACAGGCATCTGATTGAACAATACGTGAAAAATATGATGACGATCAATTTTAAAAACCAAAAACCAAAAACAAAACAGGAAAAACACATGCATCAAAATTTTGACGGTAAATATAAAGTTGCAGCAAAGCGGTAAAATCGTTGTCAAAAACGTGTTAAGAATAAAAATGGGAGTATAATAGAACTTATTTCAAATAAGCTATAAAAGGGTGTGTCTTAAATGTTAACTGGAAAATATTAGAACCATCTGGAATTTATGGTTTAAGAAGTTGACAGTATTGTATATTGAACAAGCAGTTCTGATAAACAGTGTTAAAACTAACACTGCCTAATTCATAAGAAACAAATTTCACAAGAAATAAATTTTGCCACACATAGATACAATCACTTCCTCCATTCGAAAAGTAGCCAAAAACCTCTTAATAAAATATGAGAATTCTCTTAACATGAAATTAACTCATAAATAGTGTAAATTTTTTCGTAAATTATTCTTAACATCGCTTAAGAACGAAACTGGACTACGAATTTTAAACTGAACTTAAATTGAAGTTAATTTTTAGGATTTAAGTACCAGTTTCGAAAATAGTAATTTCTGTGTTACGATATTTTAAAAAATAATTATATACATACATACATACATACATATATATATATATATATATATATATATATATATATATATATATATATATATATATATACATACATATATATATATATATATATATATATATATTATAGCGATGTCAATGATAGTATGAAGACGTCTCTGGCTTAATTATATATATATATATATATATATATATATATATATATATATATATATATATATATTAAAACATACATACAACAAACTATTTCTTATCTTAACAGTTAAAATATAATCCTTGAAAATGGTTAAATGTATAGCCGAAAGCGCTCGGATAAAAAGAACATTCGGACAGTTTTTATATAATTTACTATTCGAAAAGAAAAAAACTATTAGATCGCATGAGAAATTGTATAAAAAACTAAGTAAAAGCACCTTGTCTGTCGTTTACAATAATATATATATATATATATATATATATATATATATATGTATATGTGTGTGTGTGTGTGTGTGTGTGTGCTGATTTAAACGGAACAGGACCATAGCAGTGGAATAGATTAATAATAAAAAGCCTATTTCTTCTAAAACGGCGCCTCTTAAAGGAACAACGCTAAGGTGTACATCTAACTCGATGAAGAAATCTAAAAATAGCTGCAAAAAGAGAAAAGAAAAAGAAAAATTTGTAAGTAAAGCATAAAAACGAATAACTATCTCTAGTTCTATCTCATGAAATGATACCACCAAATATATTAGCACATTCTGAAACTGATACAGATTTATTATATACGACGCAAAAAATATCTTTCCAATGTATAAAGAGATTTCCAAATTATTTTAAAAGACTAGAAAATCTAGAAGCTGCGGTTAAAAGAGAGGTTTTAGCGAATAAATAATAGAATTTGGTCAAGTTAATGGGACGTAAAAGTAAATTAGTCTCAACAGAAGTAACTGAATTGTGGATAACAAATGAAGGTATTAATTTGGAATAACTTTTACAAATACTTTGAAATACGCTAAGCAATTAAATAAAATAGATGGAATTGTTGGAAATATTAGGCCAATATAAAATATGAGTAATATCTATAGTGCTCTGGATCATTCCGATATGAAATAATAACACTTCGAATGAATGAATATATCAAAAACAATTACATCAAATTAAAGATCAATAAAACAGAAGTGTCGTCTTTACGGAGAAAAACATCATAAAGGAATACATGAAAAAATGCATTGAAATATAGAAACAAAATTACGTACAACGGTTTAAGGAGAACAATACAGTGTTTGACTGTGCAGACAAATAGTTTAAGTGCAAAGCAAAGGTTCTTCTAGAATAATAAAATACTCTGCGACTTTATTATCCAAGCAGACCAAGTTATGAAGGTGAATCAAATTGTGAACAAGACATTTTGTCATCTTGTAGATGTCAGCTGCGACATATTACAGTGTGAGACTAGAAGTGGGTGAAAGGCTAAGCAAATAGGTAGTCCTTTTGTGGAACCTGAAAGGAAAAGTTGGAACAACCATTACTGCTTGAAATAATACAGAAGAGCCTTGTAAAAAATTTGAAAACCTGAGAAAGAAAGAAAGCTATTCAAACAGCAAAATTACATCAGTAAGAATCAAACTTATGAAGAGACTTGTTGACACTTGATTCTCTACAAGCGCCATTCAGTATGCGTATTGGTAAAAGAAAGGTTTTCTATTTCATTTCAGATTTAATGGAAATAGGTCGAAATCTTCTTCTGAGAGTTACTGATTAGAGTTTTGCTTGGTTTGAATCTAAGAAGAACTGAAAATAGTCTACTGGTGAAATATTTTCCATTTACTTCTTAAATTTACATAGAGAGAAAGTATGGTGATTATTTTAAGTAGTTTCTTATTTATTTTAAATTCTGTATATCTTTCTATAATAAGCTCAGACGGTAGCGATGACAACAGAAAAATACAATTGGCCTGCTTTTACATTTGGTGTTTGTCTGTTGATCGAAAAAATAGAAGTGCGCTATTTTGACTTTGACGTAGAGAAGCTATTTTCGCAAGCAGGATGGCAAGCATTGCTATTTGAATCTCATTATTATATTGAATTGTCGTACAGAGGATGGCCTTCACTTCTGACCCATAAATAATAATGTACAGTAGTTTTTCCAACATAAGTAATTTGCATATTACCTACTAGTAAAATATTAAACAACTGGTCGATAGTTAAGTAATTTAAGCGTGTATGCTTATAAGATAAAATTTACATTTCTTTTTCCAACCCAAAACAACCATTTATGTTATTCACACAAGTCTGAATGGGAAAATAAAAAACAATTCCTTAAAACAAAGAATATGGTACTTTGAAGGCTCATTTATTTATGGGGTAATGATTAAATTCAGAAGTATTTTCATGATAACTTTTTCTGACTGCCAGCTGAAAATATGTCAGAAATATGCTATAGATGACACCACATACATACGTAGATACATACATACTCTGACACACACGCACGCACACAAACACACACACACACACACACACACACACACACACACACACTGTACTACCAATGAACAGGTCCAGTTCCGTGCACATTTGCAACAACAACAGCTAATACACTTTTCAATCCCATGTTTACCAAGAACTTTCTATGCCTCACAGTCGCCACCCACCTATGCATTAAAATCTCCAAGAATGAAAATTTTGTCTGCTACCAGGAGACATTAGTTCATTATAAAAAGCTTCCTTTGCTTCATCTGTGCAAAACCATGTTTGGTGCATAAACACCAATCAAGGTTGCATATCTTCCACATACTAGAGGAACTCTCATAGTGATCATTGACACCTGTCGGAAACTCTTCTACCTGACTAGTTATTGAGGTCCTAATGGCAAAAGCACCACCTGATTCTCTCTTTCCCTTCTTCTTTCCGTCCTAGAAAAATATATAGCCACCAGAATTCTCCATGAAATGACCCTGTCCCAAAAATCTAGTTTCCGAACGGGCCACAACATCCATATCATATATTTGGAATTCCTTAGCAACAAGTGCTGATCTTCTCTCAGGTCGCTGTACATTTGCTTCAATATCAAGTAAAATACGCACATTCCAGCACCCAAATTTGAGTGGTTTGCATACAGTAGCATGATTACGACCGTGCCCAAGCTGCTGCTCCCTGGGAACACTTATTGCCATTGACTTCGATTGTATTCAATACCTTCATTGTAATGCAAGTTGCCTTTTTAGGCTACAGCCAGCCATAATTCTACATGACAAGTGCAGAAAAGATCTCCAGATATTAAGCAATACCTATGCATGAAGCCTTTATAGTGGGAAAAGGCAGTGCACAGAGCCAGTCTCACTCTCTAAGCAAAATACGATATTTACAAAAAATAGCAAGTCGACATCATTCGATACCGTCAAAAGCCGCAGGTGTTATCTCAGAGTTTTCTTTCTTCTAGATGTCTGCCTTGGCTAAGGCTAAGGAGAACATCTCTCCCAGTGGTTTAAACACACCCACAAACTCCAGCCTGTCCCAGCGCCATATGACACATGACACTAGTTTGGGGGAGGGGGTAACTATTTACCCAAAGCTGGGACCCAAACAGGTGCTACCACACCTGGTCAGGGTGGACCTGGGAACAGCAGCAATTAAGAGGTGGTTCCACGCTCCTCAAAACCTCCTGATCAGAGGCCTTGCTATCGGATGTACTTTTTTGTCATACCCAGGGCAGAGCAAGAGTTAAGTGTGTTGTCCGTAAAAAGGAAAGGCGGTGAGGGGTATCATTTCCAAAGAGGCTGAATGTTAGCCGTCTGCGAGTGTCTGAGGCTAGGCAGAATATAGTCAATAAAATGGATGCTTTAGTAAGTGAAAATGACTTTTTTCAAAAAGGTAGTGTACAAGCCATGTGCTGATGTTGTTGGATTTATTGATAAGAAGCATCAGGATTGGTTTAATCAGAATGACAAAAACATAGAAAATCTCTTGGAAGAGAAAATAAACTCCACTCTGCATTACTTCATAATGATTTACCTGGCGATCAGAGGAAGGAAATTGACGCCAAGTTAAAGACAATGAAAGCTGATACAGCGAAATCTGCGAGCGATAAAGAACAAATGGTGGAGTGACAAAGCTGAATAAATACAGCTTGCGTCGGATGTGAAGCATAGTAAGGCCATGTACAATCTACTTGCTCCTCTAAGAAGTAAGGATGGCAAAAAACTTCTTCGATCCCGATGATATTCTCTTGAGATAACGTGAACAGTTTGACGGGCTTCTCAATAGGCACTCAGAAGCTGACGAAGAGTTTATCAGATCTGTACCTGAAAAGCCTGTTAAACAATTTCTCGCAGAGCCTCCAACATTTGAGGAGGTTGAAAGTGCTGCAGAAAGCTTAATGGTGGAAAGTCACCTGGGATGGATGGGCTGCATGCCGAGATTTTTAAGCAAGAGGGAGAAAGTCTTTTGCATTGGCTTCATTCGTTGTTGCTGGATGCCTGGAGCAATAATAGTGTCCCGGATGACTGGAAAGATCCTGTTATGGTTGTTTTGTACAAGGGCTAGGGCAGGGATGACTGTGGAAATTATCGTGGTATATCCCTGTTGTCTGTTGTCGGCAAGGTTCTTTGTGGAGTTCTGCTGGATCGCTTGTTGCACCACATTGCTAATGAAGCACTTCCGGCGTCATAGTCGGGCTATAGGGTTAGACATGGCAGGGTATATATGATCTTCAAAATATGAATCTCTACCAGGTATTTGTTGACTTGATAAAGACATTTGACACTGTAAACAGAAAGGCTTTATGGAATATTTTAGGGAAGCTGGGATGTCCCGAAAAGTTTGTTTCCATTCTTCGCTTGTTTCATGATATGAAGGCATAGGTTAATGTTTGTGGAAAGCTCTCTGAGCCAGTGACAGTTGAAAATGGAGTTAAGCAAGGCGACATTCCGGCTCCAACTCTATTTGCCCTGTACTTCACTATCGTTTTTTAACAGGCCTTTAAGAACCGTAACCTTGGAATTTACATTCGTTATCGTTCAATAGGAAGGCTGTTTAACTTCAGGAGATTTGATGCAAAGTCGAAGGTTCACTTGTCGTTGATCAGGGATTCGCTATATGCTGATGACTGCGATCTTGTGACTCACTCGGAAGGACATATGCAGCATCTCATGGATGCTTTTTCTAATGCATGCACTGCACTGGGATTGATTATTAGTTTGAAAAACAGTAGCCATGTACCAACCAGCTCCAGGGAAGACATATCGTGAACCAAGTATCTTTGTCTATGTTGAAAGGTTAAAGGCTGTTTGCGCGTTTGTGTATCTTGAGCACGTTGAGCATGTTCTGTGATCTTGATACGGAAATTTCAAACCACATACAAAAAGCTAGCGACGCATTTGGAAAACTGAGTAAACCTCTATGGTCTCATCAGGGAATTTCAGTGAGTACAAAGCTAAAAGGTCTATCGTACATGTGTGCCTACAGCACTTCTTTATGCTTGCGTGACGTGGGTGGTTTACCGCAGACAAATGAAAAGGCTTGAGAGATTCCACCAATACTGCTCACGTCGTATCCTTGGCAAATGTCTGTTAGTGATGTAGACGTGCTAGAGTGGAGCGGCTGTGATAGTAGTGAGTCGTAGATACTAAATCATCAACTTTGGTGGGCGGGCCACCTCGTCAGAATGGATGACAGCCGTTTTCCAAAACAATTGTTTTATGGTGATCTGCAAACAGGGAGGAGAAATGTCGTCAAACCTAAGAGGCGCTTTAATGACTGCATCAAGGATGCGCTGAAAAATACAAAATTCCTTGTGAGCACTGGGAAGAATGTGCATCTGTTCGCAATAATTGGAATGAGGTTGCTCGGAGTGGAAGGTGTCACTTTGAGAAGAAGATCAGGTACGCAAGGCTTAAAAGAGATGTATGTAAAGGCTTCCTCGTTGAACTTCCTGAAGACACCCGCAGGCAACTTGATCTAACGTGTACAGATTGTGGTAGAATGTGTTTGTCGATGGCTGGACTGAGGAGTCACTTGAAAGCGCACCGACGGAGGGGGAAATTGACAATATAGCCGTAGACGCCCAGCAACTAAAATGTGATATTTGCAATAAGACATGCGGGTCTAGAAGTGGTTTCATGCAACATTTTAAATTGCATGATAATGTAACACCAGCTGTTGCACCTCTTAAGTACCCTGTTTGTGCCAGATTATGCAGGTCCCTTGCTGGGCTAAAAATCCACATTCGTTCAGCACATCAGTAGATATTCTCCAAAAAGTTATGTAGTAATGGCCGTACTTGTACATGAGTTGGCAACCACTATATGTATGTATGCATAAAAAAGAATTTTTAGTTCTCCATTTTAAGTTTAATAGAGATAAATAATCTTAATAAAAATGCTACAATGTGACCTCTTTTGGAATCATAAATAAATGTAAATGACAATATTTTAACTCCAAAGTTTACATTTTAAAACCGCAAAGATACACATTTAATAAAGCACTATACATTTGCCTTCTTTATGATCTTTTATTAGAAATTCTTAATTATTTTATATGAAACAATCATTTCTTATAAACAAAGCAAATCGCATTTGATATTTAATTTCCAGAGAGACAAAATTTTGACATTTCTTTGACGTGTGACTCTCAAATAGAAAACTATTTACTCACTCGTGTCATTTGACATGATTCATTCATCCGAATCATCCCGTTCAGGTGACAAGTAAAGTCAAGTAGGTGAAATCATTTACGGCTGTCGTAACATGTTCAAAACAATCAATAGAGAGGGAGAGAGAGAGGGGGACAGAGAAAGAAAAGAGAGAGAGAGAGCGTGTGTGAGTCGGGGAATACGATGAAATTCAAGAAAAAGAAGTCTGTGAAGCGATAAAAGGAAAAAAACGGACACAAATAAGAAATGATTTTAAACGTTTAAGGAAAATACAATAATTCGCGTTTGGTCAATAAGAAACCTCTACTTACATTATTAGTTTTACATAACCTTCTGTTAAGATTTTTTTAAACCGGTATCACTCCAAACAAGGTAATAATGCCACTAAAGCACAAGAGGTTACAGGGTGTAGAAGAATTAGGAACAGACAATAATTATGAGCAGAACGAGAAGAGAGTAACCAGGAGGACAGTAGATGGTTTTTCCAACTAAATGTTGAAAGCTTTCACTGGTTTTTCATATGACTTCTACTATTTTTTTATCACAAGACGCAGGCCGTAACTCTGTATTGTAGAATTACATACTATAAAACCCACACTGTTTATTTGACGGTCTGAGATTTAAGATGAAAAGCAGCAGAAATAAAATGAAGAAACACTTGTCAAACTCTTGGGTAAAGAAAAGTGACTGGGCGAAACTTTCTTTTTTTCGGTAAATAAAAGAATTCTAAAGGGTTGCGATTGTGAACTGAATATTTATAATGGGTTCCACATGACGAATGACTACAACATCTTAATATAGAAACACAATGACTCAATACTTAGACGTAAGACATAATTTGAGAATTCATGTATTATTTTTTTTTTTTACCATAATCAAGTAAAGACTGAGTGACAATAATATTCACTATTTGAGAACTGTCGAATACCTAAACCAAAAAAAACATCACTTCATTGACAGCAGCAAATTCACGATTATTTTCTCTTTTAATATTTTACTTTCTCATTGAAGAGTTAAAGATAATTAATGAATTTATCATGGTTTTTCCAACTAAATGTTGAAAGCTTTCTGTTTGCGTCTTTTTGCATTAGTTCGTGAAACATCAATTTTAACAAAAATATTTGAAATTTTTTCCTGATGGCAACGACTCCTAAATTAACATTAGTAATCAAAGTAGAATAAAACAAAACACCCGTTTTTTCTTTTGTGAGATATAAAAATTGCTGACCTTAAAATAATTCCTTCTTTTATATTTGTATAACTTGCGTAATTTGTTCTGACAACATTTTCTGACTGAATAAAAATCAAGTTTGGAGTCAGAAACGTTATGATATACGGTTCCATTAAACTATTGAGTATTTACGAATATTGATTACACAATGACAAATTTGATTATGAGAAGAGTGACATCTTTTTGCTGCTACTGCCTCAGCCTTGTAGGGCAGTTAATGTGGATAAACCTGCATAAGTGTTCATTCTTCGAATCTTTGGGAATCACTGATTTTCAAGTAAAATCTGGCATATATAAGATAAACTGTAACGGCCTTTTCTTTCAGTATATTTTGGTGAAACTTGCAATAATGAAAGAAAGAGAAACGTATTAATGATTATAACAAAGGTCTAGGTTTCCAAACATAATAATTAACCCAATACATTATTTATACCCAGAAATAACATGAAATACTATTTCGATCTCAAACGTGCAATAATTTATTCTTGCCAGGATATCACAGGATTCTCATACTTTCCTTTCCTAAAACAAAAGCTTCTTTCTCAGTTCAACATATTTATGTATGAATCTAAAATTTAAAAAAATGAAAACGTAAAACTAAACTAAAATAGATAAATAAATAAATGAATTGAATAAATAATTAAACAATATAAAATGAAATAAAAACACATAAAAATAAATAATTAATAATTTCGTAAACCAGTATTAATTCATTTTTGTTTAATACGCTCACTTAGTATCTTCCATAATTTACGCAATAAGATTTTAGAATATTTCTGAATGTTCTCTAATTCAAAATTTAAAGGCATAACGTTACTCTAAGTTACTTCAGTGTATAAATAATGATTACTAAACTTTCTACAATTGCTTTGATAAAGTTCCTCAAGGAACGAAATGTGTTAAAATAAACGTTTTTCCGCTTGTTCTTTCTTTTATTTTTTATATATATATATATATATATATATATATATATATATATATATATATATATATATAAACACTTTATTTTAGGATATTACATCGAAAACATGTCAAAAACTCTACACAGTTGCAGTCGTGTTTCGATGTGAATCAACACATCTCATGAACGATTTATTGAAGTTTAAAAGCAAAATATAACCTCTTTTAACAAGAAGAAGAGAAAAAGAAAAAAAGATAGGAAGTGGTTATAGTGTTTTGTGTGCTTTACTCAGATCCACCAATCAAAATGACCTACGTTAAATTTAAAGTAAGGGAAGAAACGAAAATTAAGAAACTGCCTTTCATAAATAGTTCATGACCTGCAGATTTAAAATCAAAGACATCAACCAGACGCCAAACCCTGGAGAATGTAAACGGCTACAATATTGTACATCAGACAATGTCATTTCCTAGGAAAATAAATGGTAATTTAACAAAAAGCTAGACAACTACATGCCTTGCGGGTTTCAACAACAGAAAGAAAACAACCTTTTTATAGTTGATAAATAAGCAGCCTCTTTAAGAAACCAGTGAATAATTTAAACGCATAGGCCTTACTTAGTATACCGCTATTGACTAAAGGTTCTTTATATAAGGTGTTAATAACAATAACCAATCAATGCAAAATGTCAAAATGCCGGCCAAATACGAATACATCCGTACAAAATGTTACTAACACTACTAGAAGGTAGAAGATTGTACACATACCCCGGTCGTGCATGTGTGTATAGAAGAAGGTTTATGATTAATTTTTGTAACTGCTTGGTTATTATTTTAAAAATTGTGTTTATCGTTTTTTCGGTGAACTTTCTAAAAGTACTTATAAAATCGTTCTCATTTTCCCATCACCGCATATAAATTCCGGGCACATTGTGTTCTTTAAAAGAAAATCCCCCAAAAATATTGTTTCAGTTTGTTCACACCTAACTCATAATTCAAGATAGATCACCTAGTAAGTTTGAACGAACCTCGTCGTAAGAATTTTTTGCATAGAGGGTGTCTGTTCGTTATGCCTATTTGCCATCACTGTTCCTTTTATTGAATAGAATCTAGATTTTTATACCCGGAATATATAATTTTTCTTCAATTCATTTGATTAGAAATTAGCCATTTATTGTCTTAATATTGATTATTGTATTGCGTGTGTTTTTACTTAGAAGGTTTAGCTTGGATATTTTATTATCTTGCTTGCCATGCCGAACAAAAATAAAAAAAAAAACAACTCACCGACCTCTCACACAGATCATATAAAAATAGAAAGTTCGACTTAAACTAAATTAAAACTTATAATTGTCCTTTTAGTGGTCAAATTAATCATCTGCAGGTGACGCGGAGAAATAGTCTCAAAATTAGAATAAGATGTTAAATTTGTCAACTTTTCATCCACTACTCACCAACTTAATGATCTACTACTTTTCTGAAACCCTTAAATGGCCATAAAACTAAATCTATACCGTAGCGTTCCTTGTAGGGTCATCCTGTAACATCGGTCCAGCCACATTATTTCATGTGCCTGTAAGTAGTGTGCCAGTGATTGTAAATAGACATTAGCGTACAGACACCATCTATGCAAACAAAAACTGAAGACAACAGGACATACTAGCGAAACTCATAGCTAAAACATCTAATTATATATGTCAACCAAAAAATAAAAAAATAAAAAGTACTTTGTCTTTAATCAAACTTCCGTTAACAAAGTACTGCTGTCTAAATACAAAATATTATATTTGTGTGTATTTGTATAGTGTGCCTATCAAAATATGTATTATTACTGAGTTCGATACTAATCTGATGTACTATACTTGTTCCAGATTAAGCTACGCATAGTAATCTATATAAAACATTTAGATGTCGATGCAATCAATCACACCTTCTCACAATTCATCAGATATTAATTGTAAAGAAATTCAGAATTACTTTTACTCGCGAAATGCATAAATATACAAACATTATTGTCATGTAAAAAAGAAAAATAAATAAAAACATCAGTAAATCCTATTTTCTCTCTTATATAGAATATATGTGACTGTAGTGGAAAGTGGGTCGTTCCGAACACTTTAGATTATTCATTCGCATATTTATTGAACTTATTTATTTATACAGGTTGGCATTTGCAATAAAGAAACATTTGACGAAGCAAAAGTCAAATATTTAAAGCCCCGGATGACAGTAAACAAAATGTAAATATAGAATACTACGTGAAAAAATTTAAAAGATGCCACAACGATTTATGGTTTAACTCCCTTTATAGCCGTAAAATTAAAACAAGTGTCGGAACGATTTTCTTAAAAGAAGTCGATAAATATTTCGAAAGTTCTCCAACACTAAGGAAGGTATTTAACATAAACAATCTAAAAGTAAGATACAGATACATAAGCAATATGAAGATTATGGTAGGGTATTTATCATAAAAATAAATTACTGCATAATTACAAAAATAATTCCAATGACAAAAGAGAAGAAAACTATAGAAAATGAAACTGCCGAAACAATATTAAATGTTCATCAAACGGAGAATGTTTAACTAACAATATTGTTTATAGGGAAAACGTGAAAATCATCTGAAATACTATTTTGGCTTGACAGAAACAGAAGGGAAACAAAGATTCGGCAACCATAAATTGAGCCTAACTAACAAGACATATAGAAACAACACAGCTATCTCAAAATATTATTGGCAAAGTAAAGGAGTTAATCCAGAAGTATTGTGGAAAGTGGTGACGAGAACTAAATCACAAACGGTAAGGGTGATAGGGGTAATCTTTGCTTTTTGGAAGATCTTACTATACTACAAAATATAAATGACTTGAATTTATTGAAGTAAAGAAATTATTACCTAAAATTATTTTTCCGTTTACCTTTTTTATATTTTATTTTTATTTACACATTTATTTTCGTACATGGAGATGTATACCATTATCCCGCAAGTAGTCTATAAGCAAAGAAGTTTTAGATCGAACAGTTGATTTGTGTCTGACAATTTGTGCCTATAACACATGAAACTTCGAGTAGCAAAACACGATAAGGAACAAAATATATATATATATATATATATATATATATATATATATACGCGCTTGAGTAAACAAACAGTAATATATATATATATATATATATATATATATATATATATATATATATATATATGAAAATTCTTTCATTCTTCTTGCAAAAATTGACTGTTTAAATGAAGAGATATCCTGATTTTCACTTTTTGGATTATTGTAGGTTCTTCATCAATAACATGCGCCATGTACAAACACACTGGTCAAATATGAAATATACAAAACATTTAGAAAATCACTTAGAAACCGAAAAATAAGCGTACATTATAAAAAAGAGAACATATGGCATTGATGTAGATTTTACAAATACATGATTTTAGTGAATTATATGAAATAAAACAAATATTTTAGGCTTAGTATTGTTTGTAAGAGCAGCTGAATTTGGTCATCCACATTTTACATGAATGCAACATCATTAACTGGCATCAGAGGCGATATTTCGACCGTTTTAATCACGAAGATGTATAGATAGGAATGTATTAGGCGTGTGAAAAAGCTTTCAGTGCAAAAACCAGAAATTAAATACACAGCAGAATACATAATTTAAAAAATCTGGAAACTGTTACACATTTATCATAGATAGATAGATAGATAGATAGATAGATGGGGTACTTTAGATGAGTAATAATACTTTAATGATCACTGATGTATTCAATATTCCCTTCGTTTGAAAATCCTCTGTTTTTCCCCACTCCTATCTTACTAATCGTGTTTTGCTTTGCAAGGAAAAAAAAATGTTAAACACAACATATTAGCAATTATATTCCTTTTTATGAACACGTGATTTCTGCACGCGTATTCATCAGTATAAAAAAGAAAGCAAAATAAAACTTGCTACCTATCCGATATTCTTAGGAACTAACGATTTGAGCGGCGCCATCTGTCGGGCTATCATATTCATAAAATGGCGTTAGTTACACGTGCCTCTTCGCATATCAACAATTCTTTCAAAGATTAACTGGCTTCTAACAGACATTCCATAGCGCATATCAAAGTATAAATATGTGTATATGTGCATGTAAACAACATAGAGTTATAAAGTTTCGTTTCGTTTGGTGCGATGTAACAAGATAATTTTGCACTAATTTTCCAAATGCATATAATCTAATAGCCATGAAAATCAGTATTCTACAATTTTTGTGTTAACTGGGTTTCAACAAAAACCCCTACGCTATCTGTAAATACACAAATATCAAATACCACCAGTACATATACATAATTTCAAATATTACGTTATATATGCTGGCTAAGATAAGTTTCGGTTTGTACAGGTATTCGCGCGCGCACACACACACACACACACGAGTAATGTTTAGCGGCTTGGATTAAGGAATCGAAGCGCCGAGTTCAAATTTCAGTCAAATCCATAACATTCACTTACGTGCTAATACCCTTGGGAAAAGTGTGAATTCTCTTCTCCTCCCTCCAGCTATGGGTAAATAGTAGGACAAACTGGGTTCTATAGCCTTGGATGGATACTGGTCTCGGAGAAGGACAACTCTGAATTCAAAACCTGCGGGGGGTCGTTTGGGAACCTTGTGGCACTTAGTGCACCAGGTCTCTGTATTCGGCGCTTCGAAAAGTGTGGCTGGTCCTGTACGAAATATTCACCACTATAATCAAATCTCATGTGCTGTTGTCGGGCTGTCGGTTTCCTGGGAACTGATCTGCTTGACCCTCATACGTCGAATTCGACGGGAGAGTCGACTATATATATATATATATATATATATATATATATATAGATATAGATATATAGATATAGATATATATATATAGTTAAGTTACGAAGAACTTGGTAAACCTAATGGGTAATTCCAAGGACGATGAAATCCTGAGAGCTCAATGTGAATCCAGAGCTAATATTTAATGAAAAAACAGACCACTTTAAGGTACCATTACAATAATTTATTTCACCAAAATCCTTTTTAAAGTGTTACCTGATGATCCGGAATCCTTTAAAAAGGATTTTGGTGAAATAAATTATTGTAATGGTACCTTAAAGTGGTCTGCGTGCTAAAAGTCATGGGATGAGTGCTTAGTATCTTATAGGAAACTTCTAGCTCGCCGAATGGTAGCAACTCGACGTGGCATTGATTCAAGAAGTGGTTTGAAAATCTCTAGAGAGATATTGAGCCATGTCATCTCGAATCCTGGACTCCCTGATATTTGGAAGGATGCATAAATATATTTTTCCCAAACATCCTATAAATTGTATCAAGGTATTGGCCACAATATTCTTCAGCAGTGTTCAGAATTCTCCGCAAACCAATTCTGGGCAACTTGGGCAACGGATAACACAGGACATTATCTCGTTAGGAACTAGCGCCTCCATATCCCATAGAAGGTAAAGAACTGGCCTACTCTATCTCCTGCATTAAATGTGGGTGTTTTGGAGACAGATGTGAATTCAGTCAGATGCCTCTCGTCACGATGATAGTCATTGGCTGTAGAAAGTAGTGCCTTTCATCAGATATTCCTCGTATGTACGTGACATCGTTGATCGAAGGATGATAAATATTACCGAAAATTCAAAGTGGCTCGTCCCATCCGTCTAACGCCTATCATACCGTCGGTTTTCACACTGATTCTTCAGATGTCAGAATACAATTATCGATATATGTTTGAGCATTTCTATAATGTCAATGTACGATTGTTATCGCTTGACATTTTGACACGTCAGTATATATATGACGTGATGCAAATATTGAATTCCGGTAGGACTCCTGGTAGATTAATTCTCTGAGAATCGTCTCACTATATAGGTTGAATAATTCCGGTGAGATGACACATCCTTGTTGTACACCTCTTTCTATTTTTGAATATTTAATGAATTCATTTTCTATCCATATGTAGGTTATGTACTTCAAGTGTAGGTTCTGGATTATTCTAATATCCTTCCCAGATATGTCAAGCAGTTATAACAGTTCTTTGTGACGTACTTTTAATATACGTTTTTGCATAATCTATAAAACCTAGTGTAATTTATCCTTTTACATTTGTGATGCTCTGTCTTATATCATTCTGAGCAGAAATATTTCAATACTTTTGTTCTAACTCTGAAGTATTTTTCTTTCTTTAATATCCTTGGATTTTATGCGTTCTGTTGAAGTGCATGTATTTTGTCCCGTTTTTTTTATTATCTTTTATACATATCTGCTTTATTGGTAATATTATTTCTTTCTATTTCAGCACAATTTTTGTAGAACCATTTCTCTTTAATCCGCCTGCATTTGTTCCTAATTCCTTATTACAATAGCCGATATTGTTGATGATACTAAAGTTTCTCTTAATGAGTCCCACTTCGAACTTCCATTCTCATTTTGTTCTTTGTATGCGCTTTTAACACTGTCCATATATTTCTCCTTCACGTTCAGGCCCTTTTGGAGTCTGTTGCATCGGCCATCATTGCCTTGGCTCTCTTTCCGTCCTTTTCACATTTACACATCACTAGAAGGTGGTCGCTCTCTCAGTTGTCACTTGGCTATGCAATGTAAAACTGAATTCTTGAATTTCTAATTGCTAGTTATATAGTCGATTTGGGTTTTTCTCCTCTTGCGCTTCTAAATATGTGTCTCGGGTGTTATTGAAATCAGGTGTTGGCTACTATCTGATCACTCGCCGTGCACCATAGGTTTCATTTTTCTCCACGTTCATTACGAATACCTAGTCCCAATTCGACAACTATTTGACCATCTCCATCCTTGCATACTTTCTGATCTCCCATGACGATTTTAATTTCTTTCGATCTACATTGAGCCTGAGCGTTGTACAGTAAAAATTTTCAATTTTTTATTCTGTACTTGGTGCCGTCAGTGCATGTAGAAGTATAATAGATATGATGAAAGCACCCCTTTCAGTTTAACTAAAAGAATTTTTTTCAGATAGTTAATAGCAATGCAGAACACATTCTTTCATGTCTAGGTCTAATACAGATCCTACCCCCTTCACATTTTTCTCTCCGCCTGCATATATGACCCTGTCTAGATCTAAAATATTAATATTTAACATATTTATTTTATACTTTATATGTTCTAACTACAAAAATTGAAAGCTTTGTGAGCTTTGTATGGAAACAAAAAGAAATTCTCAAACGCACAAGTCTACATAGTAAATAAGCTTCTTCAGTTAAGTATATATCCATCTTTGCAGGCGTTTGTTTAATTTTTTTCCAAATTTAAAAAAAATAACAAATCGCATTTCAAATGCAAATGCTGATATCTTTTCTCTCAGACACAATTTATGCGAAAGAAAAAAAGAAGAAGAAAAAGACACAAAGTGATTACTCTCCTCGACGTTATGTCATGGGATGTAATTTTAGTTCATGTTAAATGGATGGGAAGCTTTTCTTTCGATTCTTAATCAGTATATTTTAAATTGGAAACAAACTTTTTCACTCTTCGGAGAAAAAACATCTAAATTTTGGTTTTTAATGTTGAGCCAATTAATGTAAATAACTTTTTGTTTCTTTCGTTTATTTGATTATTTTATGATGCTTTATTTAATTTGTTCTCATTCATCTTCATTTTCCTTTGTCTTCACAATTTTTCTTAATTTTTTAAATTTTTAAAAAATCTTTTTCTTGCTTTTTCTCTCTCCTCTTACCTTTTTTTTCTTTCTGTTAACTTTATATTTAGATTTGTATCTTTTTATTTAATAAAAAATATTGTCATTTTTCATCTTCTTTCCGATTCTTTTCTTCTTTCCTTCCTTTTTCTTTCCTTCTTTCCTTCCTTTTTCTTTTCTTCTTTCCTTCCTTTTTCTTTCCTTCTTTCCTTCCTTTTTCTTTTCTTCTTTCCTTCCTTTTTCTTTTCTTCTTTCCTTCCTTTTTCTTTCCTTCTTTCCTTCCTTTTTCTTTTCTTCTTTCCTTCCTTTTTCTTTCCTTCTTTCTTTCCTTCCTTTTTCTTTTCTTTCCTTTTTTTCTTCCTTTTTTTCTTTCCTTCTTTCCTTCCTTTCCTTCTTTTTCTTTTCCTTTCTTTTTTTCCTTCTTTCCTTCCTTTTTCTTTTCTTCTTTCCTTCCTTTTTCTTTTCTTCTTTCCTTCCTTTTTCTTTCCTTCCTTTTTCTTTTCTTCTTTCCTTCCTTTTTCTTTCCTTCCTTTTTCTTTTCTTCTTTCCTTCCTTTTTCTTTTATTCTTTTTTTTTTTCTTTCCTTCCTTTTTTTTTCTTTCCTTCCTTTTTCTTCTTTTCTTTTCCTTCCTTTTCTTTTCTTCTTTCCTCAGAAAAACTTTTCCTTCTTTCCTTCCTTTTTCTTTCCTTCTTTCCTTCCTTTTTCTTTTCTTCTTTCCTTCCTTTTTCTTTCCTTCTTTCCTTCCTTTTTCTTTTCTTCTTTCCTTCCTTTTCTTTCCTTCTTTTCCTTCCTTTTCTTTTTCTTTCCTTTCTTTTCTTTCCTTTTTTCTTTTCTTCTTTCCTTCCTTTTTTTCTTCTTTCCTTCCTTTTTCTTTCCTTCTTTCCTTCCTTTTTCTTTTCTTCTTTCCTTTTTTTTCTTCCTTCTTTCCTTTTTCTTTTCTTCTTTCCTTCCTTTTTCTTTCCTTCTTTCCTTCCTTTTTCTTTTTTCTTTTTCCTTTTCTTTCCTTCTTTCCTTTCCTTCTTTTTTTCTTTCCTTTTCTTTCTTCTTTCCTTTTTTTTTTTTTTCTTTCCTTCCTTTTCTTTCTTCCTTTTTCTTTTCTTCTTTCCTTCTTTTTTTTTTCTTTCTTTTCTTTCCTTCCTTTTCTTTTTTTTCTTTCCTTTCTTTCCTTCCTTTTCTTTTTCTTTCCTTCTTTTTCTTTTCTTCTTTCCTTCCTTTTTCTTTCCTTCTTTCCTTCCTTTTTCTTTTATTCTTTCCTTCCTTTTTCTTTTATTCTTTCCTTCCTTTTTCTTTTCTTCTTTCCTTCCTGTTGTAACATTCTTATTTCTTTCTTAAAGTTTATCAATCGTACTCTCATCTCAATGATATTTTGTTTTTCGTAATTAATTTCTTATCGGATCACTATTCGATTGTTTACCCTGCTTTTTTATTTTTCATCACATACACACACACACGCACACACACACACACGCACACACAAACACACGCATAGATTGATATGAGAGAAGGAGAAAGAGTGATGAAGGGGGTTAATAACAAGAAACAATATTATGGAGTGTTTTATTCAGCGTTCAGCGTTCACAACATAGTAAACGATTTTTACAAAATGAACAAATATTAAACTCCATTACTCTTCCTGTTCTTTTCTCCATGATAAACATCAATAAATTTTCATTATAGATGAAATTATGTCATTTAGAAGTTGGAAATTGTAAATATTAAACAAACAGATATAGTATATCCGGGCAGTTTGCAGTGAGGAAAGATTCCATACTGCAGAAGTTTGTTCTAATGCCACGGATGTTGGAGAACGAAATGTTGAGGGGTTTAGGTGATTTTTGAGGCGCTGGTTTAGGATTACTTTTTCGGTCTTTGTAAGTCATGTGGAATTTTGGTTGTAGGATGAGAAGGCCCGAAGTAAAAGAAGCAGACAGTTATCGACCGTGACGTGGGCAGAGAGGAGTTGGCACAGCCTGCATCACAATGTGGACTCGGGGTTTCCCACCGGAGGTGACTGCAGGGACACCTTTCCATGCGCGACATGGCACTACAAACACCCCGGTATTATACAACCGTTGATCAGAGCGTCCGCTCAAGACGTTACGCAAGAGTTAGGGCTCCTAACTACCAGTCAGCAACCAGAGAACTGTCAACCGTGTACCCTCAGAATGAAGAGGTGATGCCACAGACTGCACACATCACGGGAGAAACAGAGCTGCACTAATACAGAGGCCAGAGAGAGAAAGAGTACCGGGAACACCTTCCTAAACAAGAAACAAGGCGTAAGCCTCTACTCTTTCAGCTTCATGTCTCGCACCTCTCGCCTGTGGAACTCCCTTCCCTATTCCTGTTTCCCTGTGAGCTATAATCTCCAGCTATTCAAGTGTAATTCAATCGACATCTCCAGTTGCCTTAATCTATCCACTACCCTCATCCTTTCTTCTATCACTCCTATCTGATCTTGCTATTTTCTGTAACCCCTTGCGTCCTAGTGGCTTCCCGCCTTGCTTGGGGTGAAATGCTTAAAAAAAAGTGTTTGTCCCCTTTCTTCCTCATGATAACAAGTGAATGTCCGGCTTACCTTAAGTCCAAGCATGGACCTGGTGGGGGGGATCAACGGCCAATCCTCCGCCCTCACCAAATAGTGGGCTTGGGAGATATGCTTTCAATAAAATTAAGAACAACAGGAGAAAGAAACGGCGAAAACAAGTTCTGACAATTTATCCATCAAGAAGATTCAGCCAACTTGATCATGAGAATACTGACGAGACACTTTCGCATCTAGCCAAAGACATTCAATTTTTCCTTTTTCTGATTTTTCTTTCGAACCTGGATTTCTAACTATGTTGTCTTTACGCTACCCGTCCAAGAAAGTGCTTCTGAGGTCTCATCCTGAGTTAAAGCTGGAATCGACGCTTTCTTCCCCTCAAGGAAATATAGGCTCAAGTCGCGCTCCTCCCCCTGGTTCTCCGCTGCTTGCCCAGCCGCCTTCGCCCATAGGAACCACTTCTCTCACCTATTCTGTAGTGACATGTCTGACGTCGCTTTGCCTCTGCCCGTAACGAGTGTAAGCGTGTCCTCAACGATGCTAAGTCACTATTTGCTGCACGGATGAAGGAGCGTATTGCATCTCGCAAATTTGGCTCCAAAGATTATTGGCGTCTCTGCAATAGCGTATTGAACGATTGCAAACCCTCTATATCTCCTTTGTTCAACCAGTTCGAAGTCCTGATCTCCTCTGCCGGAAATTTTCATTCAACTCAACGCTCGACTCTTCCGGTGTACCCATACCCGACTTCCCTCTTAGAACTGAGGCCCTATTGAGTGGGTTACACATAACCCCGTCATTGGTATTGGGCATTATCTTCAATTTAGACCCCAACAAGGCTAGTGGTGGAGATGGGATACCAGCCATTGTCTTGAAGAAATGCGCGCCTGACCTGACACTCGCCCTCTCTAAACTATATAACTATTGCCTCAAGGAATCTTGTTTTCCTGACTGCTGGAAGTCCTCTTCGATTGTTCCTGTCTTCAAGAACTCTGGTGACCCCTCTGACCCTTCTAATTACCGTCCTATCAGTCTCCTACCCTTCTTCGGCAAAGTCTTCGAAGCCCTAATCAATACCGAAGTGGTTAACCACCTCACATCCAATGATCTGCTCTCAGACAAGCAATATGGCTTCCGCTTTGCCCGATCTACAGCTGATGTGCTTACGGCCATCACGGAAACGTAGCCGTCTCTTCTACTCCAATAGCTTAATGTCTCACACCTCTCGCCTGTGGAACTCCCTTCCCTATTCTAGTTTCCCTCCAGCTATTCAATTGTAATGTCAATCGACATCTCCAGTTGCCTTGATCTATCCACTATCCTCATCCTTTCTTCTATCACTCCTATCTGATCTTGCTTCAAATCTTCTGTAACCCCTTGCGTACTAGTGGCTTCCCGCCTTGCTTGGGGTGAAACGCTTAAAAAAAATGTGCTACATAGTACTTTTGAACTGTTTTCGGCTAGGAATTAAGTTGAAAAAATAATTGGAATGTTGAAAATAATCTTAGAAACCAACATAAGTTGCATTACTTTTACTAGTACTACTAAAAGTAATACTATTATTACTACTATTACTACTACTACTACTACTACTACTACCGTGGAATAATGATCAGCAAATTTGTCTTACAGTCATTTACTACTGAATTTGAACCTGAGGTGTAACTTAATACTAATCTTAATGAATACATACATAGTGAACATATTAGAAGTCATTTACTTCTTGTCAAAAGGAAAACACGATTGAAATTCCTACTTTTCGCCGAACAAATTTTTAACTAATACAGATTCTTTTTTTTTTATCAGAAGTGGTCCGATACTAACTACAATGTCATAGTAGTTGATATTAATAAAGATAACCATGGCTGATATTTTCTATGTCAATAACTCAATTTCATTTAGTACATTGCCTAGGAGGCCCTGTAACTTTCTGTAGTATCATTTCTGTGTCAGTCATACTTTCTTACTTTTTGATTTTTTTGATTTTTTTGATTTTTTGATTATGACTAGTCATTTCTATTTGATTTACTTTACTGTTTTCTTTCTATGTCAGACACACTTTCTGTCTACATATAATTGATAGTTAGTCATTTCTATTCGATTTGCTTTACAACATTGTCTATGATGACCTGTAGTTTTCTTCATGTGTCAGTTATACTATCTGTTTTATTATAGTTTATGGTTAGTCATTTCTAATCGATTATCTTTACTACATTGCTTATGAGTTCCTGTAATTGTTTTTCTGTGTCAGCCATTCTTTATGTTTTCTTACATTTTATGTTTAAACTTTTCTAATTTATTTACTTTATAACATTGCCTATGATGACAGCTAGTTTTCTTTCCGCGTTAGCCATAAATTCTGTCTTCTCATAGTTTATGGTTAGTAATTTCTAACCGCTTTCCTTTATTAAACTGCCTACGTGGTACTGTATTTTTTTCTGTGTCAGCCATACTTTCTTTCTTCTTATATTTTATGGAGACCCATTTCTATTCGATTTACTTTAGTGTTCTTTAGTTTCCTTTCTGTGTTAGCTACACTTCCTGTCTTCTTATAGTTTATGGTTAGTCATTTCTATTCGATTTGCATTGTCCATGATGACCTTTAGTTTAGTTCCTGTGTCAGTCATACTTTCTGTCTTCTTATAGTTGATTGTTTGTCATTTCTACATTCGCTTATCGTTTTTTATTTATTTTGGCCGTTGCTTCATAGAATTAATACAGTATTCAACCTTAAGCTTAGTGTATATAAGGCCTATGTAATATCTAGAAAGAATACAGATGTAAATTTGATGTTTCAAAAATACAGATGTAAATTTGATGCTTCAAGAATACTAGAAATGTTTTACTTAACTTTACAGGGTCGACGTTTTCAATAATTGCTTCCAGCATTTGTTACTTTGCCCTTGAATGGCGTATTGCTTTTGAATACATTTATTAAAAACCAATTTGGAACTTCGATCATATCAAATTTACTGATACCAATATTTAACATAGAGAACTCGCTCATTTAATTATTCTGGTCGCCTAGTTAAAGAATGGAAAGTAATTTTGAATTTACTAAAATATGACAACATCGTAATCTGTTGTGTTTGGAGATTAGGTTACACGACGTTTAGCTGGATGTTGCTGTCTCAAGAAGTTAAGTATATTTATTTCGCATATAATGTTTTGCTTGAATAGAAATATATAATATATTTTTGAAATTATTACGAGTCTTTCGGAGTAACCCACTTTGAACGGGTTCCTTGGCATTATTACAACGATCCCTGTGACTGGCTAAAAAACAACCAATCAGAAGGCCCCTTACTGAAGCTGTTTCGTCCTGATCTGCGCGACATGTTTGATCCTTTCTCTCGCTTTCCCACGTTGGCTTTCAGAGAGTAGCAAGTACAAAAACTTCTCTTGGGAAAACAAATACCTTACCAACATAACTGAGGAATTCGGAATTGTAGCGCCTACTTCATGGGAAGAAATAACTTCTCAATCCTCAGGAAGTCCAGATTCTGTGACATCACTGTCACCAACGCAACAAAAAATCACAAGATCTCAAAGAACTGTTAACAGGATGTTTGTTTTCTATGACAAGATAAATCCGCATTTTTTGCAACACCATTATTGTAAACATATTTCCTTTCTTCTCATAAAAAGTTTGAATTTCAAATGTTTAGTTTCGTTCTTTCTTCTTTCGCCGTGTCACGTCACTGAATTATTCTTTTTTTTTTCTACAGCGGTAATTATTTATCTTTTCGAACAAATTTAAAGGAATGGAGTACTCACAATAAAAACATATGCATGTACTGAAAATTTTTATTATAATGGTTCAAGAACTGAGAACAAATATCGCTTAAACAATAATTTACTAACAAGGCTTTTCTATAGTTTATAAAATATGTTGGTAAGTTCTTTTTTTAATTCAAGTTTGGCTTTACTGATTTCTGTGAGCAATTTCGAAAATACTAGTGCTGACGTTTTGACGTACAAACGTTGAAATCTACGAATTAAATAAATTCTGGCGACGGTTATGAATATAAAATTTGAAAATCGTTTAAAAGCTTTACTACTAGTCATAAACAGTGTTGATTTCTATGTGTCCAGTAGTTATACATACATACGTACATATATATATATATATATATATATATATATATATATATATATATATATATATATATATTATTAAAGCTGCAAATGTTTAAAAAATATATATTATACTTTATTTTCCATATTTTTTGATATACGGGTTTCGGGTCTTGTGATCTTCATCAGGCGAAGAATGGTTATTTCCACATAATATTTAAAGGAATTAATTTTTTCCTGTGTTTTTATTTTTAACCATTGTCTTTTGACTGTGGTACCAATTCAAATTCTTCTTGGACTGGTAAAAATAATCTTCCTTTGCTTAAAGGTTAATAAAACAATTAGTCAGAGAAAGTGGATGTGTTGTGACACAAAGAGTTTCTTGTTGTTTTGTAATTTAATGTTGCTTTTGTGAAGGGAAACTCTGTTGTTTAGTGTTTGGTTGATGCCTATATAGGATTTGTGGGAATTTGAATTAATGTTTTGAGTTCCAGTTTAAGTTTTTCTTTATTGTGAATGTTGTTGTGTGATAGGAGTTTCCTTCTATAGTGATATAACAAAACCCACATCTTTTCTTGTGGCATTTTAAAAATCCTTGTATTGTTTGTTGATTAAATTTGGATGAGGTTAATATGTGTTTTAATTTTTTGATTGGCGTTTGCTTTTAATTATTTTGGTTGTTTTTAGTATATCTTTCATTTTATTATTCTAGTTAAGTAGGTCTAGATTCCTTGTTATTTGTATAAATAGTTCTGCATTGTTCTTGTATGTTGAGATGTATGCTAGAATTTGTTCGTTGTTGGGTTTGTTTGGGTTTCATAGTTGGTCTAAAGGTATTTTCCTGTTAGTTCAAAAACTTTGTTTATGTGTGATGTGGAGTAACCTCATTTTTTTAGAGTTTTATGTAATTCTGTTTTTCGGAGCTGTTTGTCGGTCACGTGCTAGGTAAATGGATTTCAGCTTTTTGGGTGATGGCTCTGAAAATAAAGATAGTGTTGGGTGTTTGTAGGTTTGTGATAGGTATCTGTGATAATGTGGTTATTTCAGTTTCTGATGAGTATATCTAAGAATGTTAGTTCGTTAAAAATCACAGCTGAATTTGATCCTCTGGTGTAAGGAGATTGTGTAATTGGTTAATATCACCCCATGAGAATTTCCAGAAGATGGAGTAGTCATCTAAGTATCGCTTCCAAGATTTACACCCATAGTAGCAGGACCAGCCTGTCTAACTAGCAGACTCAGTAACCTAATAGATACCATACTATAATCATTTACTAAACAGAAAGTAGCTAAGAAAGTGGATATCGTCTCTTACTACATCAGAGACGATATCCACTTTCTTAGCTACATACCACAAAAAGTAGATTCAGGAACACACATGGTAAACGTTTGACATTAGTAGCCTATATAGCAACATGCCTTAGGAATTAGGTAAACATTTTGGATTGAAAAAAAAAAAAAACAGAAATACTACATCACAGATTCATCAAAGCATTAATTTTCGATAGTATAAGCCTAATCCTGAACAACAACACTTTTGAATTTGACAACAAAAACTATATCCAAACTCAAGGTACCGCGATGGGAACGCAAATGGCACCGACATGTACTTCCCTAACCTTAGCTTACCCGGAGGAAAGCCTCTATGAAAAAATAGAGCAAATATATGGGGAAAATATAAAACTCCACTTCACTAAATCTTGGAAGTGATACTTATTTAAATTAATTTAAATCGCCCAAGCGATACTCATTTAAATTAATTTAAATCTCCCAAGTGATATTTAAATTGATATATAGTGTCGATTTTCTTGCAATATGCCAATTGGTGCGTAGGAGTTATTACGGATGATAAAGTTAGTTGTATTACATTCAATATAGTATATAATTAATTTTTTTTTTTTTTTTTACTGGGATCTGTGGGGGATATATATTAGTATTTATGATTTTGATTTTCAACTTTTATATATTTAAAAACAAGCAAATTATACCAAACCACAAGAATTGAATTCTTAACTAAGTTACGTCCCCTATAACCTTTACAATAAGGAAAAATTTTAGAAATCACCCTTTGTGACTTTGCACATGACCAGAATCGTTAACCGTTTAACTTCAAAGACAAAAATTTACTCCTGATACATAATTAATTGTCTTACCCATCATAATGAAAATGATATTGTGAATATATAGAAAGTACTTGGAAAAATAAAATGAATAAATACAACCATGGTACTTTCTTTGCACACTTTAATCACGAAACAACAAAGCTTATACGTGATTAGGAAAGAATCTTATTAAAAGTAAACATACACAAAAGGTTTAAATTGTTTAATTAGACATGCTTATATATATATATATATATATATATATATATATATATATATATATATATATATGAAGAAATATAGTTTTAATGTATGCTATATTTATGGGATAAAGTGCTCAATATCAGAGATAGAGCGTATGCAAATATAAATATAAAAGTGAACATTGAAGTCAACACTCAGATGCGACAGACTGACGATTGCGATCTAGCACGAAACAGCCTGTCGCCCATGAGTGTTGACTTCAATATTAATTTTATATATATATATATATATATATATATATATATATATATATATGCATGCGTGTGTGTGGAAGAAAAGATCAATGTTCCCTTATCATTAACCATTTTCTGTGCAATAATATCTTTTCTGCATTATTGGGTTTGTTTGTCGATTCGCATTATTTTCCTGTCTGCGCTTGTTTCTAAGAGCTCCATCGTTTAGATTCTTTCATGGAACCTAATATTAACAGCATCTTATTCTTTGGCGCTCACCAACACAAAGATTAATGCATCAATTATTTGGAATTATTTTTATTACAGCATTTGAGAAAATGATTTGAAAGTGGGCGGCACAATACAATGTATAGGAACAATTATTACTGTCGTATGCAGTAAAACAATGATAAATTACAGAGAAAAATAAAACGTAATGAAAAATAGTTGTTCACATAAATTCAATTCTCATTATCGTTAACTTCTGCAAGAGAATTTTTTATTAAATAACCATTAAAGCGTCTACCGTAATACAATGATCCTGAAGCATGAGTTAAAGTATAGGGTAGTGAATTCAACTGTCGACTTTTGCAAGACTAAGCATATTTAAAACAAATGTCACAAAACCTTGCTATCATTATTCATTGATATTAGCAGGTCTCCCAGGGTCATCGGTGTCATTAACATAAAATCCTAGAACTATTAGAACATCTTTGTCGCATATTATTTACATTGTTTAAATTTCCGTTCTGTCTTGCTTAGGCAGATAATATTGCCGAATATGCACTCATTTACTTTTAATCCTCGTCAGGTTTACTTTAAGAAACGGCGATTTATCTTCTTGGTCGGTATTCTTTGGAAGCAACTAGATTTGTTTTTGTAAAGGACACAGAGCAAAGAACATCCCGCTATAGTTCAATGGTAGGGTTTCAAATGAGAAAGAATTAGTAATGCGGTTCCTTGGCAGATTAAAATTATGATAAAAAAATGTTTCATTTCGAACCATAATATCCCATCAGTGAAGTCCCACAGAAGTACCATAATATTTTAGCATTTATTTATTTGATGGATTTCTCAACAATGACTCTGTTTGTCCCCTCATCCATACGCAGCTGTATTTTCATCACGAGAGGCAAAAAGTGTAATAATACATTCAGAAGAATGCAAGTTCGTAACGTAACGTAAAGGATATCACGCATAGGAGTGCGTCTGAAATGAATGCAGAAAATTTAGCATAAATAACAGTGTTCTAAAGCCTATTTTAACCCAGTTTAAAATTGTTTTAGCTGTCAAGATTTTCCGAAAAGGTGTCAATACAAGTCTAATTGATCACTTTTCCGTTTTAAATCACTGGAAATTAGTTAATGCTCCCTATAGCAGAAGACGAAAATGGAATTTCTTGGTAAAAAACGACGATCAATCTATCCTACTCACAGCACTTAAGCAATTAGTTTTCTAACTTTACGCAAGGTGAAATAAGAACAAATTAAAAGTACTAACCGATTTTGAAGATAATTGAATACATCACACAACAGAAGAAGGAAGAATAATATAACGACCGAAACGTTCTTGTAAAAATGATCAAAATACGCAAAATAAGAAAAACAATTTGAAAACTTCAGATTCGAGACTGTTTTCCGTTTTAGTAATTTGCTAAAAGAATCTTTTTGATCAAAATCGGATGAGAAAAACCACCGTAAATTATTGTAAATGTTTTGGGATTATTACGAATCATTCCACCAGTTTTATTCATTAATACATTAACGGATTCTATTTATTATTCTCGCCAGAAAGTTCTTAGTCTATGAGAATTATACCGAGAATTCTTGTCTAAAAGCGTTTTACTGCAAATTACGATAATAAACATAAATTCACGCATCCCTATTGTATATATTCAGCGATAAACAGTCATAATCTTCTATGGCATGGGCTTTTAGTCAATCAACAATTATGATATTATCAATAATAATTTAGCGGCAGCATTTACAATAGGTGATTCAACTGTTCATTCATTGGAGTTTTTACCATTGAAAAGCTTTTTTTTGTTCATTTAAATTTATTTTTGGTGAAATTTATTGTTGGTGTTAGTTGACAAAGAAAGTGAAGATGACTATACATTTGTCAGAAATTTTGTTTTTTGTCTTGAAATTTTTTTTCTTGAAAGTCATCTGAAAACGATAACTTTCAGTCAGTGATAGAGCTAACATATTTAGTTGGATTGATGTAAGTTTGTAATACTGGGTTTCACGCCATTTGCGATAGTCTGACTGACGATCTCAAATAGCGTGAAACCCTGGGTCACAAACTCACATCAATCTAACTATATATGTTGACTCTATTATTGATATTAAGCGCTTTCCAATAAGTACCGCACATATATAATATATAAAAATTGCATATATATATATATATATATACACATTTTACATATATATATATGTGTGTGTGTCTGTGCGCTCTCGTGTGCGTGTGCATGCGTGCATATATATATATATATATATATATATATATATATATATATATATATATGCATAGATATATATTGTTACGAATTTTATCTCCAGACAAAATTCAAACATATGGCTGTGAGCACGGTTCGCTTAAAAAGAGATTTTCTACTCATTTAGGGATCAATACAAGCACAGATAACGTATAGAAAGCAAACACGAGATGTAAAGTTATACTTATTTAAATACAATAAAGATATAGAGTTGGAGAAGAAGGAAACGATAAACAAAGAATAGGGGATAGGAAAGAAAATATGAAAATTGCCATAAGAGAAATATACAATGGTTTACTTATCCGTCGAATAATCTTATCGACGATTTTTTTTATCACTATTTGTTTTTCTGTTCTTTTTATAAATAGTTCATGGTAGACAAATCTTGTTTGTCTTGGTTTAATCGTTTCCCTTTATATATAGAAATGTTCGTTCCGTTAGTGTTGCTTATTCGTTTGATTATCGTCCTGAAAGCGCTTCGCTTTTTTATTCATGGAGGATACAGTCCATCTCGGAAGCGTTTCTGGAAGAACAAGACGATTTTACGTGAGAGCCAGCCCACGGAGAAAGAAAGAAATATCTGCACGTCTTCTCGGTTCTTCTGACGATTCTTCTGACGAGTTAGTGCAGGGGCGCACCTAACATTGAACAGTATATATGAAATCAAATTCAACTGTTGAACGTTATATATGAAATCAAATCCAACCGCTGAACCAATTCTAAAGCGGTCAAGGCCGTTTGGTTGTGACCTAATTCTGCGATCATCTGATGTTTGCGAGTTCTCAGTATTTTTGAAGTCATAGAAAGAAAGAATGAAAAACAAATTATTAAATTTTAGGGTGGAAATTTATGTTTAATATCAATACCTTAAATGATTGATTTAATTCAATTTAATTACTTTTAATATAGAGTCATGTCACAATATATATATATATATATATATATATATGTGTGTGTGTGTGTGTGTGTGTGTAGAGAGAGAGAGAGAGATATCGTGTGTGTGTGCGTATGTTATGTATATACACACATATTTTCACTGTAACATTTTCAGTTAGGGTTATTAATATTCTGAATAAAGTACAAAGAAACAGATTATACGGAAAATTATTCATTGTATAAAATTAATCCTTTCTAGGATTATTAATTTACATATTAAACATTTCTCTCTCTCTCTCTCTCTCTCTCTCTCTCTCTCTCTCTCTCACACACACACACACACACACACACACACACACACACACACACACACACGTAAGCACTTAAAGAAGTTTTAAATTTAAAAA
>CAHIKZ030001642.1:437500-442500 GCA_903632075.3 Acanthosepion pharaonis
CAAAAATCTCGTGTAGGAAATTTATCGTTACCGCGGAAGTGGGTCTTCTACATTTTAATATTTCTGGCCATTTAATGTAACTATCAATTACCACTAGATAGTATGCTCCATTTAAGGGTCCTGCAAAGTCTATATATATTCTGAACCATTGCATATCGGCTTTCGGCCAATGTTGAATTGTGATAGGCGGTGGCTTCACTGCCAGAACACGACCTCTGCATGATTTCACTAATATAATATCTTGATTCATTTTTGGCCAGTAAGTATAACACTTCATTAACCATTTCATTCTAGAAAATTCCTGGGTGTCCTTTGTGAAATTCATTTAGCATACATTTTTGCAACGATGCTGGTATCACAATTCTTTCTGTGTACATAAGTACATTATTACATAATGAAAATGCATTATCTCCAGTAATATTTTTTCCTTTAAATTTTAATTGCTTCTTTATTTTCATTATAAAGTCGTGTTTTTCCGACTTAATTCTTATTTCCTCAAGTGTTATGCGTAGTTCTCTTACAGTATTGTATAATACGTTATTATTTTCTTTTTCGGCCCTAATCGCCGCAATTACCGTGTCTTCAAGTGGTTCGCAGTATTTTGGATTTTACTCGAGATAATCCGTCTGAATGACTTCATTTTTTGGATGAATCCATTTTATAATTATAGTTCAATAGGATAGTTCCCCAGTACTGCAGACTATTCGTAGTATGTGTGGAAACAACCTTTCAATATGGCATCGCTTGTGTTTGCTCGCTGGTGATCTGTGTTCAAACTCCAGTGTCGGCAGCGGCATTTTATTCCTGTATAACAGACTGTATGCATGAAAAATGATTTTTACTAGTTTTTGATAAATTATCCAAATGAAACGCAACATTATTTAGAAGTGCACGTGTTAAATTGAATGTGAGAAAAACAATCGTAGAAACGAGGACTTACGGCTAATGTATTTGTATTACTGAGTAGAAATCGTAAAAATTTGTGTTCGTTTTTAGAACCGTAATAAAAATGTCCGACTCAGAACTTGTGAATTTAAAAATCTATATAGTTCTAAATTTTTGTATGGAAAATCATTTTTCTTTTTCTGGGTGATTTAGGTTTATAAAAATAATTCAACTTGGTTCAGAATAACAATTCAACCCTTTTTTCTTTTTGCTGGTGTGAGTTGCTATTTGTGTTTTTTATTTGATAACAAGTCTGAAATCTGTTATATCAGTCAAGAACGCGTATTTATATAAGAAATTAAAAAGTAGTCTTGTAGTAGTGTGGTGGTTGTCGAGCTCATTTTGCTGATTCATTCATTTAACAACACTCTTTCGTGCCAATTTCGAGGTTTAATGTTGGTTGTACAGCTTCTTATGATGTTTCGCCTTTCTTTGTGATTAATTAAATTTTATTAAAAATGTAAAATTTTCTCACCTCCAGAAATACAATACACACACACACACACACACACACACACATATATATATATATATATATATACATAATATATCTTTTCGCTTTAGAATGATCATAATTTTATGTTAATTTGTGATAAAACTGTCATTCACCTTCCGAATGCCTATATTTTCCGAATTGATTTGGCGGTTAACAATACCAAAAGATGTCAATGAAGTTCTATTGAAAGTCAAAGATATTCGAATTTTCGTGCCGCTAATTAGTTCTGTTTGAATTTTGAATATTTCATAAATCCTTCTCTAAATATAATGTCGGAAAATAAAATTGCGTGTTTAAATTTACTAAAAGTAAAATAACTGGATTACATTAAACTATCAAATATACAGATCGATATCAGGTTCCACTCAAACTCCATGATAACATAATGTATACTTGTCAGCTTAATTTAAACGATCTGAAGAAGACCTGCCATGAAGAGTAATTTTTGATTACTCTTCATGGCAGGTCTTCTTCAGATCGGTGTTCGAAGCGAATTGCCGATTACAGTAGACAAATTCCACAAAGCATTAGGATCTGTTTGATTCTGCTTTTGTTTAGAATAATGTATACTTAAAAAATGTATTTTATCTGTTACAGAACGTAAGACTGGATTGTAGGAATCGTCAAAGATAACGTGTCTTATGAATTTAGATTTCATGTTTTGGATCAATCTAGCTTGGATGTATGAAGACAATAAGGATCAGGCTCAACCAGTCAGTAGTTAACACGACGAACAATCATACATCTTCCTGATATCTTAATCTAGAAGTGCTTCGAAATGGTCAAGGAGAGTTGTATTTTCTAGCACTAAAAGTGACTAAGAATTAAGTCACACATTCACGCTGATAGGAAACATTACCATTTTTATACATGGAGGAACACTGTGTCAGATCGCTACAAGTGTAGAAACGTGGTTTCGGGGTCATGATATTAAGTTTTGGAATTTCCGTCGAACTCGGTAGATAATTTGTTGAATATTATGAAAAGAAAATCTTGCAAACATGATAATTATTTCACAGATAACCTGCAAAACGTAATAAAGTCAATTTGGATACAAGATGTTAAAGATGATCTGCGAAAAAGCTTTGAAGCATCAATGACTTTCGGAGTTAAGACAGTGTTACAAACAAATTCTTCATATTCATATATATTTTTATGTAACAAGGTTTTGTAGAGAGGAAAAAAATCAATATTTTTATATTTTAAAAGAATATTCTGTTGAGTGTTTTTTTCTTTTCTTTTTTGCCAGTATGTGTGTATATATTCGATCGCCATACATATATACTGTATTATATTATTATAAAGAAATCTATACAGTAACTACATGTATCTTGTATGGTGTGTTTGTGTTTGTTCATTTGTGTGTGTTTGTGTGTAGTAATGATTTGTTTCTGGTTTAAATTTGTCTATGAAGTTTTTTCTTTCTTGCATTTGTAGGTAACAGTAATCGTCTGTTTGGTAGATTGGTATAATTATAAATTTACCTTTGTTGTATTTTAAGTTTTTCTTTGTTTTCTTTTTTCTTTATTGTGAATGTTGTTGTGGAGTAAGAGTTTCCATCTATAATGATATAACAAAACCCACATCTTTTCTTGTGGCATTTTGAAACCTCTTGTATTGTGTGTTGATGATATTCGTACAGCTGTTAAAATTACAAGTTTTAAAAATAACTGATAAAATTTAAGCAGTTTTCTTTTTTTAATGTAGCTCAGAAGATTTATTGGTGTTGGCTTCTTTTACAAAATCTAATCATTAATGAAGGTTCTAGCGTTAATCTTTAATATATTTTTTCAGACTCTTTTCTAGATGGGACAAACTATTGCTATCTTCTTATTATCAAATGTTCAGTGTACTTATACTTTTCAACCACTTGTGATAATTAGAAAAAAATGAAAAATAATTAAAAAAATATTATTGACGCCCAAATATATACTTCGCAAAGGATTAAAAATGTTATGCTATTCAAACAATTGGAATCTGTATGAATTTCTGCACCATATAAAACAACGTGAGAAAGTAGTTGGTAATAACATAAATTGGCCAATGGATGATGTTAAATTGCAAATATCGATGTTGAAGCTCTCAAGATTGTAAGTTATTAACGTTCTGGTGGAGCCATATTTTCAGCGTTACAAATAAAGGTCTTCAAGTGGATAATCCAAGTGTCCTGGGCCAAAAAGTCTGAGTATTAAAATTGAAGACCGTAGTATTTTTATTATTTTATTAAATGTTTTAATCCAGTCTAGCACGTTCGAAATTTTGGTTAAAAATCTTGTTTTTCTTGTGTTGGCGGGGTCAGCAAAGATTAGTATTAGAAAATTTAGCGACTTTTTTTTCAGTAAAAGCATATTGATTTGGAAATTCTTGCAAAAATAAAATAATTGTCAGATTTTAATGAAACTTTAATGACTTTTTCACAGATGAATGAAATTATTTTAGAAAATCTTAGCAGAAATACTTTTTTTACCCCCACGTTACTTAAAAATTAAAAGTATTAAGAAATTAAATTTTGTCCAGCTTCATATTTATATTAGTTAAAAGCAGGACTCCTTGGGGAATGTCAATCATCAGTTTTATTTTTCAAGCAGTAAATCATTTAGTTAAGACATAGACAATCAGGGGCATATAGGGAGTTACATGTTCAGGCTCTCTTGATTAATTTCCATTTAACAGTAGGTGTTTTATTCTTTTCTTTTAGACTCCAAAAATACTTGGATAATGAAGTCTTGTACTTATAATTACTGCTATTAAAAGATTGCATATATCCCCACCAACGTTTCTTGAATTAATTCATGGTGCTACCAATGTAAAATGTTTTAATATTTGGGTTTTCTAGTGTAGAGATTGTACTAAGATAAACTACAGAACTAGTCAAATAATTATTCTGTAGATGACAATTATTTGGATTCCTACAATTGCACAAGATGTTATTCGTGTCAATATACTTAGTAGTATTGCTTGCAACCTGGTGAGTAGTCAAGATTTTTGAGTCCCTATACTTGTTAAAGACTCTGTTGTTATGTTTTTTAATTATTTTCTCTAGGTTATCCTCACAACTATACCTTAATTTAAGGTTATTAGGATTAAATATTTTACTAAGTGGGTTAGTTTCATGGTTGGGGAAATGTTTCTTGATGAGGTTTAGAAATATACATCTTAATTTAGTTTTAACCATTATATTGAAAGGGGGAATAAACCAAATGATCTTTTCTAGATCTTCTTTTCTTACTATGGTTATAATTAACAGGGTTTCTAAATTGAATAGCGGTACCCTTTTATCCACTATTTTTAAGGGCAGAATTGTAAAAATCACGATGTTTATTATTTTGATTTTTCCGATCAGCTCCCTTATACATATCTGTGTATGTAGGGAGGTGCATGCTTAGCCAGTACTCCTTTACAAATCTTTTCGTTTCACTTAAGCTTAATAAGGAAATATACGAAACACCCCGAAAAGAAAATTTTTGACTCTAACATTGATTTGTTTTTATTATTATATTTTTCAAATTACTGTTTACGTCATTGATTTTTTTTAAGGAATCAATCAGAAGAAAACAGT